>OY728137.1:1838021713-1838606713 GCA_963277665.1 Viscum album | reverse complement strand
ACTGCTACAGTGCTGCTACAGTAACTCGGAAATTTTCCTCCACTCGGTTTTAAACCCGAATCTCTTGGATGCCAAGCAGGAGCCCTTACCACTTGGGTACGGGCTCGTTGGCTTGCTTATCTTACCTGTGCTAGAATATGTGGTCAACTCATTAGCGGTTAAAGGCTAGAAACCTCCCCTATCTAGGATATGTGGGTCACCTTCATACCATAAACATACTATGTTTTCAAATAAACATGACTGCTATCTCTATGGATCAGGAATCAAGACCATAAAGGTACAATGAAAATATATAGAATGATTTGCTCCATAACACTACAACTCTCCATCAACTAAGCACCAATTCATCATCATACATTCACATCTGAGGATGGGGTATATATGGTTCATTTCACTTCACCATGTCTCTGGAACGGTAAATCTCCCAGATATGGAATTTTGTAATGTTATAGTTGTAGGAGAAATCAGGGGACTAGGTAACGCATGGACTAGTAGGTCAATATAGTGAGACTCTCTCAATTTGAGGACATAGAGACATCATGAATAGAGAGAGAGGGTCTCCATTAGACTCCTAAGTTGGGCCTCTCAACAAAATGGGAACACATCTCCAACACATAAGTCAATGTTGTGGACTACTCTACAACTTCTCATAATAAGTTACTCTCATCATAAGCAATGATTACACCCAGACCATGCATGGAAATAATTAATCCAAATCAAATAGATCTCAAAAATAACCATTCAGGAGAAAACCCATCCCATAGGTCTGGGGTAATTTTTACCACCACCTTCACTCTAGGGTCATCAAAACCTAAGAGGGTACTGGAAATATCAACAGTAGATACAAACTAACCCTAGCCCATAGGGCTTGGGGAATTTTTATCTCAATCACTACCAGTAGGTTTGTCACACCCCAAGAGGGTCTCATAGAAATCAGTGGCAGTTCTAATCAACCCTAGTCATGGGTATGGTAGAATTTATATGTCAATATCCATCCCATGTGCCATTAGATCCTTGACTGGATTCCTTAAATACTCAAAAAATGATCATAAAATTCCAATAATGGATCCAAACCATCCCCATCCAGTAGGGTTGGGTCATTTTTAGCAATATCATTATCCTGAAAAGAATCATTCTTCTGCAGGTTTTTTGGTAAATATTTATAGTCGGCATCCCAATTGTTCCTCCCATCATGAGACACACCTCTTCCATTTGGATACCTCTTAGAAATTATGTCCAAAACTCCCTTAAGGTCACTATTCATAGACCAAGATAGGGGTAACATATGGTAAAGGTGGTCAAACACTATAATGGTTGTAATCCAAAATGGTCCAATATGACCAAGGGTTAAAATAATAACCCTAATACAACCCTTGAAGGATGATTAAGTGGTACTGAAACACCCTATTGTGTGGAAGGTGATTGGATAACTACCATTGACTGATACACCTCAGTAAATGTCATCACTATCAATCAAGAAAATTATGTGGACAAAGGCATAAATGTAGGGTGACGTGATGTGGAAACCATGCCTTGAGGGGCAAGTGATATGGATATACAGATTGAGGTTTTACATATGGGGAATCAGAGAAGGATATATAACCCAACACCTTCGAATGGTGAATTTATACCTCCTTATCATAACTCTTCCAAGTATAAAGGGAAATGTGTGGCTATATCTCACTCACCGACTAGAGGAGCTGAAATTCCATTTGTAGTGGAATTACTGACATAGTATGAGAATGATATGCATAGTCTCAGATAAGTCAATGAGAAATTACTGAGGGTAAAACTTACCACTGGGTATCTTCTTCAAAAAAAAAGTAATATACATCCTAATACACATAAAGAGAGAGTTAATATTTTAAAAAGAGTGGAATTTGAGCATCGGGATGGCTCTAGATCAAGGAAACCTGTTTACATAAATGAGGAAGTTGAGGATGATCATTACATTTCTCTATTGTGGTGACAGCCTCTCCCCCTTCAAGGTGATTATCCGGTCCTTAAATAGATTGATAATTATTGAGATATAAAAATAAGTCCACCTCACCAAGCCTCACACACTCCTTATAAATGGGAGGTGTTCTGGACAATGATTCCTCCAGAACTCCTCAATGTCATTGAATCCATAGCTACTTGAATGGAATCCGTGGAAGGGTGGTGTGACCCTGTGCATGCTAAAAAGAATCCATATCCTAAATGGGTGGATGAAACTATTACCCCGCCCAATTTTGGTAACCCCATCTTCTCAACCTTTGATGGTGCGGGAGATCCAAAATAGTATCTCATGCACTTTTTGTCCCGATGTGGCTTGATAATGGGCAATCGAGATCAGCAGGATACAACCAAACTAAGATGTTTTATATATACTCAGGTAAGTCCAACCTTTTTTTGGTATAGTATCATTATAGAAGGATCTTTTGTAGGATTGTAAGACCTTAATCATAAATTCATGTATCAATTCATCACCACGTTAAGTTAAACAATGATTTTCAGCCTCAAAAATTGAAAACAATGCAAAAATAAGAGGGTTTATGACTTCATCACCAAATGTAAAAGTATAACCTATTCACTAAGTATTCCTATCTCATAAGATAAATTTCTAGGACTTTTTTATAAGAATATTCAGAATGGGATGCAAACACATTTGATCTCTATGAAGTATCCAAGTGGATTCCATGAGTTTACAACTATGGAAAAATTCCTAGAAGATTCCATTCAGTGAACCCAGGATTAATCTTATCCCATGCCCATGGAATAGGGAAAATTTATTAGTAAGTTAGTGACTACTACTATTACTCTAAAACTAGTAACATTGCATGTCCAAGCACTTAATTTGGCCTGAAATCATTCGATACCTCCAGTCGAGCGGCAACAACAATAAAATCACCCTCAGTTAGAAGAAAAAAGAGATCGGGGTCACCTATGATTTGAAGAATAGATGAAAAAATATTATTCCTTATGAAATTAGTATGTTCCTAGTTATTTCTTAGAATAAATGGAAAATAAAATACTCAAGCTACCATAGCCTAAGAAACCTAATGATGTCAATCTCACCGACTACCCTAACAACTACCATTTACATAGGAGACTGGACCACACCATCTAGAATGTCATTGTCTTCAAAGCCATCCTCCAAAGAAAGGTGTATTATAGAAAAGTGATATTGTAGAAGGATCTGGCATAGGTGACCTATATAATCATCACCCAACCAAAATAAGAGGGTGACTAGCAAGATGTTCTGGATAGGAATGAACTTAATTTTGATAACTGGATGACTCAAAAGACGGTTGAACGAGCTCATATCACCCTAGGAACATAGATTTGGAAACTAATAATGATCCTAATGCATATGTAATAATCATTAAATATGGCTAATAAAGGAAAATATAATCATCAAACATAGGAAAAGACACAATAAAAAGATTCGTATCTAACTCCCACATGAAATCTGACTCTTATAAATTTATTTCCTTTAATATTTAGAGAAAAGGCATCGCCCCACCAAACAGAACCATCATCGGATTAAGATATCACATTTGGTTATGATCAAATAGTGTACTTAATATACCCCTTCTTTGATGGCGAATATGCCTTTGAGTGTGAGTTCCCATGCCTAACTAAGTAGTTGGCGGCTGAGGACACATAAGACAAGAATACAAGGGATGGTGCGGGTGTGGTCAAACCTAATATTTTAGTCACATCTCTGTGTAATCCATATATATGATGATATATGTGGGTTATCTCTTTATCAATCACAACAAAAGCATGTATATTCCTCAGATACCTCCAGTGCTCATTAAATCCCATTTATTTTACATGACTAACTATTGGGGTGTGACTTTTTTATCAAACCAGGTAAAGGGAATGTCCATTGAAACCTACACCACTTAAAGATGATACTCCCTTATACTCTTCTCAAGCACAAAGCCTATCCACCTCAAACACCTCATCTCCTAATACATGTGATATATAGAAACCCCACCCTGTGAATCATATACCTATGGCATAAAAATATTACATTCTAAAATTTTTGGTAGTTGTCCCATCCAAAATCTTAATCCTGGATTCTCTTCATGTTTATAAAGAACTCAAAGAGGCACTAATTTAGTCCCTATAAATCCCACAATAATTTGATATAGAATTCGTTGTATCTAAGATTTATTGGGTGGAACTATTCTATCAAAATTCCTTAACACCATCTCATTCACATAACAGGACTAGGAATATGTCATCTAGGGACATATTAGACCCCTGTATGTTTCAAAAAAACTCGATAATGTTGAAATTTGAAGGGATTTAGTTGAAAATAGTTCTGATATTAACCTCATACCATTCCAGACTCTCTGATGTTTGGGGTATATCAAGGGAGACTTATCCCCAACAAATATAACCATTCATGGGTACAATAAGAGAAAAAAATATCCACTTGGTAAGATCAATCTCAAAGAAATGTTTAAGGATATCACATCTAATGTTGAGTTCATGGTTATCTAGAAAGACATGGAATATAATCTTCTTCTTGGAAGACCTTGGATCCATGGCCATGTGGTGGTACCTTTAACATTTTATCAATTATTTAAATACCCCATTGACAGAAATGTCATTATACTATATGGTGACAAAACTCCCTTCAAGTATTTTAAATCCATATATATTGTGGAAAGTTTCCTTACAATGGAAGGAAAAAAGATAATGGTCGATGATGATATGAAGGTTGCAACTACTAATGGATTGGTGACCACCCCTTCAATCCCTAGAGCATGCTCGACAATGACTATGTGTTTCCCATAAACCTAATCAAAGAAGTAAACTCAATCCCATAAAGCTATCATGAACCAAAAACCTCATTGGATCATGTCCATGTAATAGAAATGACATCATTTTAAGTGGATTCATCAAAATTTAGTCATACTAATTCTCTATCGGTATCCAAGAATCCTCTTGCAACATTAGAAAATATCAAAGACACCCCAAGACATTCTCTGCAACTCAGGATGTTCATACCTCTCCTTCCCCTAGTCACAACATAAAGAAAGACAAGCATCCCCAAAATCTCTTTATGGTGACTCTGATAGTTTAGGACATCAATGTCTCTTCTAATGGATTCTCTTCTCTCAACAGTGATATAGATTCCCCCAGATTTTCTACCATGTCTAAAAAGACATCCATAGATATAAAGATGGAAGAACAAGAGGAATACCTCTAGAATTTCCCTCTCACATTCGATGAAGGAATCTCCACCACCATATATGAGATTAGGAAGGTGAATTTAGGAACATAATAGGACTCACATCCTACATTTATTAGTACTATCATGCCTCTTGAGGAGCAGGATATGCATAATGCATTTCTAAAGTAGCGTCGACATGTGTTTTCTTAGAATTATACAGAGATACCCAAGATGAACCCCAATGTGAATACTTATCACCTAGGCTTACCTGATGACCATCAAGGTTTCAAATAGACAACTAGGGTAATTAACCCCTCTCATTCTACTAATTTATCATTGTAAGATGAAAAATGGATCAAGGCCAACTTTGTTCTAGAGGTGCAATACCCAAAATGGCTCACCAACATCATCCCCACCAATAAAAATAATGGGAAAATATGGGCCTATATTGACATCAGATACCTTAATCGACGCTGCTTGAAGAATGATTTCTCATTGAAGATCATAGAAATTTTGATCGATGAAACAACTAGATTCCAATACCTTTTTATTATGAATGGGTATTCAGGGTCTAATTAGATAAATATGACCCCTGAAGATGAGGAATCCACTACCTTCAAAGAACCTTAGGGGATCTTTTTCAACTAGGTCATTCCCTTTAGATTAAAGAATGTTGTAACTATTTACCAACATTACATGCATCATATATTTAATCCCTTCTTAGGTAGAATCATGGAATGCTTCATTGATGACCTAGTGGTTAAATATCAATCGCAATTTGATCACCTTGTTGATATTTAAATGATATTCAACAAATTGTAACAACATAGTTTGAAGATGAATCCTCTGGAGTGTGCTTTGAGAGTGACATCTGGGTAATTCCTTGGATTTCTGGTATACCACCATATCATTGAGGCTGGTCCATAAAAGACTAGTGCAATCCTATAAATCTCACCCCCTTGGAATATTAAATAAATAAGGAGAATCTAGGGGCACCTTGCTTATATTCAATATTTTATAGCCAACCTAGCTAGAAAATACCCCACCCCCTAAAAAGTTAATGAATAATTGAGTCATATTTTGATGAGATGAGGACTACCAAGAAGCTTTATAGAATCTCAAGTAGTACTTACTAAACCCACTAGACTTTATGATGTCAATATAGGGGAAGTTGGTCATCCTATATGTGTCCACTATAGAATAATCATTTGGTGCTCTCCTCACATATAAAAATGATGAAGGGAGTGAAAAAAATTCTACTCTCTCAGTTGAATGATGCTACGTACTAAGACCTAGTATTTAGATATTGAAAAAAATTCCCCACACTCATCTTTGTAGTGAAAAAGATGAGGCATTACTTGAAGCATCACGAAGTCTACTTGGTCTCTCATATTGACCCACTCAATTACATACTTGGATTCTCTATGTTGACTATTTGTTTCTCCAAATGGGCGGTTATCCTATAATAGTATGAAATAAAAAATTTATCAGAGAATTTAGTTAAAGGGAAGGCCTGGATGATTTCCTTATGGTGAATCCCACCCCAGAAAGCACATTGGTGGATAATGGACTTCCAAGAAAAGAGGTTTTCTAATCCCATAACACTCCCCAAACATAGGATATTTATTTTGAATATGCCTCAAAAATCCTTATTGTCAAGAGGATGGAGGACCTAAAACTCAATTGGGTTGATCAAAGGATTGTATTTGTGTCCCCAGATAAAGAAAAGTTTCCCTAATCTTTCTCACTATTTGAAGGATTCACTAATAATGAGGTAGAATACCAAGAACTCATTGGTGGCTTAGAGCTATCCCTATAGCTTTAGATATCCTACCTAAATATCAAAGGTGATTCAAATCTAGTGATAAAACAGATCAAAAATTAATATGCAATCAAGAAGAAATAATTATCCCCTAATCAAATATGTTAGGGGATTCATGGTAGAATTCCCATTTGAACCAACATTGCATCATGTCCCTTGATTACAAAATGTTTGTGCTGACATGCTGGCTAATACAGCCATAGTTCTAGTATTTCATGATCAGGATGATGTGGTTTTCCACATTAAACATCAAAAGGTGGTCTCATCAATCATCATCTATGACATGTAGGAAATAAATTAGGTCAAAACTACCCTAGAGCATGATAAGCATATACACCCCTTGATTGATAGATCACATGGTTGATTACCTCCAAAATGTAACTCTCATGTTAGATATATAAAAAAATATATACTCAACACTGAGTGGTGAACTTTTCCCTTTATGATGGTCCAAAAGAGAATAAATACCTCTATGAATGATGCTTCGATGGATTCCTCCTAAGATGTATTGCAGAAGGATAGATTCCTACTATGATAGAAGAAGTATGTGTAGGATCTTGTAGTGATCATAGGTTTAGGAATAGAATATCCCACTAAATTTGGTGGCTTGGTTACTATTGGTAAACAATTATGTAGGACTGTGTGGAATTAACTAAGAAATTTAATGCATGTCGGATCTATGAAAAATTCATCCACCAACCACCATAGTTTCTACATACAACTAATTATTCCTATCCATTTATCGTATGGGGAATGGATGTTGTGGGGTCATATCCCACATCTATAGGGAAGTAGTTAAAGTACATCCTTACTTTTATCAACTTCTTTTTCAAATGGTATGAGTAAATACCCCTCAAGGAAGTTGAGAAAAATAATATGATCAACTTTGTGAAGTCTAATATTATCACCAGATTAGGTGTCCCTCATACAATACTAAGAGAAAATGGAACCAACTTCTATTATTATAAGCTAAAGAAGTTATACCAGGGGTAAATCATCAAGTCTAACCATTTTTATCACTATCATGAAGTGGAAAATGGATAGATAGAGGCCATCAATAAGACTTTATCAAATATACTCTATAAAATAATAGGAAAGAAAGAGAATTCTTGGTTGGACAAGCTTCTTCTTTCTCTATGGTCCTATCGTACAACCACGCACACTAATATACAGGTGACCCTATATTTATTGGTTTATGAGACCAAGGTTGTGTTGGAAATATAACTTCAGTTTCCCTTACTCTAAATAGTTATCTATGAACAACTCTTAGATGATGGGAATCAAAAAAGTGGTTAGATGAGTTAGAATGGTTCAATGAGAAAAGGTTGCGTACACTGTACAACCTCAAAGTTCTTCAAAATTGGATTGTTCAAGCCTTTGATAAAATGGTTATCCTCCACTAATTACTTCAATAAGAACCAATACTATTTCTCATAACCCTAATGATACCAATAAAGAAACCTCTAAATATATAACCCAAGTGGAAAGGGGATTACATCATATATTAGGTCTATTCTAATGGAGTTTACTCATTGGCCACAATGGATGGGGAATGCATTACACCCCCCACCAATGTAAGGTTTCTAAAAAAGTAATTTTCATAGAAAATGTTAGGGATTACAACTCCTAGTTAAAAGACTTTAAACTATGTATCATCTTGTATCATTATCACATTATGTTAAACTATATACAAAAAATCATTACCACATGATGTTAAACTGTATGGGAGATGTTATTACTATATGAATTTAAATTTCATAGAAGACATCTATACTACATAGTGTTAAACTACATGGAATATTTATTTATAAAATGATGTTAAAATACACATAATATGTCCTTGCCACATGATGTTAAACTTCATGGAGGATGTTACTTCACAAATGATTCACTGCGCATTAGCTAGATTTGTGTAAATGAAAAATAAATTACTCTCATACCTATGTGTGATTCAGATACGCATAAGGAATTTTCCATTAAATAACTATGTGTGGCTTGATTCATATTTACATATGATACATAGTGATTCCTAGATCTCCAATCTTGGGTCCAAATGCAATATAAAATGAACAAATTCCTCATATCTGCGTATGGTTCATACCTATACAGAGAATTTTCCATTTCAAAAACTATGTGTGGATTTATTCCCATTACTATAGGATATATATTGATTCATGGATCACCAATCATGGGTCCATACACAACATAAAAATTTCTTCCCTCCCTATATATGGGCCAGACCTATGTAGGGAATTTTCTTACAAGAGTTATGTGTTATATGATTCCTGTTTACACAAGATACGTAGTGACACCTGGATCTCCAATACTTGGTACAACCACAACATAAATAGAAAAAAATCCCCCCATGTGTATGGGTCAAACATATGAATGAAATTTTCTATTCAAGAACTACGTGTGGATTGATTCATATTTCTATAGGATATGTAGTGATTCCCAGATCTCAAATCCTAGGTTTATCAACAACATATATAAAAATTCACCCTTCATGTATATGGGATGGACTTATACAGGGAACTTTCTAAAGAACTACATATGGCTTGATTACTATTATAATAGGATATGTATTGAAAAATAGATCTGAAATCTTGGTCCCAATCACAATAAGATAGAAATTCCCTCTCCCCATACAGGAACTCAAGCAGTGTGGGGAATTTTATATCTAAAAATTATGTGTAGCTTGATTTATATTGTCAAAGGATAAATAGTAATGATTGGATCCTCCATTCAAAGCCTATCCATGAGTTTCCATCACTCTAAATCATCCCCCTCCATGAGATTCAGATTATTTTAGAGTCTTTATTCCATTTTAAATTGTGAAAACCCCAACATATTCCCTAAAACGTATTCTCATGTAGCTTAACTGACCACTAAATTATCCCTTATTTTATCATGTTGAGAATGAATTATGTGAGATTATGGAATATAGAAATCCAATATTATGGGTGTGATCGATACATGTTCTGGATAGGTAATTACATCCTAGTCGCATGACATTAAACTGCACAACAACTTTCTAATCACATAACGTTAAACTACATGACAATAGGTATTTATGCCAAAAAGATCATCTCCTAGATTACTATGTATTCAATAATTTCATGTTTTATCTATTTGAACCAAAAATATATTCAATACAAACTGGAATAGACTTTAGGTGCGCAAACCCTTCTTGAATCTTACATTATTTGTTAACCAACTTCATTTCTTTAATATCTAAGTTGATACCAACTAATTACTTATGTTGATATCCTTCTATTGGAACTTCATGAACCTTGACCTCCCATAATCCCGATTCTCCTATATAGAAAACTAGTAATAGGGTATAGTTAATGAAAAGGGAAACCACTATGATTCACTGGTGAATAAAACAATGTCTAAGAGGTTACGCCTAGTGGGTGTTTTGGTCTTAGAAGAGTGGCCCCCATAAATCCAAAAGTTGTTGTCCCGACTGAATGGAATATGGGATTCCTCCATTATCAATAGTTGAAATGTACCCACATGTTTCTATCTCCAGTTAATTTAGATATTCTTTGGTTATGGTTTACACTTCCCATAACCCAACTATTCAAGTGGATTCAGATACTCTTGATGTTATGCATATGTGAATCATACCCATTATCAAATAAATATTATGAAATCTTGTTATTGTACCCTTTTTATTTTGAGGTATGTATATTATATGACTACCAAATGTCATTGAGCATCTAAATCCCTTTGGAAACCCTTTTTCCACCTATTTACATGAAATATTTCATCCATTTTTTCCTACATTAAAGAGGGATCAAGAATTCCCAGTGGTTTATGCCTTAATATTCCAAGTCTTGGTAGAAGGACTCTAAATCACATATAATTAATATAAAAACTACATGTGGATTTATTAATATTTCCACATGATACATAGTGATGCTCGGGTATTTAATCTCTAATCTAGCCACAACGTAATGATAAAATTCTCCTTCCCTACACACAATCCTTAACTGTGTAGAGATTTTTCTTCCTAAGAACTATGTATGGATTGATTCTCATAATATGGGATATGTAGTGATGCCTAGATCCTATATTTTAGGGGAATCCATGAGTTATCATCACTCTTAAATAATTCCATCGATGATATCCAATTTTGTATGATGATTCTTGCTCATTCTGAAATGTGAGTGCCCCCACATATTCCCTATCATGAACTCTTTCATGGATCAATAGAATAACCAATTGTCTCTTTTTTATCACACCAATCATGAACCATATGATATTAGGGAACCTAAAAATTTTATTTGACTAGGGTGGTCAAGGTGATTTCTATCCAAAGATAGGGAACCATGTCTTAGTCTCATGATGTCAAACTAAATAATGACATCTTATTCACATGACATTAAATTGCATGACGACATCCTTATTGCATGAAATTAAATTTCATATAAAGATATCTTCACATTGAATGAATAATACCCTATTATGTGTGCTTTCTAGACCCGCATATTACTGAAAAATTTTCTCAATACACACTTTCGTATCCTTTAGGGTGAACTAACCCTTCTTTAATCTTACATCCTCCATGAAACAACTTCATTTCTTCAAGATATGAGTTAATACAAACCAATTACTCAAGTTTATATCCTTCTCTTGGAACTCCATGAACATTAAGCATCCCTGATCCTGGTTCCCCTATAGAGAATGGTAATATGGATTGGTTAATCTAAAGGGGGACCGCTAGGATTTTATTGTGAATAACATGATGCCTAAGATCTGGCACTTAGTGGGTTTTTTGGTCCTATAATAGAGACCCCCCTTAAATCCAATAGTTATTTTCCTAACTGTATGGGATATGAGCTTCATCCATTATTAATGGTTGACCTATAACCACTGATTTCCACCTCTAGTTAACATAGGTATTCTTGGGTTATGATTTACACTTCCCATAACCCAACTATTCAAACAAATTTAGATACTCTCAATGTTACACATCTATGAATTGTACCTATTATCAAAGCAAGATTATAATATCATATTCTTGTACCCCTCCATCCCAGGGTATGTGTCTCCTATTAAGTCCCTGTTTCCCTAATTTAATCATTCATCTCATCAATATTTCTTAGTCACATGATGTTAAACTATATGAAAACATCATAGTCACATGATGTTAAACTGCACGAAAACATCCTAGTCACATGACATTAAACAATAAGGAATATGTTCTATCCTACAATTTCTAAAATTTATTAGAGAAAACTATCCTATTCAAGAATCTTTTCTAGGGATGAACCATTCACCTTCATACCATAATTAAATAAGGAAATTGAATTCCCTTATATATAATCCCGATCTATGTAGAGGACCCATTTTTCAACCATGATGTCGATACTCACTAAAGGATGGAAAAAATCATGCACATATCCTTTGTATACAAGTCACATTTATGCATAGGGATATCCTTAAAATTTATGAATATGTAATAAGTCATGCTCTTATAATATACATAGGGAAAACTAGGAAAACCCAACCATAAAAATTTCACATGCTAGCGCTTAAGGAAGGTCGAGTCATACATAATCACTTTTCTTATGTACAAATAATATCTATGTACAAATTTATTGCACATGAGACAGATCAACGTAGGAAAGTCTCCAGTATATGGCTACCTAAGAGTAAGATTTTGTAGGGATAAAATACTCCTCTCTCAAATTGAAACCCCAGACCAATGAAAAGTATCTTTAAGGATATATTGCAAAATTTCACATTAGTTAATACATCCATATCATTTGATGTTAAAAATCAAAGGGATATATCCTCATCGCATTATGTTAAAATACATGATAAATGTATCTCGGATTCACAAAGATAAATTATAATGACCATCTACCATCATCACTCATTATCAAAGAACCAAAAAATCCCAAACATAGTCTGCAAAAGTTTAGGGTGCTCCCATCATCTTTCCAAACATCTCAATCCATAAACCAAACTTTGTGACTTGAGTGTATTGAATTTTTTTTAAACTTCCTTGACCCTTGGTAAATGACACTCGGCTTCAAGGGACCCTTTGTTTGATTATTCATGTCTGCCCCTAGAACCTACATATGAGTTCCTAACTGTTAACCAATTGTATCTCTTCCTTGAAAAAAAAGGTATTCTGGACCTTGTGAGCTCTAACATCCTCATGGTGGATTTCATCACCATATAGTGGTTTTTGATCATCCTAGGTGTGATTTTCCCATATAATCATTCATGATCTGAGAACCTTGATCCATAATTTAAAACATTATCATCCTCTTATTGTTAAGGTGTTACGATAGTTATGACCCTAGGAATCCTAATTTGGTTGTTGTGTAACACTCCGCTCATGTCAGGTCCACATGCATCATGACCTTAAACCAAATGAACTTTGGTCAAACCTATATGACCTTAAACTTTAGCCTCTAAAGGTCCAAATATCACAACTCTAAACTACCGGTGAAAGAGGCATAAAATTTTTCAGGCTGAAAACCCACAAAGGGTGGTATGAGGAAAATTCAAATCTCTTCTCACTAAAATATTCATTTCTAGAGTTTTGGAAAAAGTTAAATCATAAATAAAAAAATAATAAATCTTATGGGATCCATATTATGGCTCTAATAAAAGTTGAGCATGCTTGTTGGATCCCCTAGTCCATGAAAACGTTATAGTAATTATTTTTCACATCTTATCACCAAGATAGTGTGTTTAGTACACAAAAACACAACTTTTAGGGTGCTCTAACCCTTCTTGAGTATTGTTTTTTTCATAAACCACTATCATGAATTTTAAGTCTGAGCTGACACAACCAATTCCTTGAGTTAATACACTTCTTCTGGAACCCCATAGACTCAATTCATTTCTCTTAGTTCTCCCCTATAGTGTATTGGTAGTATATAATGGATGTCTGAAAGGACCCCGCTAGGATTTGATGGTGAATAACACAATGCCAAAGAACTTATGGCTAGAGGATGTTTAGTCTTAGAGGAATGGTCCCCCTTAAGTCTATGATTTATTACACTAACTACATGTGATACAGGTTTCCACCATTACTAATGGTCAACTTGTATCCACCATCCCCCATTTTCAATTGACTTATATATTCCTAGGTTATGATTTAAAATCCCAAAACTAGACTATTCAAGAGTATTCAACATCCTCGGTGTTACATCACTGTGTATTGTACCCATACTCAAATAAGGAATATGGTACTCCATTCTTAAACCTTTTGGTGTCCATTATCACATGAATTGAAACCATGCGATGTAGGGTATGAGCTTCATGATAATAAAATAAAATTCCCTTGGATTCCAGAACACTTCTTCGATATATTTATTATCTATACCCACTTCATTGTCTAAATGTTTGAATATTCACAAACCTTTCAAAACCCTTGTAAAGGAGTGGGGATCGCTTTGTTTGAACATGCATGGATGACCTATAGGGTCATGCATAAGGGAATTTTACCCATTAACTAGAGGTGTCTCCTATTTTCAGGAAAGGACCTTCGACCCTCATTATCCCCAGCAACATTACTACAGAACTCTACATCCTAGAATATTCCATAATCATCCTCAGTGTGTTTACCCCATATCAACACCTTCACTTCAAACTTTTGGGTTATGATTTACACAATCTATATTATATCTATCCAAGTGGATTTTTAATCCATAATACTATGCCACCATACATAAAACATGATCTTAGTGAGGATGTAGGGTGTCACAACCAATCATGGATACCCATCCTTCATAATTTTTGTAAGAACTTAGGGTGTTAAAACCCTTCATCATCATTCATTCATCAAAATATTAATTAAGAATACAGGGTATTATAACCCTTCATGGATACTTATTATTCAGAATCCTAGTAAGGATATCAGTTTCTTAAACCCTTCATGAATACCCGTCCTTCACAATCAAGAAAAATGGTTTGAGGTGGAATACCCTAAACTAAAACAACAGATGGTCCAAGTTAAAAGACTCTAAAATACAAAAATAGTTAGTCCAAGCTAGAATAATCTAAACTATCACAAAAAATGGTAAGAGCTAGAAGACCCTAAACTACACCAAAATATGGTACGATCTAGATGACCCTAAATAAAACCAGTATATGGTCTGAGCTAGATGACCCTAAACTAAAGTAGCATATGGTCTGATCTAAAAGAACCTAAACTATAGAAACAATCTACTTTGAGATACATTAAATAGAAAATTGAAAGAGAAATAATTCTTTCTAGGTTAAAACCCAATAGAGGGAACCTATTGTAATGAGAAAAGTCTCCTGGAAGACTAAAATCCACTCATGACACTAACCAGTGGAAGCCCAAGGGACTTAGGTTGGAATTTACTTCCACAGAACCAATTCCTTATTCCTTTAGACCTCACTTCTGAGGGGGAGAGAATTTTTGATGCCCTAAAAACTAGAATCGTAAATTTTAGGATTATATAAATACCCAAATCATGGATATTATTTTATCCATAAATATAAATAAGGAAGAAACATGTCTATATAGAGATTAAGTGTCCAGGTCGCACAAATTGTGTGACCCCCAAAATAAACATGATCATATGACCCTAAGAACATCATATGGGGGGTTATGAATTCTATGTGATCTATAAATGATCATGCAAATCCCATTCAATGAGTCCTTATAATCATGTAAATCCCTATCAGACATCTCTCTTTATCATGTGAATCCCCTTTGACTAGCCCTACCAATCTCATGAAGGCTAACAGACAAGCATTGAAGATCATGTGATGGTATCCAAATGAGTTCCCCCAATCATGTGGCATTTATATCAATATATGCCTAACAATCACCCAATACCTTTAAGAAATAAAAGATGAAAAATGTGATAGATTCATATGAAAGAAAGTTATGTTGATTTCCATGAAAGGTGTTGATGTTTTTTGAATGGTTGATCCATTGATCATGGAAATTCCATTGAAAAATATCATATTTTTTAATAAAAGGCTATTGGACATGTCACCTTTATCATGAAAGGGACCTCAGGAATGTTTGATTAATTATGTGATGCCCTAATTGACAGCTGATGGGCGAATGTTGTGGGATTTATAAGATAAATTTTGAAAATTTAGTACCCATATAAAAATAAAATTTCTAATTTTTTACATGAAAAATATTTATTCACCTTGCAAGATCAGTTTACTAATCATGCGAAGGCCCTTTGATATGCCAACTTAATCTTGTGATGGGACCCAAAAAGGTTTACCGGTCTCATAAAGCCCCTCCAACATGCCAACCTGATCTTGTGAAGGCCCATTAGCATGTCAAGTTGATTATGTGAAAACCCTTTGAAAAGTTGTGGGTTCAATAAATATGGTAATGATGGAGTGATATCATAGTCACTACTTATCACATGGCATGGAGATCACATCATGGGTGACTAGAAATATGTTCACACAAAGTGCATGATACAATGGTCCCTCCACTAACTCAAGCCTATATAATCTATTTTATTATTGTTTGAAGTGGTGTAGATATGGGTCAGAAATGCATATAAATCTCCCTCCCCCTCCCAGTATAAAAAAATACCGACACGAGAGCACAGAATAAATATTGTACTTCTCATAGTAGATAACTATGCAATCACAAGAGTCTTCCACTAGTTAAACCCAAGGAATGACTTAAAGGATTATGTGGTATGATTATATGCTTTACATTATCACTCTATTGATCACACGAATAATTTACATCATTTTGGATGGATCATTCAAATGAGTTTCTGCATATCTTCTTAGTCATGTGGGGCCTTAATAGGCTAACTCCTAATGAGAATTGAAGAATTTATGAAATAAGGGATGAAAAATATGGAATCCTTATGTGAATATGGATATGCTAATTTTCATATGAAGGGGGTCATGTGGATCATGTGACCCATTCATAAGTAATGTAATGGAACCTAGACATGACAAGGGAATTACTTCATACATGTCAGCCAAGTCACATAACACCCTCTCAATATGTCATCCAAACCATGTGAATCCCTCTAAAAATATCATCTAGTTCATGAAAATTCCTCTAGACATGTTATCTAGACCATGAAAAGCCCTCTGGGCATGTTAACCAAGTCATGTGACACCCTTCGGACATGTCATCAAGATCATGTGAAGTCCTCTAGATATGTTGGATGGTTCATGAGAAGTACTCCGGGAATGTTATCCAAGTCACACAATTCCCTCTAAACATGTCAGTCAGATCATGTGAATTCCTTTGTACACGTCATCTAGTTCATGAAAAGTCCTCCAGACATGTCAGTTTGATCATGTGACAGCCCTTAGACATGTCATCTTGATCAAGTGACAACCCTTAGACATGTCTTCCTTGATCACACAAAAATCCCTGGACATGTCAACATCGATCACACAAATCACTTTGGACATGTCTACTTTGATCATGAAAAGAACCTCATACATGTCAACCAGACACTCAAGAAATGTCAGGAAGACACCCTAGACATGTCTGGTAGGCACCCTATGAAATTTCAGCCTTGTCCAATAGACACACTTAGACATACATCATGTAGAATCCTATCCATGAACCAGTGGATGAGTACCCCCTTTATGAGGTAAGTTCCCTTAATGAGGTATGGTTATGGACTCATGCGACCCTATTCATTTCATTCTCTTGGATGGGCCTCTATGTCATACCAAACATATTCGATGGACCTTTTGTAGCCAGAATCTCCATTTATACATCAAATGATATAAAATGAATATGTAAGATAGGAATACATCCTTGAATAATTCCATAAATTTCCTAATCCTTATGGATGATAATAATCCCTTTGAGTGTAATAACCTATCCCAACCCATCAATGGGTCAATAATCGATTGAACTACAAGGAATCGGATTCCTACTATAACTAGGATACATAGGATGCCTTCATAAGGCCTTAAATCTATATCGAACACTCCATCAGGGCCACCCAAGAGCATAAGTCTTGTATCTATATGCAGTGAGTTTGATTACTTTCCATCCCTTATTTCTCACACTGAGCATAACTTGTGTGGGTTTAGGTATTTGTAATTATTATATCACTAGCATCATAAAATTATCTCAATTAGGGAAACATTAGTGTGAAGTTGTCATTCAAATACGTGATGTAAATTCCTCCATATATGGGAATCCACCTTGGTGTATGTCCCGAATGAATCCACACATTAGTGGACTCTGGGGAAATAACCCTCACGGGTACTAATTATATCTCTCTGGCCATTAGTAGGTTAAGGTTAGGTTGAACTATGAAGACTCTGATTTCTGTTATAAGCAAGATATGCACCTGAATCCTATGTTCTCTTATATAATTCATCTCTACATGATGTTAATCAATATATCTTGGACCTAAACTAACTATGTGGTTTTTTATTCCTATTATCATAGGATATATTATACAACTTTTTAAGGTTTAATCCCATCCTTGAAACACCAATCCCCTTCCTATATGGAGGTAAACTCTAGAGTGCCTAGTTATATGGATTCAAATCACAAGAATCTACCCATTGCTAAGAAATAATAGGAAAAAATAGAGAACCTCTGATACATAAATATGGTCTTGTGCCAACGAGCCCATACCTGAGTGGTAAGGGATTTGGCTTGGCATCCAAGAGACCCAGGTTTGAAACCGAGTGGAGGAGAATTTCCAAGTTATTGTAGCAGATGGAACTATTTTCTAGATTTGGGCCTTTGGGCCACCGAGTTGGGACTACAGGTCTCAGGGCCATCGGGTTAACAAAAAGGCCTTCGAGCCTCAGGGCCTTTGGGCCACAGAGACCATGGAGTAGCCTAGTTCACATAGAGCAGGCCACATATGAGGATCAGAGCAACAGAGTAGTAGTTACCATAGTAGAGCTAGCCAAATTGGAAGAATGAGAGGGTATGGAAACCACCATTAGGACCAGGAACCGTGCATCTTTTCATGGGGAAATGTTATCCGATCAGAAATGCAGGATGGGGAGATAGGTAATCAATTCTGTAGAATCTAGGTAGGGGTAGTTCTAGTGGGTTGGGCCTACAGGTTATGTATTGGGAACAGTATGCCTCTAGGCCTTTGGGTCATGTAATTGGCCTTTGGGTTGTGTTGGTCCTTGTGCCTTGGGCCTAAGGCCATGTAAGGGTTCCCCTTCAACCCTTAAAATGGGTATTATTCCTAATAAAATAAAAAAGAAATCATTCGGGACATTTGATCCAAATATGGTCTTGTTAATAAAACTCCATTTATATATAGAAGGATTCAACACTGAGTCATTTTATTAGGGTAAGCAATATTATATAAAGATTTGAAAGGGATTAATGATAATATATTAAATATATATGAGGATTATCATAGTAGGAAACAATTCCTCTAAAAATGGATGTGATTATCCCAACCTCCCAACTTCTCAACCAATGTGAGTTTCTAAGTGTCATTTAGTATGAACCCCCAAGCAACCACTTTCCTTTGGAAAGTTGGTCTATTCCTTATTATAGATGTGGGAACCATTAGGAGTTTCCATGAGAGATAAAAATGGTAAACCTTGTGTGAATTATTGTGCAACCATACTCAACCCCCCCCCCCATAATCAGTAGTCATCCCTCAATTTTCATTAGTAGTAAAGATGGTAAACTTGATGTGAATCTGGAAATAATAGCCTAATATAAAATCATTTACCTATGTCATACCTTTCATTAGTTAAAGGATATAGATTTCTCAATTACCATTTATCCATTATTCTAATCCACCTTCAATGGAAACAATCATTATAATTTCATAAAAGGGACAGTTTTTGTAAAATCTATATTTTTCATTATTCATCCAAAAATCAATTATTTCTAAAAAATCTAAAAATTTCACAATAAGTTAATTTTTTACATGATGAATTCAAAAAACAAATTAGTTTCATAAAATTAAATATATAAAATTGTAGAATTTAGTTTTTTATCACATTCTTGAATAAAATAATGTGTATTAGGTGTTTCTCAAGAAAACAATCTTACTATAATTGAATCGCAGATGTTACATTATCCAATAGAGGATAAAAAATGAATTATTAAAGGTAATATTTCTTTTATTGATGATTTAAAAATATTTTCTTATGAATACAGGATAAAAGGACATATCAAGCCTAATTTATCGAGGTTAAAGAAATAATGAAAAAAAATCTAAACAAGAAAGAGAAAAGAGCCTTATAAGTTGGTTGGATCTATGAAGAGGACTTAGATTCTAGTGAAGAATCTATTTTAGAAAAGGAATTATAAAATTTGTGTCACATAGATTCAACATATTAGGTTAGTGATTCTAATTCTGACTCTAATGAACCCAATAGTGAAAACCCTTTGATTGATGAATATATGATGATATTGAAAGGTAATAAAATGATGTTATTAAAATTTTATATATATAAAAGGAACATAAGGAAAATAATTAAAATAATTTTAAGAAAAATAAGTTTATTTCTAAAGATTATAAGAAACATAAAGATAAAAATTAAAAGTATAAATATTTTTTTATTAGAAATAATGGATATTAAGAAAGAAATTTTAAAGACTGATGTGATGACTTTGCACCATTCAAAAGGAAATTGAAATAATTAAAATAAATATTGAAAGAATAGATAATTTGTTTACCATATTTCTTAAAATTATAAAATTTTATGATATAATTATTTCCATGAACAAAATTAATAAAAATAAATTTTTACTTGGATATGAAAATGAATTACCTAAAATTTATAAAACATTCTTTATAAAAAGTTCTAAAGGAAGTGTATCTATAGACACTTGTTTTATATGTATGATGAAAGGAAATTATACAAGTTAATATTATTTGATATTTTCAAAATATCTTGGATACACTAAAGAATTTATTCATAAATCCTTATCCTCAATATTACCTCTAAATAATTGTTTGAAATCTATTTGTATTCTTAAAATTTATTTTTATAACTTGATTTGATTCAAATTATCATGGGTACCAAAATTGTCTTAAAAATGGATTTGTATGATATATTTCTTATGAGTTTGAAAAATGTAACTTGATAAAAGGATAGATAATGTTCTATGAATATTAAAGAAGATGAAATAAATTTTATATTATTAAATAGAAGTGATGGAGGTAATTTAACTTTTGGGGATAATTCAAAAGGTAAAGTTAATGGTTTTAAAGAGGTTGGTGTTTTTAAATCTTTTATTATTTATAATGTTATATATATTGAAGGTCTGAAACATAATATTATCAGTATTTTACAATTATGTGATGATGGAATGTTTTTTAATTTTCAAAATGATAAATTCATTTTTTTAAGCCGAATCTCTTCTGTTTTATACTAACAAAAAAGATAACATATTTTCTTTAAATTTTTCTAAAATAATAGATAAAAATTTCAAAGTTTTTAAATAATATACATCTAGATAAAATTATATGGCATGTGATAATTTTCCATACCAATTTTAATCTATTAAAAAATCTATCCATGAATCACTAAATTCAACAGCTTTCTAAGTTAAAAGTGGACAGCATAAAAGTTTGTGATTCTTACATAAAAGTAAATAACACTGAGAGAGTTTCAGGACTACCAAGGAAGTTAAAACTATAAATCCCCTTGAACTTATTCATATTGACTTATTTGAACCTATATAAATAGTTAGTCTTGGTGTTAAAAGGTATATGTTTGTTATTATTGGTGATTTATAAAAAATTGAATAATATTTTAGAGAATTTAAATTTAGGGAAGAAAAAAATTCATAATTGAATAAACCTATTGAAAATGATGATCACCCTCATCAAATATATTATAAAACACATAATTATCATCCTATAGAAACATTATAGGTTTTGTAGAGTCTAGAGGATAAGCTTGAAATTTAGTGCGAATTTTTTTTCTCATAATGGATTCATTTGTGATTTTTTCCTAAAGATATTTTTGAAGATTTAACTAATTATAACCATATATTATCTATAAAATTAGAACTAAATTAGATTTATAGAGATAATGTATAGAAATTTGTTGAACCTCCTAAAGTTAAAAAAAGGTATTGTTACTGAATGGATATTTAGAGATAAACTTGATGAATATGGACAAATAATAGTAAATAGGTATGGATTAGTAGTGCAAGGTTATTGTCAAGAAGAAGGAATTGATTATAATGAAATTTTTAAATTAGTTTCTATATTATATGTATTGAGAATTATGTTATCTTATTCTACTTTTAAAGGATTTAAAAATTTTCAAATGGATGTGAGAAGTGATTTTCTTAATGGTTTAGTTTTAGAAATATATATAAAACAAACCCCTATTTTTAAACATGAATAGTATCCTAATCATGTTTTAAAACATTCAAAAGATATTTATATAAATAAAAAATATCCAATATCATGATATGAGAGGTTGTCTCAATTTATTTTGAAAATTGGTTTTGAAAAAGGAAAAGTACTTTCTACTTTAATTATTAATGAGAACTCTAAAAAAATTGATTGTACACATTTATATTGATGCTATTATTTTTATATCTTTAGTTAATTTCTTTGTAAGGATTTTTTTAGAATTAATGACAAGTAAATTTGACATGAGTCTTATGGGAGAATTAAAATTCTTTCTTGGACATCCAATTTTTTAACAAGAAGATGGAATTTTTCTTAATCAATCTAAATATTTTATGGAATTAGCTAAAACATTTGGTCTTGAATTTAGTAAGGGTTAAAATACCCATATGGTTACTTCTTATAAACTGTATTATCATAGAGATAATTTTTTTTTTGATATTAATGTTTATAGAGGTGTGGTTAGTATTTTACTTTATTTAACTACTTCTAGACCAAATTTAATGTTTTAAATTTGTATATGTGATAGAATTCATAGTGAACCAGAGGAAAGTCACATGAAAACTATTAAAAGAATCATTAAATATTTTAAAGGTTCTATAAATCATGGTTTATTCTATCCAAAAATAACTTCATTTGATTTAAAATTCTTTTTAGATTCTAATTTTGGAGGATGTAAGATAGATGGAAAATGTAGAAGTGGGATGTGTCACTTTTTAGGTAAAATATTATTTTCTTGGAGTTCAAAAAAAATAACTTTTTATTTATTTATCTACCGTGAATCTAAATATGTATCTACTACAATCTTTTATGCTAAATCTATATGGATTAAGAAAAAATTAGCTAATTTTGATGTTTATTTTGATAATTTTCCTATTTTATGTCATAAATTATCTAGTATCTATATTTCTAAAAATCCTTAACATCATTATCAAAATAAATATATTTAGGTTAGATATAATTTCATTATAAATCATGCTTAATAAGGTGAAATATGTTTGGAATATGTTTAAATAAATATCCAATTAACTGATATTTTTACCAAACCTTTATATTTAACTTAGTTTGAGAAAATCAAGTATGCACTCAGTATGATGGAATATTAAAATAGTAATTTGATATAAATCTATATGAATTTGGCTATGTCTAGAAAGCATGAAAATTTTATTTTATATTCTGGTTTACTAAACTTGATATTCATTATTGGTTACTATTTACTTCTTTGTAAATCATTTTATAATTATTTGAATATATTAACCTTTTTCATGGTTATTAGTAGCTTTAAAAGTCAATTTTATGAGGAATTCTAAATTTTTTATAAAATTAGTTTTTAAAATCTGTATACATAAGTTTTCAGATATGCACACACTATTTTGAAGTTGTTGTATTTTAAGGAATGAGAATAAGATGAAATTAAGGAGGAGACTTACTCTTTTATTATCTATCTCCTTATATTGTTGGTTTTATTTAATTATTTAGATAATTTATATTTCTATGATGTATAAATTTAGGGGTAATTTTCATTAAATCAATTATAATTGAAAACTAAAATCTATTATGAATCAATTTTTACTATTTAAATATGTTCCTTAAGCTTTAAATTGGTTTAAACATGCTACATTTACTCTTGCTTTATCATTTTTAAACTTAGCGAAATTATATTTTCTATTCTACAGGATAAAACCTTTAATTTTGGATAAAAAAATTTACAAAAATGGGGAGACATGTTTTCATAGTTTATTATTTATTCTTTTTGATAATTTCAAAGGGGGGGTTTTGAAATTAGGACTTAATTTTGTAATGATCAAAAGGGAGGAGATTTTTTAGTAGATCCTCAATACTTTATCTATGTTTTTATAATTAAAAAATACTCATTTTTCCCTTTTAAATGATTTTTAAAGAGAAATGAAATATTTTTATTGTTTAAAACTTGCAATGGTTATAGAAGAAATATTATTTTAGATATCCCGATTATCATTATATTTTCAAAGACTTCACATTTTTTATGTTTCATATGAATATATTTCATAGAAAAATATAAAAATGTGTGAGTTAGGTTATAACTGATACACTGGTATTTTTATATGTGTTGGATGATCCTTTCACACATTAGATATCATCCTTATGTTTTGAAGTATTCTGAAAAGTTTAATAAGTCTTAATTCTAATGTGAATATATTAATTCTTGTCAGATTTTATATGGTATTACCTATCTTATGAAATTATATCATCTTACAAAATTCCCTTTCCTATGAGGTTTTCTATCTTATAGGATCTTATGGGATTTTGTATCTTATGAGAATTACTATCCTATGAAATTCTTATCTTACATGTTTTTCATATCTTTCAAAAATATATATCTTACATGGTTTTTCTATCTTAAGAGATATTTTTATATCCTACACACTCACTATATCTTATAAAGATGTTGCATCTTATGAATTATATATATCTTATGAAAACTAATTTTATCTTTTGAAAATTTTTATTTTACTGTATTCTGTATCTTATGAAATTTTCTTTCATTTTTAAGAAATTTCACTTATGTAATTTCTAATTTTTCTATTATTAAATAGTTTTTTTTCAAAAACTCAAAATATACTATATTCTGATTATTTGTTGTATTTAGATCTAATATATATACATGTTTCTTGTTATATTTTATTTATTTATTCCATGACTACTTATTGATTATTTCAATTCAATAAGAAATATTTTGGAAACGAATCATGCAGAATTCAATATAGATCATGAAATAAAAAATGTGACTGGTATTTATGCTTCAAATTTGATAAATTAAATTCAATATTTAAATTTTTTTGGTATTTGTAGAAAGTTATTAAGATTGTTTATCTTGTAACTATTCATATTTTTTAAATTTATTTATTATTTCATATTTAAATGAATTATTTATTATTATAACTAAGTATTCATTGTTTATTATTCTAACAAGTTATATTGTACAACTTGTTATTTTATTTTATAGAGTATCAAATAGAATTAAATTTTCAAGCCACGTGAATATTAATTTTTTCATTTAAGAAAGAATAACATGTGAAGCATCTAGAAAATTTCCAATAATCATAATGGATAATTGAACAACTCTGAATTATTTCATTATCTTCACCTCCATGACAATTTCTTTGAGAGTGAGGAATATCAATGGATGTAATATTTAAATTTGCTATACATTCACTAAATATTTTTGAATATGTTGTGCATGAAGAAAATATATAAATAGAGTTTGATAGAACTATTTCATGGTACGAAAGACCACTAGTAGAAAAATTAATTAAAACATCAGTGTTTAAATGTCAGTTATTTAATAACCGATGTAAAATATACTATATTGTTATTTTTATGTTGATTTTTTGAATAATTGACATTAAAATTCTTATTAAGAATATTTTTAATGTGTGTTATTTTAAAACCCGATGTTAAAAATATTTTCCATAATATTTTTAATGTCAATTTTTTAAATAACTGACATTAAAATGGTATTTTTAACATCAGTTATTTAAATAACCAATGTTAAAACTATTTTCCACAACCTTTTTAACGTTATTTGTTTAAATAAATGATTTTAAAAAATCAACATGGAAATTATAATTTTTTACTCCATGCCCATGAAATTTCACTTTCTCACCTATATATTTGTCTCATTGAGCAAGAAAAGTTCATTTTTTCACATCATGCTCTCATTTTTTTATTCATGCCTACAAATGTGTCTCATTTTTCAATTTTTCTTCTATTTAAACCCCAAACTTCCATTTATCACTCCATCTTTAAATCTATCACAACCACATGATTTTCTGTAAAACAAATCTCCCACCACTCATTATTTATAGATTCTATATCATGAATGGATATCCATTAAGAAGAAGGATTGGGTGGAATTTTTGAGATAAATTATAAAAAAAATATATCTAAAATGATGAAAGAACTTTTTTAATCATTATGATTTATCAAGGGTTCTTGTATAGAGGTAATATTAATGAAATGATTTATTTTATTCTAATCTTATTTTTTTCTAACATACTTGTTAATAATGGTTTATTATTATAATTATATTGTTAAAAAATTATTATTTGTGTTAGGTTTATAATTATAAACTAATTATTTTATTATATGAAACTATGATTTTTGTTTTTGATTCCCTAAAATGGTTCTACATTCTCATAAATTGTTTATACAAAGACAAATATTTTTCACTCCAGTTTTTAAATAACTAACATAAAAAATGATCTTTCACGTTATTTATTTAAAATTTTATGTGAAAGATGATGTTTCACAACAATTATTTACAAAACCAATATAGAATATTATTTTTAAAATTAGTTATTTAAAAATTTATGTGAAAATTTAAAAAAAATTATTAATAAATGAATTTGTAAATATTTTTAACATTGATTTTAAATAAATGAAATTAAAAATATATTTACTATGTTTCACGTAATGGCCCTGACTTAAAAACCAATATAAAAAACATGTTTTGATGCTAGTGGTCCAACATGTACATCAAGGGTTCTATATGTGAAATTACTTCTTACTGTGTGATTATTTTTGGTTAAACTCAGTCATTAAATTCTATACTGCCAAGGAGATCAAATATAACTATTCTTTGATATTCATAGCTTTCATCATTTTTAAATACATTTTATATAGTGTTGGTTTCTTCCTATCTTGCATGTACTCATGATTTTTTGTTTATTATTTGTAATTCAAAAGTATGATCATGTGTGGATTATAATACCCCTAAAAAGGTACATACTTGGTTTGTGCCTTTAGGTTGAAAACGATTGTTCTTGGGTTGTGACTCTAGGTGTGAAAAATTCAAATGTAATGGGTTGTAACTCCCCATTAGAATTCAGGTTGTCTTGGTGGTTCCTCCACTAGAAATGGAAGTTGTAATTGGGTTTTTACTTCCTTTAAAAAGTCATTATTTATTAGGGTCCATTTATCTGAAAGATAGAGAAATGTGAAGAGAAAACATAAGATCACTTAGATACGAACTACTATAAAAATTCTTATGCTCGAATTTTTATTTTTTGATGCTTGAATTATTTCAACTCTAAATATTTATTCAAAATTTTATAAATTAGTCAATTCACCCTCACCCCCTTTTGACCATTCAATCACCTCACCATCAAGAACAAACTCTATATGTATTATATGTGTTTTTGTATCTAAATATATATTTTGAATGTATGTATGTATGCATGTGTGTATTCATGCATGCATTCATGTATGTATGTATCTGAATATATATTCATAATATATTTAGAATATATATATATATATATATATATCGGAATATATATTTAGAATATATATATGTTCTATAAATATTATATATATGTCAGAATTTAGAACAAGTGTGTGTCTGTTTTAGAATAAAAAGAGAGAGAGAACATATATGTTTGAAACACATGTATATATAATCAATACATAAACTTTTAAAATAAATTTCAGTAGACTATGTAATGATTATAGTAGTAAAACAGAGACTGAAAATAAGTGGATAAAATACTCAACAAAAAAGGAGTGAAATGATGATATGAATACCATTTAATTGAAATTCCTTTCTTTTAAAATTCATAATTATTTAACCATTTCTTCTAATGTTGATTTTACTCCAAATAAATAGAGTAATGAATTCTTAATTTTCAAAGAAAGAGGTTGTAATTACAAGGTATTCATACCATCACTTCACTCCCTATAAAATTATTTTACAACTCATTTCCAACCTATGTTTAACTATTGTAATCATTATATGGTCTACTGAAATTTTTTTAAAAGTTCATGTATTGATTATATGTATTTTTTCTATACATATATGCTCTATCTCTATATATTTTAGTACACACACATATGTTCTAAATTTTGATATATATAAATATATATATATTATGTATAGAACATATATATATTCTGAATATATATTCTAATATTTTTATTATATATAATTTCAATATATATTCTGAATACATATATATTTTGATTATATTTCAAATATATATTTAGATAAACGCACACACGCATACACACACATATATATATTCTGAATATGTATTCATATACATAAATACATATATATATATATATGTTATCACACTATGACCATAATTTTCTATAAAATTTTATTTATTTATTAATATTTATTCTTTCCCATGAGTTTCAGGTTTTTTCTTATAATTTTTTTTGGAAAACATAATAATTTTCCTATCTTGTGGTTAGAACATGGTTAGTAGTAATCATGCAATGATCATTCAGGTATACCTATAGTTTTAGAAGAACCAATTCTCATGATTGGTACATAGTTTCTCCAATTATACGGTCAAATTGTCCAGGTACCTAGGTTTGTTTAGTGTAGGATGCATAGTTGCTGCACAGTTTGGTTAACCATGTAGTGATCGTGCAATTTACACAGTTCCTTTAAAATTTGAAATTTATAATTATATCCCTCTCTAATTATTACTCCCACCCCCCCAATACACACACACACAGTTCTCCCCTCCTCCTTCCCTCATTCACACAAAACACACGCGAGGAGGAGACAGAAATATTCTCTACCTCACATTCCACTTCAATTGTCATCCTCTCTCCCTTTGACTTCGAGCTAAATCATTCCAGATTAGGGATTCTTCTCATCCTCTTCATTATTCCTCAATTTACTTCTTATTATTTTTCCTTATTATCAATACAACATTAAACAAGATAAACCCTAAGTATATTTTTGGATATGATCCTTTGTGTATTTGGTTTCTTAGGGTGTGTGGCTTCCTACTTGTGTCATTTCTTCTTTGCATTAGAAGGTTTATTTTTTTTTACTAACCTAGGAAGGTGTTTCCATGTTATTTTTTTCTTGAAATCCATGTTATTCTTAGTTTCTTTTCTAAATTCATTTTCCTAGAAATTATATATGATATGTGTTCATTTAAATACCAAATTGGTATTCTCAAAATGTATTATTAATCATAAATAAGGTTTCCAATTATAATTGTTTTTTTACAAGGAAATACATGGTTTTGAGGGTTCATGGTTTTGTGTTTTATTCTTGATGAACTTTTAGCTATGTTTTGGAAATTTTCATCCATTTTTTAGTGATTTATATGTGTGTATAGATATTTTATGATTGTTTAGTGAAATTATGCATGGTTTTTCTTATTTTTTTTTCATGTTTGATGATTTTTAAGTGAGTTGTTTCCCTTTTTTTTAAATAATTTTAAAACTATAATTTATTTCAAAATAGTTTTCAAAGGAATTTAAAATTTATGATTTATAACATATGATCCAAGGTCCTTTTGGAAACTAAATATGGATTTATTAATAATTTCAATTTCTAAATGGTTTTCTAAAGGATATTTAAAAATGGTGATACAAGTTTCAAAATTTAAATCCTATTTGTAACCTTCCACAAAAAAAATTATAAATCAATTAAACCCTTATGTTATGATTGTATGTTTGTATTATAAGTTGGTTATATATATGGTATTGAAATGGTTGTTACTGTGTCTATTTTTAATGGTCTAGAATAAGGGGGTGTCCGGAGGTGGGATGAGGATAATTTTAAAAATATTTTTTCTCACCTCTTGTTGCTTTTTATGGGGACCCTATGTGTCTTAATGAGAGATTTAAAGGTGTTTCTATTATTTTTTTTTATGTGAGGTGTTTCTATACTTATCCTAATAATATGGTCTTGTATCCTCTAACATCAGATCAGTACCAATGAAAGGGCTACCCTTAATAAGGTTAGTTGAGGGTAATCTAGGAGGTTATAGACTGAAAATGCATCAATTTGGCTAATAGATGGTTCCACCTGAGTATATCATGGATAATCTCATGGTTTTTCTTGGAATTTACCATGGTTATCTATAAATTCACAGTTTTATGAGATTGTAATCTTGTTTCAATTTTATCTCTTATTCCATATTATTGTTTCACTTCTTTTTCTATCATTATATCTCTTATTTTTTTATATTTCCCTCTAGACTTGTTTTGTTATTTACTCCTTGTAATATTTAATGTTTGAGTTTATCTCACTATTTTTACCTTTGTTTTCCTATTTATTTTCCATACTAGTGTGATTGATCTATTTAATTTTAGGTGATGTATCTTTTATATAATTGGTGAAAAGTGGTTTATAAAATGGTTTTGGGAATGTATGTTTTCAAAAGTAATTTCTCTTCTTAAATTAAATATAAGGTTTTATTTGAAATTTATCTTATTTTTATTATAAATGAGTGTATAGTATTTTTGTTATGTTTTGTTAAAAATATTAGAAAAAATAAATTTCAAATATTGTATTTCAAACTAGCATTTCAAGAATGTTATAAAGAAAATACATGGAATCTCTGGTGAAATCCTACTAGGATGTTGTGATACCCTACTCACACCACCCAATTTTTTATATACTAAGTTGTTATTATAGGTTTAGGATATGATTCAAAGGGGTGAAACTTTAGGGACTGTATATTATACACTAATCATGATTTGGGTTTTAAGTTAGTGGGTGGATTGTGACCTCAAGTTACATAGATATCTTCATTTGGTATGTTGGTTTTATTTTATTCTTTATATGTTCAATCTAAATTGTATTTCCTAGAATTTTATTTTTATTGATTTTGTATATCTTATTTGATTTTACTTTTTTTTATGTTTCATTTTAAACTGGTTATTATATTGATGCATGAATGTGTCTAATATATGTACTCTCCATTCTAGAATCTTAGTTGAATTATGATGTTTGTTAAATATAATTTATTAGGGTGAAATAATTACCACTAAGTATATTTTGATGCTCTGACGCTTATTTCCAGCCCATGGGTATTAGGAACACCCCTTGGGCCTTTCTGTGGGCTGGTTCAAATGCCCAAATCAAGGGTGTCTTAGGTTGGTTCCTAAAAAATGGTATCAGAGTGTGACCTTGTTATTTTGGGGTGACTGGTAGATAGGAGATAGAATTTTTGGAACTCTGGAAGTAGGTCATGGGCTGGTTCTTAGTAACTACCTCTCATGGTGAAATAAGAGATACCATGGGATGTTGGGATTTGATTTATGATTCATATATTTATTTTTTATTCTTCTCAATGAATTTTGATTTGAATTGATGTTTCCTTAATCCTTATGGGTGTTTTATGAGTTTTTTTTGTTCTTTAATATTATGGTTTTAATGAGATAATAAATGGTGGTTTGTGGTTCACTCACACGACCTAAAAAACTATGTGGTGCCCATGTGCATGGTTCTGTAAGGATCTCAGTGGAATTTCACACATTTGTTGCATGGTTTATCAAACCATGAGGCCAACTATGCACAAAAACTATCCCCTTTGAAAAAATTATTTTGGATTCCTTTGGGTATTGATCTGTCTTGTTCCTTTTGTTGATGCAATTTTGGGTGAACTAAGGGGTAATTTTTTGGTGAATTGGTATTATTTTATTTGATTTTAGTGAGATTTAGCAATTGGAATTATATTTTCAAAATTGGGTATAAGTAAAATATGAAAAAATTTAATGGTTATTTTTTTAAAATGAAATTGGAATTTGAGAGTTGGTTTAAAATTCATAAAGGGGTTTTAAAATGATTTAGAATAAATAAAATGTTTCAGAACTCAAAAGAGTGTTTTAATGAAATATTTATAAATTATAACTTTAATTTTAAGTGAAATTCCATAAATAATAAGATTTATTTTATATATAATGAAAAAAAATTAGTAATATAAAAGATGATTTTAAGCATATAGTTTGAATATTAAAAATATATCAGATTAAAGGGAAAACTTTCAAATAATTTTTTGTGTTTTGGGTTTCTAATAATTGGTTATAATTTACCATTTAAGTTATATTTTTGTTATATTTTATGTTTACTTTGATATAATTGGTTTTAAAGAGTATAAATGGGGTCTTATGTCTTATATTCTATTTAAAGTATTACTCTTAGAAAAGACCTAAGAAGTTTTAGCAAGCCTGTATTGGGGAAGGTATCCTATCCTAGTGTCACTTAAGGCTATAGAGTAGTCTTTTTTGGTTTTCTACCCTTCCCATGATCTAGGTGGAGTTGTAGGGAAAAAACCCTCCTCAATGATTAGACCTTTCTCTAGGATTCTTGGTTTTCCAATTATTTATCTTCCATGGTCTTCATTTCAAACCTTAATCCAAATATGTTTCCAATGTTCAAGACTTTCATGGTGATGTGGTCAAAATGGTTGTGCTTACTAAGTTAACCTTTTTAACCCATGATGAGTGGAACATTGAATACTTTTTTTATAGGAATCCTTTTCTTCGGTAGGAATAAAACCTTTCATATTCTTCTGGTGTGGTTATCTTAGGAATTCTAAGACATTGCCTTTGGGAATTTTGATGACTTGTCATCTTTAAGAGTGTAGGGTTAGTAGCATGGATTTTGTACATAACCCATAGAATTCCTCAATATTTTCCTCTTCATCCCTATCTTTTATTTTGATTTGTTCTTATATTCTTATTATTTATGACGTTTTCCCTTCCCTATTGATCTAAGGCTTGTATATTAGGGTATTTGATACATTATTCTCATTTTAGAGATGTAATCATTTACTTCCTCAAGATGATTGTTGTGCCTTTTCCTCAATGTTATACTAGGACTTTGGTAAAAATCTTAGTTGTGTTTCATAATGATCCATTTTGGATCATTATAGTTTTTATGACCCTCTATATTAGTGTTTATCTTATATGGTTGGGAGATCAACTAATGGTCTAGGGTCCTCCATCCTTTGGGATCATATTTTGAGAAGTATCCATATCTTCACTTAATTTTTATAATCTATCTTGGGATATATGGATGATCATGGATTTAGATATATGGTATATTTGGGTTGGTTTTATTTTGACCTTATTTTTGAGTTATCTTCCCTCATCTTCTATGTTTAGGTAGTCATGTCCCTCCTCAAACTTTGTGATTTTATAGGGGAAGAAAGTGTTATGGTAAAGTAAATTTTCACACTCCAACCATAATTTTCCTTAAAATTTTATTTATTAATTAATATTAAATATTTCCATTTAGTTTCAAGTTCATCATTTTTTAAATTTTTTGGAAAATATAAGAATTGTTTTGTTACAGGGTTAGTGCACTATTGGTAGTAACCATGTGATTATTGTTCAGTTATTTTTGTAGTTTTATCAAACCCATTTTTCATGGTTTTTTCACATTTTTACCAACCACATGGCCAAACCATATGAGTGCCTAGGTGTTTTCTATGTAGGATTCATGATTGGTGCACAGTTTGGTCAATTGTGTGGTGATTGTGTGATTTACACAATTCCTTAAAAATTTTAAAAATAAAATTATATCCCTCTCTAATTAAGACCCCCCATGTAGGTATCCCCTAATTGTTTCCTCTAGTGCATGAAACACACCCAAGGAGGAGTTAGTAATGGCCTCCACCACACCTTAGCCTTCGAATATCAGCCCCTCTCCCTCCAATTTTTATATAAATCATTCTAGGATAGATTTTATACTCTTCCTATTTCATATTTCTTTCTTTCCACCCTATTATTTTTTCTTCCTCTTACTATATCACTCAATTGGATGAACCCTAGGTGGATTTATGGTACTGATACTTTGTATCTTTGGTTTCTTAGGGTATATGGATTCCTCCTTGGATTGTTCTCTCTTTTAATTAGAAGGTTTATTCATTTTCATTAACCTAAGTAGGTGTTTTTTGTTATTTACTTTTTTCTATAAATCCATGTTATACTTAATTTATTTTATAAATTAATTTTCCTAGAAATTATATATTACATGTGCTCATTTAAATTCCAAATTTGTCTTTTTAAAGGGATTAGAAATCATAAATAACATTTTCAATTATAATTGTATTATTTATAATAAAATTTATGGTTTTGAACGGGTTATGGTTTGGGGTTCTGTTCTTGATGTACTTTTAGTTTTGTTTTGGAATTGATCATCCATCATTGAGTGATTTTTATGTTTTTATATAGTTTTTATGATTATTTAGTGACATTGATCATGGTTTTTCTTTTGTCATTGAAAATGTTTTTAAAGTGATACTTTCACTTGTTTTTAAAGAATTTTCAAATGATTCTTGATTTCAAAAAAAATCCATGGAATTTAAAAGAAATGATTTCCAAAGAATTATCTAAGGCCCAATTGGAATATAAAAATGGATTTATAAATATATTTTTTTCCAAATGGTTTTTTAAAGAAGATTTTGAAATGGTGATACTAGTTTCAAAATTCAAAGCCTGTCTGAACCCTTCAACAAAAAATTATAAATAAATTGCACTCTTATGTTATGACCATTTATTTGGATTACAAGTTGGTTATATATATGGTATTGATATGTTTGTTTTTATACATATTTTTAAGGGGTTAATATAAGGGGGTTTCGGTGGTGGACCTTGGTGGAATCTGTGGTAGATGGTTCTGGGGGGGAGGTAGAGGTGGGTCTAGATTTGTAGTTTGGATCTACAGTTGTGGTCCTCGGTGGATGGCTCAGTTGTGGTGAATTCCTTGGAGAGTGGAAAGCAATGAGTGATGTATAGGGGCATATATTTGGTCACGGTTTCACTTTTTTATTAGTTCCAGTCTCCTTTAGGGATGCGGCCACAGTGGGGGATGTGGTAGTATGGTAGATCTAGTTCTGTGGGGAGTGCGGTTGTGGGTGGAGGATGGGCATGCGAGTCATAAACTGGGCCTTGGGCATCTAATGAGACTTTATGCTTGGGTATATAGTACTTTGGGTATCTATGAAATGTGTTTTGTAATGGTTTTTGTGCCATTGGGTTCTTGAGCCACTGTATTTTAAGGCCAATGTGCCTCTGGGCCTTCAGGTTTGTTATGGGTTCTCCCTTAACCCAGTTTAAAAGGGGTTTCTCTTTTTCTATTTTTTTAATAAAGGGGCTTTCCCCCAACCTTTTTTGTATACTTTTATCCTCCAATATCAAATCAGTATCGATTAAAGGTTTACTTCTGGTGAGGCTAGTTGAGGGTGATATGGGAGGTTATAGACTGTGAATGAATCAATTAGGCCATTGAATAGTTCCACTCGAGTATGTCTAATATCGTCTCATGACGTGTCTAGGAATTTCCCATGGTTACCTATAACTTCAATAATTTATAAAATTTTACTATTATACCATTTTTGTATCTTATTCCATTTTTGTTATTTCACTATTTTTATGTTATTGTATCTCTAGTTTTGTTTTACCTTACCCTCCTGATTTTCTTTTTTGGTTAGTGCTTGTAATATTTAATGTCCCAATTTATCTCATATAATGTCCATTTGTTTTCCTGCTACTTATACATATTTGTGTGATTTATCTCTTTGTTTTTAGGTTATGTTTCTTTGATAGTATTTTCAAAATCAGTTTTGAAAATGGTTTTTTGAAAGTATGGTTTCAAAAGGAATTTCTCTTCAAAAATAAAACCTGAGATTTTTTTCGAATTTCTCTTGGTTTTTTCACAAAGGATTGTATATTATTTATGTGCACTTTTTTAAAAAATGTTATAAAATAATATTTTCAAATATTATATTTTAAGCTTGTGTTTCTAGAATGTTTTAAAAAATGAAATTCATGGAATCTCTAGTGAGATCCTACTCAGTTATTGTGCTCACACCCTACTCACACCACTCAGTATCTATTGACTGAGTGGTTATTATAGGTTCAGGTTTTGATTTATAGGATTGATAATTCATAGGATACACTTCCAAACAACTCTTAGAGTGGATTTTGAGTTTTTTGGTGGAGGTGTTACCTTGAGTCACATTTAGGACTTGATTTGGTATGTTAGTTTTGTTCTATGTCTTAAAAGTTCCAACCAAATAAACTTTCTTAGAATTTTAGTTTAATAATTGTTTTATATTTTCTTTGATTTTCCTTTTTTTTATATGTTTCATTTTAAACTACTTATTATATTGATGTATAGATTTACAATGTATGGAAACTCCATTTTGGAATCTCAGTTGAATTTTTTGTTTGTTAAATATCATTTATTCAGGTGAAATTATTCCCACTAATTATATCCTGATTCCCTGACACTTGTTACCATACCATGGGGATCAAAAATGCCCCTTATGACTTTCCATGAGCTGACACAGGTGATCGGATCAGGGATGACCTGGGTTGGTTCAGTACATGGATCTTTTCATTCTTCAAAGAAGTTTATAGGAGAAGGATTTATGAGAGATTTATAAAAGGTTATCTAGGAAATATTATAACATAAACTTATCTCATATTTATCACCAAATTGTTCTATTTATAAAATATATCAATGTAAAATAGATTTTCCTAGAATAAGTTTTGTGTGGTTGAGAGAAATTTATATAATTTTTTATAGATCCCCTTTATTCAAATATGGATTTGAAAAGTGAATTTTTTTTTATGAATTGCATTTAGATCCTCATATTGATCAATTATCATTAGAGGGTGGGATCAAGGATATTTAAGGGCTTTTTTCCATTTCTTTAGCCAGTGTTTATTATACCAAGGTTTTCCTCCACCACAAGTGAGTTTTATAAAGAATTTTATTTAAACATGCATGCACACATACACAGTGACTAGAATTTGGGAATTAGACAAACCATAGGGAATGATTTCCCCACAATAATAAATCATCATGACAAATCATTAGATATAAAATGATAAAAAATCAGTATGAAAAATGATCCACAATGGAGAAAAATTACAAGTAAATAGATAAAATTCTCAAAAATAGATACATCAACCCAATACATCATAGGATACCATCCAATCATCAACTCAAAAACTCTATGAAATAGGTGGATCTCACAATACATCGATCACCACCAACTCCAAAATCATGTTAATCAAGAATATCCACCACCTATGATTGGTTCTTTCCCTTTTCCTAGACCTGGTATATTAAAATATATAAACACCTAGAGGAAAAGGTAGGTTGTGAGAATAAAATCCCATTAGGATCTCACCAAGAATTTCATAATTAATCTATAATAAATAAACTAACTTTGCTTAACTTTTAAATAAAACATTTCATGAAAAAAATCATAATTAATATAAAAATGTGATTTTAAAAACATTTAAATGGATATTATGAAACAAGTTTCAAAGTTAATTTCCATCAAATAATGACTATTTAAGTATATTTATTAAAATAGGAATGAATAAGAATTTCTATCAAAACATACATGATTAAATCATTTTCAATCAAACATCATCATGTAAAAATAATTTTCAATCATTATAAATCATAGAACCATGGTAAAATGATATTATTTAGTAATTTTAACATGGTTCTGTGCAATATTGGTGAACTATAGCTCTAGGTGTACACTCACTCCCTAGATCTATAATCCTTGGGGGAATAGGTGAACAACCCAAAGAATGAACTCCCTATCCTCAAGTAGTTTTGTTTTGTTTATATCGTCAAGTTAATTCTCATTATTAATTTACCTATAATGCATATCCTTAAATTTAACTACCCAAACTTCTATGTGCCTCAAGTTAATAAATTATACTTTGGTATATCATTCAATAAATCTAGTCAATCAATCAATCAATTCATTCAACCCCAAGTTCAAGTTTCAAAACATTCCTTTCATTTCAAAAACCAACATCAAATGGTTTTTATCAAAACTCAAGTCCTTGATTCCAAATCATTACATTTCAAAACATAAAAAATCATGATTTTAATTTTGTTAAATCATACTTCAAATCATTCATCTCAAATCAATATAATTTTTTTGAAAATCACACTTTATTATGAAAATCAATTTTCAAAGTAATTTCATCCCACACACAAACCATTACATTGAAAATAAGTTATCAAGAACCTAAATTCAATATTTAGAAATCAATTATAAAACTAATTTGAAGTAAAAAAGCATCAAGGGTTTCAATTAAAATAGATTTCCTTACAAAACCAACTACCTCAATTCATGATCATAAACACTTTAAAAGGGATCCACAATGAGAGAATAATGCTATAATGATCAAGGAAGAATCCTAGTTCCATAAATCAATAAAGAAATATCAAGATACTCTATGAAACATCTCCTACTTAGTTTATAAGAGTGGGAGGATAATTAATAGTTGCATTGAGATCCTCCACACTCGGCGACAGGGAAATAAAGCAGTGGATTTTATTGGGTATAAGGCCCCTCTAGTTGTGGATTACACCTTATTTCTAGTTTGGTCTCTTTATCAAATGAAGGGAGGGATATTGTTCATGGGGACGCACTTGGTCTGCATTATTTTAGACCCCAATAGCTTTATATCCTTATTTTTTACCCTTGTCCTTGGGCCTTTTATTTTTAAATAAATAATAAGTGAGATTAATTCAATGACATGGGGATCTATCACTCTCAAGGAAGGTGAGAGAGGAAGTAAGAACAAATCACAACCAAAGAGATTATACATATCATAAGTAATCCAATGCATCCATTAGCACTTTAATTTGAGAATAAAAGAGGTTGGAGGATCCAAAATCACCTTTAGAGAGACTCTAAGAACCAAAGGATCAAATTAGGCTTGAATGGGAGAGGTTTATAGTTAACTTAGGGGGTTTTAAAAAATTAAGAAAATTATAGAATTAAATTATGATCACGTAATTTCTTGGGGTAGGTCGTACAGTTAGTACTAACCATTCACCTAACCATGTGCCCTTAATGGGATTATAGAGGGATCTTCATGGTTTTTTTTTCATGGTTTTTCTTCATGGTTTGACAAATTGTGTGCCAACCATGCACCCTCACTTGGGATACTAGAATAGGTTACATGGTTTGGATATATAGTTTGAAAATTCATGCACCAACCATATGACCCCCCCCCCACTATCATATGTTGCAAAATTTAAGGGTGAGGCCACATGGTTTTTACTAATAATGACACCCCCCCCCCTCCATAACTCCAACATATGGGACATGGTTCCTTGGGTTGACCAACATTATTTTCCCTAACCTTGCGTCAATCATTCACTGGATAAAAAACTTCAAAAAAAAATTAAATGCCTCCAAAAACAACACAAAATAAGTTCCAAACAAAGGATGGTCAAAATTAGGGATAGAAGTACCAAAAATTAGGTAACAAGATGTTACAATCTCATCATAATAAACACTTTATACCCCCAAAAAACCTGTTAAGAAGAATCTATACCAAAGAGATAAGAACATTTTTCTCTTAGAAGTGTCTCCCACTCCCAAGACTCATGTGTATTGGATCCATACTTCCATAAAACCCAAAACAAGGGTATGAAATTTCCATGAGGAATCTTTATCTAAGAATCAATGATCTGAATTTGCTGCTTGATCATGGATAAATCAGATTTCACATCAATATCATTCCATATTAAGACATGAGATTGGTTGGAGAGATAATTTATCATATGTGACATATGAAACATGTTATGTATTGACAATATTTGATTTGTAAAATCCAAATTTTAATCCACCTTACCAATATTCTCAACAACCTTAAATGGTCTCATGTATCTCGGTGCTAACATTCCTTGCTTTCCAAGTCATTGGTAACCTAATTGAGGTGAAACTCTCAAAAACAATTGGTCACCAATTGAAAACTCAAAAGGTAAATGTCAATTAACATCATAGGATTTATATCATATTTGATTCATTTCCATTATTTGATGAATCAACTGAATCTTTTTCTTTGTCTCTTGGACCAAACTAGGTATAACTAGGGAAGCTTCATCAACCTCCATCCAATGGAGAGGGGATTTATAAAACTAGCTATACAGGGCCTAAATGGGTTCATTTTGATGAATTGTTATTAACTATTATTATATGAAAACTCAATTATCCCCAATTGGTTATCCCAATCTTCTCCAAAGTTAAGGACACAAGCAGGAAGAATGCCCATGAGAATCTATATATCCCGCTCTATCTGACCTTCTATTTAGGGATGATATGATGTGATATAATTTACCTGGGATCCTATATCCTCCTATAGGAATCTCAAAAAATGATAAGTGAAATAGGGTTCCCTATCAGAAACTATAGAAAATGGAACTCTAAGTAATCTAATGATATCTTACATGACTGATGTCCCAAGTACTCAACTTTGGTGGTATACCAAATGGGAATAAATTGAGATGATTTGGTCAATCAGTAAATCACCAACTATGTATCATTCTTCCTATGAGGTGTACATGGAAACCCAACAAAAATTTTCATGAATAACTCATTCTATATACATGTAGATATATGAGGGGAGTGAAGAAAACCTAAAGGCTTTTGATACTTGGATTTAATTTGTTGGAAAGTATAATAATGAGAAAAAAAATCAGCATTGTATCATCTCATAACCTACCACCAAATACATCACTTCATAACATAAAACATATTTGTAGTGTCATGATATACTTCCCATTGGGAAATATAGAAATCCCCCCATCATATCCTTCCTTAAAGGAAAAGGAATGATAGAACATATACAGAATCATTAGATTCTATCTTAAGATAGATACCACTCACTAATGGTCTTCCCACTATATTAATAATTCCTAATTCCTTATAACTCATCATCAATATTTTATTCTTTAAGAACCATATAGATAAGTGAGAAATTACACTAAACACTTTAAAAAACAACCTTGGTCTCGTCCTCCCTAACTCCCAAGTATATACAAGCAAAGACATCCATCATATTCCACTCCTCATAATATTCTTCTATATAATGAGATAGAATTTTCATACTAAAAGTATCAATAATGGAATTCCCCTTACTAGGAGTGTCGATAATGTATAAATCAAGGGATTATAGGTACTCCACCAAATATCTTTTTTTAATATTAAAATCATTTTCTGAGAAGATATAAATCAATCTTTTATGATTGGAGTAGATATTAAACCTTTCACTAAAAATATAATATCACTAACTCTTCAGAGCATGAATCATAACTACAAGTTCAAGATCATGCATGGAATAGTTTTTTCATGAGGCTTAAGCTAATGAGTACCATAATCCATGATGTGATCATATTTTATAAGAACACAACCCAATCCTGAACTTCATGCATCATAAAAACCCATATATCCTTGACCGGATTCTGGAAGAGTCAATATAGGAGATAAATTCAATGTATTCTTTGAATCATTAAAGGAATCCTAAAATTTTCAATACCATGTAAAATTTACTCCCTTAAAAGTGATAGTGGTTAATTGAGAATATAACTTTGTGAAATATTTCACAAACATTTAGTAATTCCTATCTAAGACCAAAAATATTTGAATATTGAATACATCATATGGTTCCTACTAGGTTATAAAAGATTTAACCTTCTCAAGATAAATTAAAATATCATGTTTAGAAACAATGTATCCTAAGAAATTTACCTCCTGAATCTAGAAATTGAATTTAGAAATCTTGGAATAAAGTCTATTATTTATCAAGATAATCAAAACTGATCTCAAGTGGCACATATGATCTTCCTTTATCTTAGATTAAACCAAGATTCCATCCACAAATACCACTATAAAATAATCAAGGTATTGGTGGAGAATCATGTTTATTAATTCCATGAATATTATAGGAGCATTGGTTAGAATAAAAGTCATAACAAGCTACTCATAATGGACAAAACTTCTCCTAAAGGATTTCTTAGTAATATCAGACTCCTTGATCCTAAGATGGTGATAACCATACTGAAGATTAATTTTAAAGAACCATTTAACCCCTTTTAAATAGTTAAACAAATCATAAATTATAGGTAAAGGATATTTATTCTTAACCATTTCATGATTTAGATTTCGATAATCAACATAAAGGTGAAGAGTATCATCAGCCTTCTTGGAAAAAATCACTAGCACTACCAAAGGTGACACACTTAGTCAGACGAAGACATTGGTCATAAAATCATCCAAATGAGTCTTAAACTCCTTTATTTTAGTAGGTGTTATTTTTTAAGATGGGATATAAATATGTTGAGTACATAGTACCAAGTCAATGGATAATTCCACCACCCTCATTGGTGGAACACTAGAAAATTTAGAAGGAAACACATTAGGAAAGTCAACTACTACTAGAGAAAGATCACCACCTGAAGAATCATGCTCTAGTTCACAAGAAAACATAAACATCATCCTACCCAACTCTAAAAGAGGAGGTTCAACATGAATCAGCCTCAGGTCTCATTCTCCTTGAAAACACATCACACCTCATCATGGGTAGTAAAGGATACCCATCAAAGATAATAGTTGATACGAGATTTATGAGTGATCATCTAATCCATCTCGAAAATGACATCCATAGGTTTCATATCTAGAACTAAAAAGTCCCAAGTAAGATTTATTTTCAATAAATATAAATTACAATAGGGGTATTTAATACATTTCTCTCTATTTCTCCCAAGATGCATAGCAATATTCATAACATAAGGCATGATCTTCATAGTAATATTTAACAATTACACAATACATATAGATATTAAGGAATTAGAGGAACCAATATAAAATAAAGTATATACCAAAGTTGAATCAATAGTAATGGTACCTCTCACTATCACATAAACCATATCAACATTCATTAGAGACTCATACACTACATGAAGAAGCTTCATTCCTGATGCCCATGGCTAGAAACCCTTTTTTTAAGCATCTTATTGCATCACCGATCCTTCCAGTACCATCAATGTAACTACCCAAAATTTTATTAATTAAATTTCCTTTTTGAATGAATAAATGAACTATTGCATAATATAGTTATAGAAAATGCATGCACTACTTTGGTTATTTTAGACCAATAATAAAATATAGCCTAAGAAATTTAAAATACCATTAAGTATCTTAACCATTGATAATACAATCATTATTTAGTGAAAATGATATTATATTTTATTAATGATTATGATAAAATCTAATTTCCATAGACACATGGAGAAATGGACTCAACTAGTTGGATTGTACCCTATGAAGCTCATTTATCGAAGCTTCTGAGGGAGATGGAATCACTAGGATTTTCCCTTGGCCAAGACCAATATGAAATTCAAAAAATAAAGTGTGAAAAAACCCCTTATGGGAGTCATTCAATATTATCAAGATCATATCAAAACCATGTTCACTGAACCACTCTCAGAAAGCCCCACCATTTCTTACCTTAATCTTAGGGCATATATTGGTGTAATAAGGGGTTATATGTCTAGACCCTATTAGTATGATTTTTTATATTTTTTTTTAATAAAAAAATTATTATATTTATCCCTTTTCATTATTACAATTTTATATGTGTTGATAAAAATTAGATTTTGAAACAAAGAAATTATAATTTTATTTTTGGAAAATATACAATTTTAATTAAAAAACTCTTTTTGATAAATTCAAGAATTTTGAAATAAATTTTATTTGCATATAATATTATTATTAAATAAAATTTATATACAAATTATAATATAATTTAGTGAATTCCAATATAATCTTTATAAGGATCAGAAAAGTTTTATTGTCGTAAAAACTAGTACTTTTCAATAAATGGTAATTTTGATTTATAAGTGAAAATTATAATATTTAGAGAATTTTTTTGATAAACTAAATATTATTTTTGAAATAATCATATTGAAATTATCAAATGGTTAATTTTTCATAATTTTCTAAGATAGCCAATTTTTTGGGTAAAAATTAAATACAATATAAATATACAGTATGTATTATGACATAATAATAGCCTAAAAGTGATGCAATATATAGTATAAAGGAAATTATTGACCAAAAATATGGTTCCCATTTAAAATAATGTGTTTATTAAGTTATTTTATTTATTTCATAAACCCTTAATGAATCCAACAAATCCTGTATTATATTTTAAGGATTTAAAATAAATTATTTATAAACATGACTCACTTCTACATCACCAAGGGTATTATTTTAAAGATTTAGGTTATTGGACTTATAATATATTTAAAACTACTTCTATTTGATAGAAACCATGGAAAACTATAGTAAGGTTTGTGGTTTAGATTATTTTATCATATAGAGTCCAAAACCTAAGTTTAGAAATTAATAAAGAAGCCCCCTATTTTACTATAGATAGCCAACCATTCTCCCAATACTATTCACTTAAAACTCATTGATCATGAATTTACCCTCCCTGTAACTCTATAAATCCCCCCAAGGTGTTACCAATATCTTAAGAATCTCTTACTAAGATTTTCTAAGTACCCTCTCAAGGTAAAGGATCCCCTCCTCTTCATTCAAGAAACTTTTTATACTATGACTTTTGATATTAGAATTGTTCATGTTATAATGTGTTTTCAAATATCACTTTACAGTACTTATAATTACTAAGTAATGAGAGGCTGCCTTTCACTCACATTAAACCCTCCCTTTAACCTCAATTTTCACTCACTATGCCGCTAAAATTATTGTATTATCCATATTTTTACAAAGATAATAAAAAACCTCTTGTTGATAAATTATAAGTGTATTATGTGAAAAATTATTTATCAGTGGAAATAACTTAATAAATGTGTCAAAGGAATTTCATAAGGGGAAAATCCTACTAAACTCTTTAGAATATTCAATCGAATATTTTTAGATCCACATAGTATGTTAGTGAGAGATTCCACGGCCTGTAAGTCCTTGTCGAATACAGAATAAAATTATTAAATATATTATATTAACTGCACACAATTTATTCAAAAAAATTGAATAACTCCAAAATGGTGCATCGTATGAGAAATTTGAGACCACCATTAGGTCCAAGATGTGGTGTTAACCCTAGGTAGGGTATAACATTTGTAAGCATCGGATGTTTGGATGTCTCGCTCGCAAAAATAATTTATTTAATAATTTTTAATATATTATTTTAAAAAATAATTTATTATATCCCAAATAGTGTGTTTTATTATAAATTTGATGCCACTGTTAGTAATAGAACACAATTTTTAACCTAGATAAGATATAACATTTGCAAGCATCGAACGTTTGGATGGAACACTCATGATAAAAAACTTTTTTATTTTTAATTGATTATTTATTTCATTTTTTAATTAATAAATAATTAATATCTCTAAAACGGTGTGTCATATGAGAAACTTGAGACCACCATTGGGTCTATAATGGGGGTTTTACCATCGGAATGATATAAATTTTGTGAGTAATGAATGTTTGGTATGTTCTCTTGTTAAATTTTGTTATTTAATAATTTAATTATTAAATTAATTTAAATAAATGTTTTTATTGAGGTCTTCTTCTATAAAATGTCCAAAATCTCCATTGATGACACTGGGTGTTTTAGGAAGCATTAAATTAATGTGTTTTTTACCTATTAAAATTTAGAAATAGATTATTAAGTAAAAATAAATGACTTCATCATAATTTTCCAATGAATTAGTTGGTTAAATCATATGTTTTAAATTGGGGTTTTAATTCATGCGATTTTGGGTTTTATTAAATAGACAAATCATTTCACGTTTGTTGTTTTTTAACCCCATTAATTCTGAGGTATCCTAAATATCATCTACCGGTGAACCTCTTGGTGTTGGGATCTTCTCCGGTGAACTCACCTAGTGTGTGGTGTGTGGTGTGTGGGGTGTTATACGAGGCGCAAGGTGAGTTATATTTTCTTTTTTTATTTTATTTTTTTAATTTATCAATATTATTTCCTTAATTCTAAAATTATGGCAAAATGTTATAATTTAAATAAAAATAATTTAAAACAAAATTCTATATGAATAATCCATGAGAAATTATGGAACAATAATTGTAATTATTTTTTAAGGATAATTTTTCAAAAGCATAAAAGGATAATAATGAAAAATCATTAAATGATAATTGAGATAATTTATCAAATAATTATTATTAAATGATAGTCACATGATTTTATCAACATATAGTTTATATAATTTCTAGATGATAATTTCATTGATTTATTAGATGATGTTTAACAAAATTATCAAAGGATAATTTTGAAAAAAATAATTAAATGATAATTGAAATGTTTATCAATGAATAATTTGTCAAAAAATTAGTAAAGGGACAAAACATTGGATTATTTTCAGCAATCTACAAAAAAAATCAACCGATAATTTTTGAAGGATAATTTCAAATTCATGATTTTTTTTTAAATTATAAATTTAAAATTATCCATAAAATATAAATTATCATCAAATATGATAATTTTAAAATTATCCAGGAAATATATTATCATAGTGTGTAATAATCTAAATGATAATTTAAAAATTATTCAGGAGAAATAAAATATCATTGCATGTGATAATCTAAATGAAATTTTAATAATTATTTAGGAGAGAGAAAATATCATTGCATGTGATATTTTAATGAATAATTTGAAAATTATCTAGGTGAGAGAAGGTATCTTCGCATGTCATGTTTTATTTATTTTTTGAAATAAAATAGATATTTTGGTTCTTGGAAACCCTTGATATACCTTGATCATCGATATACTGACAACTCGAGACTTTGAAATGTCCCCTTTAATGATAATAAAACCATAAAGAGGTCTTCCTGACTTTTTAGGTAGGAATTTGAACATCTAAACCCAAAATCCACTCAATAGTGCCCCGAATCTGGTGGGTCACAAGGACTCAAGGGTATCTCCCCAAATTCTAGAGGTTTTAAACCAGTAGCGAGGGCTTAGGTGTGTCATTGGGGAGACTATACCCTCATCACTAGAGTATATCATAGTGGAAGTTAGCAAATATAGATAGAATAAGCAGATATAAAAAGTATACAATTGATGAATAAGCAAGAAAAGAGTGTATAATAAATCCAAAATAGTTTCATATACAATGATATAGATGATACATGTATCTAGAAAATAGATAAAACATGTACATGAAAGTATAGTACAATACAAGTATCCAAAATACAAAAAAGGAAAAAAAATGTCCCAGTAGCATCATAAGTCTCATCTTGGTATCATTCTCTCATGATCCAAAGCAACAATCAATAACCTATGTTAAGGTGCTTCCCCTATCAACACCTGAAACCATATAATCTATTTGGGTCCCCAAGGAGGCCCAAATAGGGTGTGAGATAACATCCTAATAGGTAACCACCCAAGATCTATACAATCCCATGGTGTACAGTATAACAAGATAAACAGGTAACCAGTAAATTGGGTAAGTAGTAAATAAAAGTAAAGTACCCATGGCACGTCCACTACTAAACAAGTGGTACTATCTAGCCTCTTAAGGCTCCCTGCAAAAGATTTTCAATATCCAATACAAGTAAACTATATAAAATTCATAATTAAACAACACAACCTTGACGTATATTCCAAGAGTCAAACATCCACAGCTAATCCCTATAATCGAGTGCATCGCATTTCCATGATCGTCTTGTTTGTCAAAGTGTCAGACTATGAAGGGTCAGATCCAAGGTGTCAAGAACCAGGGCATCCCTGTCGAGTCCCAGGATCATCTTAGTGGAAAATCAGCATAGGCACTGCTTGGAGTCCTGAGAGCATGTCATACTGGATATGTCCTATGCAATTCCAAGCAAGCTGGATCCAAGGGGTAGCAAAGCCCATGTCATCCCATAGAATCAAGACCCAAGGGTGTAATACTCAACCCAAGGAATCCACTACCGCATTCAAGATCCATGGAGATCCATACATGGAATCTATACAATAATTCATCCATTTCACATCATTTAACATTCAACACCATATGAGTCTACCCACTCATATATAAACATTTACATTCAATTTATACGATGAGTTTACCCACTCATTATTCATAATTCACAAACATGGCATTTAATAAGTATATCCACTCATTTAATTCAACTTCTCATTTAAGCATAACCCCTTTGTTCAATTCAATAATTGGTCAATTTAATTACAGCATGTTCTAAAGGATAAGAATCCAATCCATCTTCTAACCATCCCATTCAAATCATTTCATTTATTAAAGGCTTCCTATAACAAGGCAATCTTAAAACACACCCATTGGGTGGTTTAACATGGAATAAACAAGGTCAAATCCATAGGTGAACCCTTTGGGTTGGGAAAAAACCTCTAAACCATCACAAAAAACCTAAAGAAAACATTAAAAGGTACTATTTCATTTAATTTGATTAGATAGTTCGATTTCAGGGTTGTGCCAAAAAGTCCAGCGGGTGGAATGATGGTCGATATCTTTATAAAGAACCAAAACTCAAAAGAAAAGTATAGACTACCTACCTTAAATCAGTAATGGAGTTCTCATCTAGTATAAGGTCCTCATTTGGCTCAGATTAGGAGAAATCTGGAGAATAGAGGAAGACTGAAATATTTGGGAAAAATATCTTGCACCTAAATAGTGCAAATTATATCTAAAAGAATTAAGAATGGCTAAAAAGGAATCAAGGTCTTACCATTACATATCCAAAAATATTAATGACCTTCTATTCGGAGCTCGGATGGAAGAGTAACCTCACACTTCCTAGAATAGAAATCAAGGGGAGCTCAAAGGGGAGGGGTTGTAGTGTGCATGGGAGGAAAAATGATTTAGGTTTAAATTAGATTTAAGTGAAAATGGTTATTTTACCCAAAATATCTAGGTCGCATGGTTTAGTTTCATGGTTTTCTAGACCATGAACTGGTTTACATGGTTTCTTGCAAGAGGAGGGGCACCCACATGATTTACCCTCACAGATTACAAACTATGTGGAAACCATGCGCTATCCCTTTGTCCAAGTCTACAAAAACTACAGACCTGGTCGTATGTTCATGCATCCCATTCCTCATGGTTTGGCCTAACCATGAAGCATGTATCACACCTCTATCTAACCTCTTATGGTTTGTTCAAACCATGTGGTCTTCCCCACACAGTTTTCACTAACTGTGCACGAGTCTTAAATTACCCCAAACTTGGGTTCTAAACTTCAAACAAGCCCTAGTCAACCCTAAAACACCCATAATCAAGTTGGGTACTCACATTAGGCCATTTTAAAGCATTTAAACTAAAATAATAAGGAATTAATACCTCATAAGAAAAACTAAGTTCTTCAATCTTCCCCCTTAAATCAATTCATCCTCAAATTTCCCTCTAAAGGGTGGTCAAGATTCATCTGGGAACAACTCTAGAAACTAAGCACATAAGTCGGACTCCCACTCACATGTCTCATCCTATAAATAGTTGTGATTTCATAGCACTCATACTAGAGAAATTTATTGGCCTAGGAGAACCTTCATACTCCTATCAACTATACAAATCAGATGCTCCTAAAAGTATTCATCAACCTATAACTCAACCTCCTTGGGCTGAAAAGCATGGGATGGTTCTGATTGATAGTGGCATAAATGAGATACATGGAAGACGTCATGCATGGATTCGTACCTATGAAGAAACTACAACCGATAGGCTACTAACCCGAATCTCTATAGAATCTTGAATATCCCGACATATCATGGTGAAATATTACCTTATATCTTGATTCTTCTATGTCCCAACCTTAGTGAAACACATAAGAAAACTTGATCCTCGACCTTAAACTCTAGAGGTCGTCTGTTGTGATAGACGTAAGATTTTTATAAAGACTATGTTATAGCCATCCATTTTTGAATGAACTGAACCTAATTAGAAGTATCTTTCATGAGACACATTCCCAGTAAAGCTACCTCACCTACCTTTAGCTAGAATAGGGTTGATTGGCATGATCTACCTTATTAGGCCTCATAAGGTGTCATCTATATAGTTTCTTGATAAGTATTTTTGTATGCGAACTTAACTAGAGGTATATGCTTCTTTGAAGAGTCCCTAAAATCTTTGATGCATGCTCATAGAATATACTCTAGAACTTATATTGTACTCTCTACCTGGTCATTAGTATGAGGGTGGTATGTTATGCTTAGAATCATTTGTGTACCTAGATCCCTCTGAAAACTCTTCCATAAATGAGACATAAAGTGGGAGTACCTATCTGAAACAATAGTATGTGGGACCCCATGAAGTCATATTATATCATGGATGTACAACCTTCCAAGATCATCAAAATTGAAGGTATCCTTGATTAGTAAGAAATGAGAAACCTTCATGAGCCTCTCAACAGCAACCCACACAACATCGTTACCTCTAGGAGACCTCGGTAAACTAATTATGAAATCCATCATGAAAACATCCCATTTCCACTATATAATAGGTAAATGATGTAAAATACCAGCTAGTTGTTGTTGTTCCACCTTCACCTACTGACAGGCAGAACACCTCATAACAAAATCAACTACCTCTCTCTTCATACCCAGCAACCAGTATTGACGGCGTAAGTCACGGTACATCTTGGTGACTCTGAGGTGCACTGCCCATGACGAGTCATGAAATTCTCAAATAATATGCTCACATATGTCCACTAAAACCAAATGTGACCATGGATTCACAGAATCTCATCCTCACTTATGGTCCAACCAGGAGGTGGTTCATCACTTTCCACACTCTCCCATAGAACTAGGCCCTCTGAATATAATATTTTCCTCATCCTCACTCTATTCAGAAGGGTATAGGTTATAGAAAAGGATGATATATAAGTCTTATCCTAACTATCATACACCTCAAAGTTTATATTATAGAACAATGACATAGTCTTCTACTCACTACTAGGCTGTTGTACTACATGTATCTAAGTCTTCCTACTCAGTGTGTCAGCCACTACATTGCCTTTACCAGGCATGTAGGCAAGCTTTAATTAAAAATACTGAAGGTAATCCACCCATCTTCACTACCTCAGATTCAGATCACACTGTGTAAAAATATATTTGAGTATTTTGTGGTTTTTGTACACCACAAATCTCTCTCCCAATAAATAATGTCTCCAACAGCGAAATGTGTGAACAACTACAACTAACTTCATATTATGTGTCGAGTAATTCCTATCATGTGGCCTCAGTTGTTGAGATCCGTACTCCACGACTCTACCCCCTACATTAGCACTACTCCCACCCCAATATTCGATGTTTCATAATAACAATATAGATTTTTTACTGTTCTGGTAGTATCAGGACTGGTACTGATGTCAACCTCCCTTTCATCTCATAAAATTCAATCTTATAAGAATCTAACCATACAAACTTCACTCCCTTCTTAGTCAAGGATTTCAATGGTGTTGCTAAGCGTGATAATCCCTGTATGAAATTACTATAGTAACAAGTTATCCCTAAGAAACTATGTATGTCAAATACATTCTTAGGATGTTCCCAAGAAACTACAATTTTCACCTTCTCTGGGTCCGCTGATACTCCTATCCTTGAGATGATGTGACCCAAAAAGTGAATCTGATCCATCTAAAAGTGGAACTTTTTAATCTTAACATATAACTGCTTCTCTCTTAGTGTATTAAAAATGATCTCAATGTGGTTGGCATAGTCATGTTGATTGTGAGAATACACCAAGATATAATCCATGAAAACCACCACAAAATAATCCAAGTAATGAAGGAACACTTGGTTCATCAACTCCATGAAAATTGATGGCATGTTCATGAGATCAAATGATATAACCATATACTCATATAGACCATACCTACTACAAAAGGATATACAAGGTATGTTTGTAGGTCAAACACATACATGGTGATATCTTAACCTCAAGTTGATTTTCGAGAACACTCGGCCTCCTAGAAGAAGATCGAACATTTAATATATCTGTGGCAAAAGATACATGTTCTTAACCATAATCTAGTTCAGTTTCTGATAGTCTATGAATAGCCTAATATTTTTATCCACCTTTTTCACAAAAAGGACTGAAGAACCCCATGGAGAAGTACTGGGTCAAATAAACCCCTTCACCTCCAAATTCTCTATCTACCTATTGATCTCCTGTAACTCTATCATAGCCATCTTATAAGAAGGAATGGATACCAGTATAGCTTCTGGAACTAAATTGATGGAGAACTCCACTACTCTCTTGGGAGGTAAACTATAAGTTTCATCCAAAAAATACATCTTTGAAGTGATTAATAACTGGGGGAAAGTTTTCTTGACTCACTCTCTGATCATCCAGATACAAATTAGTGATCTGGGTTTTCATCCTACACAGCCCATGATTTTGTGGTCCAGCTCGGCTCACCTGGACATTTCATTCACCCATATGAGTATACACTACACTCTCGGGTGATGTAAAGGTCACCCTATAATGATAGGATTCAACATAATCTTGATAAGATACTATACATTACATTCCTAGTATGACATCAAACCATTTAATCTCAAGTAGATGAAAATTCCAAATGAAGTGACACCCACAAACCTCAAGTGTCACTCCCTTCACTGGCGCACATCCTTCATTCTGATTCCCAATGGTGTGTCTAGTGTCATAATTCTATCAGAAGATAACACAACAAACCCAATATTTTTTTACCACTGATGCAAATATAAAACTATGCAATGAACCTGTATAAAAAAGATAAAATTCAATAGTAGAGGCTACCAAGATTATACCTCTCACCATAGAAGGTATGACACCCTTCTCCTCGGGGTAGGCTATAATGAATAGATATAACTTACACCATGAACCTATGATACAACCTCACTACCCAGAGTAGGTCCACTCTGATGTATCTATGTAAATGGTGTCTAACTACCATGGCCATGACCACTACTACCTTATCTTAACCAATCAACACTTATCCAGCTCCCTGTCTGACATGGATCTTAGAAACCTGCTTCTGAACCTGGTGTTAGAGATGACCCTCTACCACTCACAGTTGGAGGGAAGGTCCTGTAGAAACTCTGCATATGGCCAATCCTATAGCAATCTCGGCACTCAACTGGGTCATGGTCACACTGATTCTTTATCTGGCCTCACCTAAGGCACTGGTGACAAAACACTGAGCTACCAGTACTCATAGCCTAACTAGAACTCATATCATAGGAAGCTGCAAAATAGAGCTTCCTTCCTGAAGACATAGAACCAATGGGTTGAGAAACATAATTTCCCTACTCAACACCCCTAGCTTATCTCAGGTTATTATCTGTAATCATCAACTGATTCACAATTTTAGTGATAGAGGTAAACCTGAACATATTGAATAGATATCTGATAGAATGTAGGAGTCCTTTCTCGAATCATCTCACTCTAGATAGCTCATCAATAAGGTATGTTGGTGCAAAACACTTCAACTCTGTAAAGCATGTTGAGTACCCAATAACTGTCATCATGCCTACTCCAAACGCATGAAGTCACTAGCCCACTCTGTCCATAAAGTCACGTGGTAGAAATAGTCATAAAAGAGGGTTTGGAAATTAGCCCAACCCATATCTCGTAGTCCATCATCCTGGTTCAGAATGTCCCACCAGTGCTTTTGTACTCCATATAGAATATATGTGGTGAGCTTGACCGACCTCTTAGGTGGCATCTCAAGATGATCTAAAATTTTCAGCATAGTCTTTATTCATAGATCAGCACCTTATGGACCACTATACCCTAAAAATTTGGAAGGATGATACTACTAGAATACCTTCATTAGCTCATCCATGGATAAGGAAGACTATAGTGCTCCCTAAAAAGTCTTCATGTAGCAAAAGAAACCCTCACAGAACTATGGATCAACACCTATGTCAAGAACAACATCTGGTGACATAGTTGGAACTAAAATAGGATCAACCCATAGCCCATGGTCCACCACCTCTAAAGTGTGGTTGTTTCCTCCCTCATGTCATACATATAGGGGTAATCATGGAGGAATCTCTCTACAATTCCCAACACATGCCTAAAAAAGGAATGATTTTAATATTCATATCTCAGAATCATAGGACAGGTCAAAACCCTCCTAAAAAAATTCATACCCCATAGCCTACTCCTAAATCTAGGACTGTAAAAAGAAACAGTCACAACACAACTAGAAACACTACCTCTTTCTCACTCAAAAGTTAGTTCTAGGTCAAGTCTTTGTTCATCACTTCAATCTTTCCATTTCATTTTTCATTTTAATTCACATCTATTTCACATTTCATTTCCAAAATTCAATTATTCAAGAGATTTAGCCAATGGTTCACTAATTCCAAATCCATGAGGGCCCATTATACCTCATGAACCCAAAATTATAAGCTCATTTAATCCATACATATCAAATTCACTTTAAGAATTGAATTTAAAAATGTGTCATTTCACAATCTATAAGGGTCCATACACCTTATGAACTGAAAGATGGCATCAACTCTCTATCCACTGCACAAATTCTATCACAACAGCTGGTATAGTTATCACAACACATATCACAATAGTATGTAATGAGTAATGCATCCTAAATTTCACGAAATAATTCATGGAATGTGATTTCTAACAAGTTCTTATATGATTCATGAGATGGAACACTCTCATCTCATTGGATTGCAATATAAATAGAACCCACAATTATATCAATATTAATAGCATAAATCAAGTGCACCCAATAGTGAAATCAAATCAACTATAATAGTGAAAATCTTGAAAATAATAATTTCATTTGAGGCAATTTGGCTTTTCCCTATACACGGGGGGTAGCTACTCCCAAGCACAACTTATTACTAAAGTCTATTTTCTTCTTATCACTATTTATTGTCACCAAATAACAAGTCAAACCAAAAAATAAAGCTCTGATACCACTTTGTAACATCTCAAATCCAAAATCCACTCAATAATGCCCGAGCTCAGTATGTCACAAGCCCCAAGCACATCTCCCCAGATTTCATAGCCTACCGACTAGCAGTGAGGGCCTAGGTGTGTTATTGGGGAGACTGTTCCCTCATCACCAGAGTATATCACAGTAGAATTTAACACATATATATAGCAGAATAAAATACAATAAGTAGACAAATTATGAGTAAACAAGATATAAATGTATAACAAAGGATTTGAAATTTTCATTTTGGATAATCTCTCCAAGGATTGGGAATATTCATTTTGGTAAGTAGGTAAAATTGTATCCTCAGTACATAGGCCCTTCTGAGATACTTAAATGAGTTGGTGAGGTAACATATCAGTTGAATTTTCTACCAAGGTTCAGTTTAGAGATAATATGCTTCATGTATCTCAGTTGAAGAAATACCAACCTAATCCTAATCATGTGATTTGATGGGATCATGTTGACTTAGATCCAGATGATGCATTGATTAATGTGCCAGTACAGATTTTGGATAGGCAATATAAGATCATTCATGGGAAAATCATTGGTCTAGTATGGTTTTTATAGAAAAATGTCTGATTCAGTAAGAAACATGGGAGCATGAGAAGGAAATGTTGGAATAGTGGCTTGAACTCTTCTAGGAAAACTCAGTTTTTATACTTTCTAGGTATGTAAAGGCCAATGGTGGGGATAATTTTTCATCCCTATTTTCAGGTATATTACCCTTTATTCATGTATTTTGGGTTAGTATAATGTTTTTTTGGGTTTTAAGAGGTTCCAAGGGGTTTGGAATATTTTGGAGGATTTTCTCGAGGTGCACAGTTTATACATGGTAAGTAGAAACCATGAACCATCTCCAAAAAATCATGAAAGGGAAGATAGTGGGCACTGGACAGGCACATAGTTGGTGAATAGTTTGGCCAAACTGTGTGACTACTTAGGGGAAACCATGAAAATTTAAAAAGAGGGAAAATCATAGTCGATGCATGGTTTTTCTAACCATGTGAGGGGTTGTATTAAGATAGTATCACCACATAGCTGGTGAATGGTTTTCCAACCCATGTATCCTAACCATGTGATGTATAATTGGAACCCCTAAAATTATGGATCTAATATAGATTAAGCCCTAAGACTCCCTCTAATCACCTAATCCCTTAAAAACCTGAATTCTTTTTTCTTTCTAGGCTTAAAATATGGTCCCATTTGATAAAGGAGTAATTATTAGGAAAATTAAAGTGTTTTAGAGGTCAGGATTCATTGGAAATTCATTGTTATTCATTCTTCTTCTTAGATATATCCTTCTTTTATCACCCAAATTCATAGATTTAATTTTTGGTAGATATATTCATATTAATTGATAGGAATATTTATGTTTTATCATTGGATTTATTTAAGGAAAGAATATCCAAGGTTGGATCTAGATTTTTGTTGTAATGTTCTTCATTTTCACCAACTATTGTGAGGTAGGTGGATTCTCTATTATCTCCAATTGACTTAAAACTATAAAGATTAGTTTTTATTAAATTTTTTTATTGAAATTGTTGTGAAATCCTCATATGATTCTTGATGGAAACCCCACTGGGGTTATGGCTTTGGAAATTTTTTAAATTGGATGGTTTTGTGGAAAATTATCTTTGATAATAATTTTAAAATGGAAATTCTAAAATTATGGTTTTGTTTTGATTCATGAAAATATTTTTTCAAGTGTTTTTAAGAAATAAAGGTTTTATGTAGAATGGTTTTTTTGTAATTTTGCATATATTATTTGAATGAGTTCATTTTTATTATATGTGACCCTATGGAAGGGTTGTGTGTCATTGGGGCACCAAGTATGAGTCACCGTGTGACAACTTGGTGGATCAATGCGAAACCACTCATGATTATGGAACTATCACCTAGGCATTTATGGTGTGTGTGTGTGTGGATACATTGGTATGGGTATTCCGAATAAATTAGGAAATGGTTTGAAAGTGTTTTTGTATTTATTTCCGTGTACTTTTTTTATTTATTTGATATAAACCATTTTTTACCATTTAAAATGTTTTATATAAATAGTGATAACAAGTTTTGTCTTGGTTGAATGAGTTGGGAATTCATTGGAGAAATCCTACCAATTTTAGGCTCACCCCCTACTTGGGCACTATTGTGTGTTTGTAGATGTCATCTATTGAGACACAAGTAAAAGAAAGGTATCTTAGTTCTTTAGTGATGCTTCTTGATACCATGGAAATGGAATGTGGAGATGGATATTGGATATAGTTGGGTGTTTCTAATTGATGTCACTTGGGATTTTATATTTATGTGGTCTTTTGGTTCTCTTCAAGTATGTCTTTTGGTTTTCTCTTGTATTCTGGTATGGTTTATTGTTCTGGTTATGTTTTGAGTTGTATTCTGTACTCATGAATCATATAGAGGTTTAGTTGGTTATTATTTATATAGATTTGATGTTTTATCTTTAAAAATGAAAAATCATCTCCCAAATGTTCTTGAGGCCCTTGGCATTTATTCTCATCCTTTATTGTCTTGGGTATTCTCCCTAAGGCTTAGTAGCACCATCACCTCTTCTCAAGCTAAAGAGGATGGGAGGGATGTTACATAATGGGACTAAGAGTCAAGAACTTCATTAAAATACTTAGTAAATTAACTCTAGTTATAAATAGAAACTTGAATCGTGTGTAAAACTAACATCCACCTAAAAAGGATAAAGTTTCAATTGATACCTTTATGTGAAAATGGCCTTTAACTTTTAATGGATCTTATAATCCCTTAATTTTGGAACAATGGTCAACTCTTTTAAGAAGATATTCTTCATCCTTCAATGCTATGAGCAAGAGTAGTTCATGCTAGTTGTTTATCATATGGAAGGATAATATGATCAATTGTGGACATTGATAAAAAAATATAAATCTTGATGAAGATATTTAAGCGATGAATTTTAAATAATTTCAAAAAAAATTGACAAATATTTTCCTCACACTCACTGACTTAAAATGGAGATAGATTTCTTTTTCCTCAAGAAATAGGATGATGAATCCATCAAGGGATATAAGATAGGATTCAAAATACTTGTACAATATGTCTATATCTTTTCCATTTCTCGTGAAAGTAATGTTGACCACTTATTTGTTGGGATAAAGTCAAGTATATGAAAAACTTTGGAGATTTGAAACTTTGATAGCTATTAAGAAATTTTATAATGTTCCCTCGAAATAAAGATCAGTGAATCTCAAGGGTCTCATGGGTATGCAGATAAGAATAAGAGAATGGATTTTAATTTTGGTGGCACAATTGATAAATCTCGTGGGGGAAAGAAATTACAACACCCCACTTGTCAAAAGTGTGGGAATAAGCATATTGAAAATTTCCTGAAGGGGGTAAGAAAATAATTTAGGTACGATAAGGAAGGGCTCCTAGTTAGAGAATTCTATAAGTATAAACCCACCAATGTGATGGAATAAATGAATGATCTAGTCAACCCTTATCCTATTTTACAATGTTTTAACTGTAAGAAAAAAATGAAACTATATGAATCAATTTAGTAATCCAAGGGTTATCGATGATAACTAATTCCAAAAATCTTCAAGGCCTAGAAGGAAAGGGTGAGCTTATGTCATCACAACTACTAAGGTGGATCCTAGAAATGATGTGGTGATAGGTACACTAGTTATTCATTCAATAATAGAAAATGTATTACTTTATTCTAGTTCTATTCATTCTTTCAAATCATGAAAGTTTAGTAGAACTATTCAAAAACCACCTCAAAACATGGAAATAATGTTATCTATGAAAATGGTAAATTGAGAAATTATTTCATCTCGAGTATATAACTTATCCCCTATCCATATTTTCATATTTAACTTCCCATGAAACCTTATGATACTCCCTTTAACATAATTCAATGTAATTATGGGTATGGATTGGATTATTTTGTATGGTGCCAATATAAGTTGCTGAGAGAATAAAATTACCCTTTGAATAAAAAATATCCTTCTGATTCTATACAAGTGTAAGGAGGAGGATGAATCTTCTTTGGTATCATTATCTCAAGCATGGATATTATTACCTTATGAGAAATAATATCTATCTCAAATGATTGAGAATAAGGAAATTATCATCCTTGATGACCTTCCCATTATAAGGGAATATGGATATGTGTTTCATAAATAATTATTTGGTCTTTATCCTAGTTAAAAAGTTGATTTCTCAATAAAAATTACACTCAAAGCTTTTCCAATATCCAAGACTCCATATATAATGACCATTTTTTAACTTTAAGAGTTGAAGAATCAATTATAGGAGAATCTTAATAAAGGGTTTATACACCCACGTGCTTCACCATGGGGTGTGTCAGTCCTCTTTGTCAAGAAGAAGGATAGGTCAATGTGCCTTTTCATTGATTGTCATGTGATCAACAATATCACAATAAATAAAATGTATCATATTCCATGGATTTAATACTTGTTCAATAAGCTACATGGAGCCCAATACTTCTCTAAGTTGGATCTTTGGTTGGGATATTATCAAGTAAATGTGAAGAAGGAGGATATCCCAAAGACTACTTTTTGTATGGGGTATGGGATATATGAATTGATAGTGGTTATATTTGAACTCACTAATTCTCTAGAAATATTCCTGGACTTAATAAATTGATTCTTTGGGGATTACCTCAATAAATATTTTGTGGTATTTATAAATGATAGTATTATCCACTCCAAAATAAAGGAGGAACATGAGGAGCATTTGAATATTTTACTGAAGACCTTGTTAAACAAAAAATTGTATGCAAAGCATAATAAATGAATGTTTTGTATGGATCAAGTAAAATTATTGGGTAATGTTATCACTGTAAAAGTTATATCTATAGATCCTTAAAAAATATAGGTAATTTAAGGATGGACCATACAAACATATATGATAGATATTCATAGTTTACATGGATTAGTTGGGTACTATAATCATTTTTTGAGAAATTTCTCATGATTTACAAACCCAGTAAACAAGATAACTTGAAAGGGAGTGAAGTTTATTTAGACTGATGAATGAAATTATATATTTAAAGAGTTAAAGAAGTGGCTAATTATTAAACATGTGCTCATATTACCCACCAGTGGGGAAGGATTTTTTATCTATAGTGATACATATAAAAAGGTATTAGGATGTGTACTAATGAAATTTGATAAAGTGATATCTTATTCCTAAATTTAATTAAATATCCATGATCATAACTACCCAATGCATGATTTGGAATTGGCTGTAGTGATCTTCACGTTTAAGATTTGGAAACATTATCTCTATAGAGAGAAGTGTGACATATATACAGATCATAAAAGCCTCAAGTATATATTCCCATAATAGGATATCAACATATGCCAATGAAGGTAGTTATATATGATCAATGATTATGATTTTTCAATCCATTACCATCATAGGATGGAAAACAAAGTGGTAGATGCTCTGAGTAGAAAGGATCTCACAACCCTATCCATGATTATGATTAAAAGGGATCCAATATTCTTATAGATGCAAAGGATATACATGGAAATAATAAAAGTGTCTTCATCCTAAATTTCTCAATTAACTACTCATCCATCCATTCTTAAGAGGATTAAGGAGGCCCAAAAATGATGTGTATCTATATAAAAAGGTAGCGAATATTCTAAAGATCAACTTTTATAAAGATTGATTTATGAGGTTTTGAACCTGGATATGTGTCCCATAAAAACCATAAATAAAGAGGGAATATTTGGATGATATACATATCTCATCCATCTCTATTAATATAGGAATAACTAAGATATATAAATATCTAAATAAAAAATTTGGTGGGATAACATGAAGAGGTATATTTCAGAATTTGTATCTTGACGCTTGGTATGCTAACAAGTCAAGGTTGAACAACATAAGTCTATGGGTATGTTTCATCCATTGCTCATATTAGTATGTAAATTAGAAATCATAACCATGTATTATGTTATAGTACTCCCCAAGACATCTAAATAAAATAATTCCATATGGTTAATTGTAGATTTCCTTACAAATTCAACACATTTGATTTCTATAAAGGATGATTTCTCTCCCAAAAAACTCTCCATTATATACATAAAGGAATTGGTAAAAATGCATATAGGGACACACTACATTGTATCTGATCAAGATATGAGGCTTAACTCAAGGTTTTAGATAATCCTTCAGTGAGAATTGGATATAGAGATGAGTTTTAGTAATTATTTTCACCCATAGATAGATAGTTAGTATGAGAGAACAATTCAAACTCTATAGGGTATGATAAGATCATATTTAATGTATTTCCAAGTTTTTTGGGACCAAAACCTTCCCCTGGTAGATTTTGTTGTGTCAGAATGACTATAAAGATGATTATGATGAAGAAAAAGACACAAGTGGGGGTGAATTTTGTTTTTCAAAAACATTGATAGATTCAGACCACCTATCTTATTATGAAACAAAATTTTCCTTCTCTCTTAAATATGAGTGAGTAGTGAAAATAAATAAGGAAAAGAACACAATAATGTATAGTGGTTCAGGGCACAAATATACCTTAGTCCACTTCACCAACGCTCTACTCCACGATCTTAGTGATTTTCACTAGTAAATCCTCTTATCTAGAGACCTTTTAAGACAAAAAACTAAGTTCAGGCAGTTGACACCGTACAAGGATTTAACAAGGTCTTCTGGTTCTTTTATAGGGAACCAAAAATCCATAGCTTCATACAATAAGCTGACACTTTCCATGACTGAGTCCAAGCAGCTAAAACTTTGACAAATCAATAGATATTTATTTGATTAAGAAAATAGGTTTTACTTTGTAGTTGCACCAGAAACTGACAAATGTATTCAAATCTTCAATAATTCATAGTAGCAAATAGATCTTCAATATTGCACCATATTTTTTTAGACAGAAATAGAGAAAACACTAGATATATGTGTAAACATGTATGTATCCAAAGTGTATCTCTGAAAAATGATTCGTCGATCTTTACAGAAGAATATGTAACAATAAGATACAATAGTAATGACAATGATGGTAGTGAGTCAAATAGGTATATCAAAACATGTATGTCTCTAAAGTGAAGCTCTGAAAGAAATGACACGATTTTTTATTAAAAACACATCTTTTACTTGTTTATATTTCTATTTTGTATATCCTCTCTATTTTTTTGATGAATAATGTCTTGATATTTATAATGTAGGTCGAATAGCTCTAGATCAAACTAGATCCAAAAATATCACACGATAAATCATGAATATTTGAATTCAAAATCATTCAAGAGAGTTATAACTTCCTTTAAGAATAGAAACAATTTATTTCATTGAATGAGAGCCTTTTAATCAATCATAAAATATCTTTTAATAGATATTTACTTCCATCGAAACCATTGTAGAAATCAGGGATAATATCTGGAATTTTAAAAAAAAATGAATAATAAAACATAGGGTTCCTTCATGTAATGAAAAAATAAAAAATGTAGGGTTGAAAACATATGGTTTTTTACAAATATAGGGTTTATAAACAAAACTTTCCTTTCCTCAAACGTAGGGTTTCTTCCAAATGTAGGGTTAATAATCTATAATTTTCCAACAGCGTAGGGTATATAATCCATGAATGTTATCTCAAACATAGGGTTGTTGAACCATACATTACACTTCTAAAAGTAGGGTTTGAACAATGTTTCTAGAATAACACATCTAGAATACTTCAAAAAATATTTCATGTGAATCAATGAATTGAATATATTTATAGAATAAATATTCTAATGAATATCATATTCCAAAAATTTACTTAAAAGAAACTTTATTGGTAACATAAATGAGGTTGTTTGTGAGAATCAAACCCAAAAAGGAAATAATTAAATTGTTGAATCAACACATGCTCAACAATCTCCCCATTTTTTATGATCACAAAATCCATAACAAAATTCCTAAAATTATGAAAAAAAATTAGAAGAATAAATTTTCATAACCAATAACAATAATTTATCCTATAAATTTTTCAAAAATTCATATATATGAATTTCTCCCCCTTTATCCCCTTTATAAAATTTCTCATAAATTCTCCCATATAAATTTCTACATATATAAGATTCTTACCCCATGTTGATAAACAAGTAAAATAAAACTATAAACTTATCCACCTTTTGTGACATAAAAAATATGAGAGTAAAAAGTAGAAAGACAAACTCACCCTAAATTAATTATTTATTAAAAGATATAAATATGTAATTCAAAAGTATATAAAATATTATTTTTAAAGAATAAAAAAACATTTTCTAATAAATCCCACTAATTCATAGCATATAGGATATTGAAATAATTAAAGTATTTTTAAAGAAAAAATCAACTAATTTTTTCACAAGTAATATTTAAAAAAAATTATTTCTTATAGTAATAGATTAATTTATGTAATGCTATAATCAAATATGAAGTACATGCTTATGTAAGATAATCAATAAAATTAAAAAGAAATTATAAAACAACTTATATCACATATTCTTAATAAAAAATAAATTACAAATAGGATATATATATATATATATATATTGAATTTAAATAATCTATAGAAAATAGAGGTGTTAGAAAGGATTAGACGGTTCATATGAACTATCCAAACTTCAAAAAAATCACTTAAAAGAGTTAAAACTCTTGAAAACTCTTCTATTCTATTTTTAACATCTTTTCTTCTTTGATATAGTGAAGAAGACGAACATTGTTCAACCAAGAACACTTTCAACTTATCAAGATATAACTTAGTAACAACTTCTCTTATTAGAATTTCCATTATAAAAGCTTCTAAGTATTATTTTGAAATCAAACTTTTTTTCACATCACTACAACATAAATCGCATTTAACGGTAGTCTTTTAGCGGTGGTTTACAAAACTGCCACGAAACCTTTTCTTAAAAGGGTTTCTCAGTGGTTTATTAAAAACCTCCTCTAAACCCATTTATTTTTTTACTGTCATGACACTCCCCCCCCCCCACACACCCGAGTCGACCCCCTTATCCCCCCCAATGCGGCTTCTCCCCCCGACCCCATTGAGCCCCAACCCTAGGTCTGCCCCCCTCCCTTGTTGCTGGTGACCTCACCGCTCGTCGCCGCTGACCCCCCTTCTCCCTCCGACACTGGTGACGCTGCCTTCTCCCCCTGACCCCATCAAGTTCCTACCCTAGGTCAGCTCCCCTCCCCTACCTCCGGTGGTTTTCATAGTGGTAAATATCACTCAAGGGTATCCATAATATTCCCCTATACATAGTGTATCCATGGGTTGAACAAAGTCACCTAACATTCAGGTGGTACTCTCCATCCATCCAAGATATGCTAGTATCTCTTGAGTTTTAGGATAAAAGATGAAACAGAGCACCGAAGCCTATGAGATATTCATCCAAGATCTTACACAAGAATCATACACACGGTTTTTTTGACCCTCTGCCTTTATATGATCTATTAGATATGTCCCTCAAGCCCCACACATTTACTCATGTGTTACATAACACATTAGTAAATAACATATGGTTACTTAAATTTTCAACCCATTGATCGAATGTGTACTGATAATTATCATATAAAACAACATTTAATCTCCCTTTATTTAATGATGTCTTATGTGGTGGTAGAAATATATAATCATAAACATGATTTACAACTAACCCTTAATAAGGAATATAATATTACTTGTTTTTATTATACCAAACCATATGATATCACCATGAATTCATCATATGTGTATGGATTTAAGGAATATCTCCTTCAATCTCCTACTTTACCTAAAGACTCATAGACATAGTTCCATTTCCCCTGATATTGTATCATGTATAATAATATGTGAAACCATATCCAAAAATAATTTTGGATATCTTCTAAAAAACTTTTATAAATATATCATTAACTTCCATTTATATCACATCATATATAATACCTTGTGAATGTCCATCCCAAACTCTTTTAAGATAAACTATAAAACACTTTTAAAGAATATCTATGTGCTAAAAAATAACCATTCATTCAACTATAATGTTTTACCCCACGATACTTTATAACATTAATAAAAAATATGAATTCCCAAATTTATGAATGTAAGCAAAGAACAATCTCTAGAAAAGAACCAATGCAACTCAATTTGAAAAGGAATCTGGCATGGCATCCATCAAATACATGTACATCTATACCAGTATCCACCATCTACATCATATACAATCATGCATCTTATATGATCCTTTTTTCTAATACATTGAGTTCCAATGATAAAAGAACCAATAAAATCATTTATTCTATTATTTAATGTGGAATACAGCCTTTATATAACTTAAACTTTCATTACATTACACAAAACTGAGGATCTTTAAGGTTTAGTGTCTTGGAAACCAAGAACAAAATACATGAAAACAACATAAAACATTATTCTTAAACACTTTAAAGGCTTTTCATTAAGTTAATCCTAGGTTAATTACTGCATCTCATAACCTGGGGACATACATCAAAAGAAAGGGTGAGAAAAAGGCCCATTAAGGGAAACGAGATAAACATTTTACATGTAAACTTGAGATACTTAAATAAGGTCATGAAAAGAACTTTAAGGCATGAGAAAGAAATCATGAGGCATGTCATAATAAAAATAACATTTTTCATAACTTTAAGATGTGGATACAACATTTTACAAAGAAAATAATTTCCATTTCACCAAGGTCCATCCCCAAGGTGTCAATAAAAATTACCAAGGTTATTCACCAAGGTATCAGTCTAAATGGTCATCTCTAGAGATTAAGTCTTTACCCAATGCATTGGATCACTATCAGGGCGCACCCTTAAATTTTTCTTTATCATCATGTGAGCCACATATATCATCATAAATCATTTCATAAACAACCCGTATATCATAAAATAAATGGGTTTCATTTCATAATCATAACGTTTTAAAAACTGCTTTAAAGACATGATCTTTGTGTCACTTTAATACCCACAGAAAAGGAAGGTGGGTCTCATGTATGTAAATCCCAGAATAAAAAATAGAAAAAATTGGTATATATGTGAATACCCCTATAGAATAGAGAGTTTTGAGTATTCACTTAATAAAATAAAAAAACTTTAGAAAAAGAGAGACATTTTGAGACGGAAATTCTGCAGCATAACGGCTATGTTACGAGGTTTTAGAAAACATTGAAAAGAGAGGGGACATGGGTCACCCACTCATAAATGATCCATAAAACAGTAGGGGAACAGAATATAAAGGATTTAAGAACATGGTAATGAAATTTGAAAGACATACCATATGAAATGAATAACATGAAAGGAAGACAAAAATAAGATTTCTCTTATGAAAATTCGGCAGTCTAACGGCGTCACTTAAACTTCAACAAAAATGAATTGATGAGATCAAATAGGGTCTCTCATCACATGAAAATAAAATTTCAGTATGATAGATATAGATATCATACCCCAACATAATAAAAAGTAACTTGAAAGAATTTACATGAAAGTAGAAATTTGAAAAATGAGAAAGGTGAAAGAATCCCTTAAAAATTCGTCAGCCTAACGGCGCCACTTAAACATTCTTAAAACGAATTGATGAGATCAAGAGGGGGTATCTCATCATATTAACATGAAAATGGAAGTAAGAGGAATATAAAATAACATCCTCCAACATAAGAGAATGGAGCATAAAATAAATGACATAAAAGAGATTACTTGAAAAGAAAGAGAGAGGTAGGATCCCTTACCTTAAACGTAACTCTTAAAACTCAAATGTTGGGACCTTGAGAGGCTTGAGGGAACCTTTGGAGGACTCCTTGCGAGGTAAGGAGACCAGAACTTCTTTGAGGATGATTTTGGAGTCGAAATTATGATATAATGGCTTGGTATTTATAGGGAAAGTGAGGGGATAGGGCATTGATGGCCAAGGGACACCTCATTGGTGGTTTTGGAAAAACCATGGGCTTGCCCATGGTATTTGCCCATGGTATTGTCCAATTGGGACACCTCATACAATAATTCACCCCCTTTAGTCTACCATCCCTTAAAATATCTCATGATATCATCATGACACAGTTATGATGTCATTTAACATACCGAAACCCTAAAACTGCATTTTTACTATTCACTGAAAATTCATATTTCTTAGAAAAATCCCAAAATTTCATCTTAACCAAATATCAATGCTCTGATTACAAATATGAACTCAATTTTATAAAAATATTTTTCTAAATATTTTTAATTTAATTTTTAAATAAAAACACTATTCACCGAGAATTCATTTTTTTCAGAAAAATCCCCAAAAATTACCATAACATAATATCAATGCTTTGAGTTAAAAAATAAAGTCCATTTTATAAAAATACTTTTCTAAATATTTTTAATTTAATTTTTAATTAAAAAACACTATTCACCTGAAAAAACTAATACTTGACTAATAATTTATAAAACTGTTATTTACCCATTTTATTGAATCACATTACTTAATCAAGGTGTCTAAATTATATTAAAACTTTATTTAAGTGAGATTACTAATCCATTTGGTCACATTACTAATCCTAAGCGTAAAATTACTATTCATAATTTACTATTCATCAAAAATTAAGTTGATCTTATTAGACTCCAAATTCCTTACTGAACACTTTTGCAGAAGACTATTTTTTGAAAATCATTACACATCATTAATTATTTAAGGTCTACATAAATATTTTAAAATATCCCTTTTTTCAAAATTTATCAATAAAATACATCCTAAAATTATCCTGACATTTGAAATTTCACAAACATAACTAAAGGAATAAATCTTAGTTTATTCATCCCAAAGGATTACACAAAGAAGCTACGGTCTCGTCACATAGCCCCTTATAACACCAGCATATGATGTAAGTGTAAGGTGTGCTATGGTGAGAGAATCTGAGGGAGGCTCAGATAACATTGCCCTAGTAGTAATCTCTACTAACTTGAACTTCTTCCGCAGGCGTTTCTATTCAAGTTTGAAAAGATGAAGTTTGGCTTGGGCTTGGTCCAAAGCGAAGCCCAAAGATGCCACCTCCTTCCCAAGCTCTGATAAGTGGGCTTCATAAGGTTCGAGTCTACCGGATGAAGCCATCGACTCCTCTTTCTGCATTAACCATTAACATCTCTATTAAATCGTTAAGAGTAAGTTAATATACTATTCAAAAAGTTTGGGTCGTTACATTCTTCCCCCCTTAAGAAATTTCATCCCCGAAATTTTATACTTGAGGCCTAGTCAAAAAGGTGAGGGTACTTTTGCTTCATCGTTTCCTCAGGCTCCCAAGTCGCTTCTTCATACTTATGATTCCTCCACAACACTTTCACATGGTGGGTAGTCTTGTTTTTTAGAACCTTGTCTCTACGTTCTAAGATATCCACTGGCTTCTCCTCATAAGAGAGGTCATGTTCTAGTTGTACCACCTCTGGGTTCAGTACATGCAAAGGGTCGGGTATGTACTTCCTCAAGAGAGATACATGGAAGACATTGTGAACTTGAGATAGGTTCGGTGGAAGTGCTAGAAGATAGGCCACTACTCCTATGCGATCAAGGATTTCATATGGGCTAATGTACCTAGGGTTGAGCTTTCCTTTCTTCCCAAACCGCATGACTCTCTTCCATGGATAAATTCAAATGAAGACTTTGTCGCCAACACCAAACTCCAAGTCCCTTCGACGATTGTTAGCATAGATTTTCTGCCGACTTTGATCAGTCTTTGTGTGTTTTTGGATGGCATGAACCTGTTCTGTCATCTCTTGCACAAGGTCAGGCCCAAGAAGATTTCTCTCACCAGTTTCATCCCAACAAGTAGGATTTCTACATCACTTTCCATACAGAGCTTCATAGGGTGCCATCTGAATACTCGAATGGAAGCTGTTGTTATAGGAGAACTCAACTAATGGGAGGTGTTGATCTCATCCACCTTTAAATTCCATTGAGCATAATATCAGCATGTCTTCGAGTGTCTAAATAGTCCTTTTATATTGGCCATCAGTTTGAGGATGATAGGCCGTACTAAAATTCAATTCTGTATTCAGAGCATGTTGAAGACTTCTCTAGAATTTTGATGTGAATCTTGGATCACGATCAGACACGATGGATAGTGGTACCCCATGCAGCCTTACCACTTCCTTTACATATATCTTGGCAAGTTGATCCAGAGAGAAATCTTCCTGAATAGAGATAAAATGGGAGTTCTTGGTGAGACGGTCTACAATAACCCATATCGCATTATTTCCTTTCGATGTTTTCGGGAGACCAGTTACAAATTCCATAGTGATATTATCCCACTTCCATACTGGTATGGGTAGCGGTTGTAATACCCCCTTAGGAAGTTGTCGTTCTGCCTTTACTTGTTGACACACCAGGCACCTTGTAGTGTAATCAGAAATGTCCCTCTTCATGTTATCCCACCAATAATGATCACGAAGGTATCTATACATTTTAGTGCTTCCCAGATGTATAGAGAAAGTAGAGATATGAGCTTCATCCATCAGTTCTTTCTTTGTCTCCGGAATATATGGAACACATAGTATTGTACGAAATTTCAATACACCTTCTTGATCAATATTGAAATCAGGGAACTTCCCATCCTTTACAGACTCAAACTTATCCTGCAGTAAAGGATCTTCTTTTTTAGCCTTCTTGGTCTTCTCTAGTAATGAAGTTTGAGAAATCATTTGGGATAGGGTTGATGATGTCCCTTACCTTACAATTCCCATGTCCAGTTTTACTAGATCTTTAATCAAGGGATCTCCTAGGATCCTCATTGTTTCCAGAAAAACAGGGTCTTTCCTGCTTAACGCATACGCGACTTTGTTTGCTCTTCCAGGGTGATAATGAATTGAAAAATCATAGTCTTTAATAAGCTCCAACCATCTCCTTTGTCTCATGTTCAATTCTTTCTGTGTGAAAATATACTTTAAACTTTGGTGGTCAGTGTATATATCACATTTCTCCCCATAAAGATATTGCCTCCATATCTTTAGAGAAAAAACAACCGCCACTAGCTCTAGGTCATGCATAGGATAATTCTGCTTCTGAATATTCAACTATCGATATGCATAAGCAATTACCTTGTCATTTTGCATGAGGACACACCCAAGCCCTTTCAGAGATTCATCGCTAAAAATAAGGAATACTTCTCCGAAAGAGGGTAGTGTTAACACAGGTTCAGTAACCAATCTCTTCTTCAGCTCTTGGAAACTTTCCTCACATTCCTTTGTCCAGATGAACTTAACCCCTTTTCTAGTCAACTTGGTTAGTGGGTTAGAAATCCGTGAAAAGTTTTTCACAAACCTCCTATAATATCCCGCTAAACCAAGGAAACTACGAATCTCAGTTACTGTTGTGGGTTGTGGCCACTCCTCCAAAACCATTGTCTTTGTAGGTTCAACTGAGATTCCTTCATTGGTTACGATGTGCCCCAAGAAAGCCACTTGTTGTAACCAAAACTCACACTTACTGAACTTTCCAAAGAGCCTCTCCTTCCATAGAGTTTCAAAATAACCCTCAGATGGTCTTCATGCTCCTCATGACTTTTTGAATATATCAAAATATCATCAATAAAAACTACCACAAAGTTATCAAGGTAGTCCTTAAAGACTCTATTCATCAAATCCATGAAAATAGAAGGAGCATTAGTCAAGCCGAAGGGCATAACAGTAAACTCATAATGCCCATATCTTGATCAGAAGGCAGTCTTTGGAATATCTTCCTTCTTCACCCTTAGTTGATGATAACTAGATCGAAGGTCAATCTTGGAGAAGAATTGAGCGCCATGAAGTTGGTAAAATAAATCATCAATTATTGGAAGAGGGTATCTGCTCTTCACTGTGATCCCATTCAGTTCTCTATAATCAATGCATAGCCGCATTGATCCATCCTTCTTCTTTACAAAGAGAACTAGTGCTCCCCAAGGAGACACACTCGTTCGGATAAACCCCTTCTCCAATAAGTCTTGGAGTTGTTTCTTTAACTCTTCGAGCTTCACATTTGCTATTCTATATGGGGTCTTTGATATCAGTTGAGATCCAGGTACGAGTTAAATGGAGAACTCTAACTCTCTTTCTGGGGGAGGTCCAGGTAACTCCTCAGGAAATACATCCATGTATTCCTGAAAAATCGGAAAATCTTCTATTTGTATACTCCCTTTTCCTTCTTCATCATCACCTATTAACTCCATAAAGAAAGCTATAGGAGGTGCTTCTAGATAGGGATCAGTTCGGGATATCTCTCCTTGGAAGATGATTGTAGGTTGTTCATTCAATACTACTGAGATTTCCTTACTTCTGCATTTGATCTTAGCATTATACTTTGAGAGCCAGTCCATCCCTAGTATAATGTCAAATTCCAACATGGGAATGACTACTAGATTTGCAATAATATTGTGCTCACTGAAGTAAACACTAGAGTCTCTAAACACTGTTGATGCATAGATAATCCCACTTGGAGTCTTGACTGACAATTCTACCTCAAGCAGTTCGGGGATTGATTCTATATTCTTTGCAAACTTGGAGGAAATAAAGGAATGTGTAGAACCAGAATCAAACAAAGTACTTGCTAGTTTTGAGAGGACAACAAGAGTACCTTCTACCACGTCGTTTGGAACCTCAACTTCAATTGTTGTGATAGCAAAAGCACGACCTTGCTCTCTTGGCCTTTGCTGAGGTTGATGGTTATTCCCCTCCACTACCCTTGGATTTGGACAGTGATTAGAAAAGTGCCCAAGTTGTCCACACTTGAAGCATTTGACTTCGAGTAGGGCCGAAACCATATTTCCTCTGTCGTTAGTGTTGGTAAGTTGAGGCTTCACCTCACTATGACAATTCCGAGCAATATGGCCTTCTCTTCCACACTTTTAGCACTTTCCACTTCCGATCAATAAGTGCCCTGGATGCTTCTTCCCACATTTATTGAATGTGGTAAGTTTCATTTTCTTTCCACCTCTTCCCTGATCAAAAGTCTTCCCTAGACTGGGCTCCAACGATCTATTCTTGTCATTTGATTTATGAGACCACTGTGTCACACCAAACTCTAGCTCGACTTTCATTGCACTCCGCACGATCTCCTCATAGCTATCGTAGTCCCAGTTGGCTAGATTCTTCCGCAGATGAGGTCTCAGTCCACCGAAAAATATGTCAACCTTCCGACTTGGATCCATGACAATGCTATAGGTATATCATGAAAGTCGGGTGAAGTTCATCTCATAGCTTCCGACAGATTCGTTCTCCTTCTGCTTCAGCTCGAGAAACTCTTTCTTCATTCTCGTTCTCATGGAATGAGGGAAATACTTATTAAATAATATTCCCCAGAACTCTTCCCACTCCATAGCTTCCATCTCTCCTCGTGGCTTCATGTTTTTGATCAGTGACCACCACTGATCAGCTTCTCCATCTAGGCGGTAAACAGCAAGGGTAACTTTTTCTTGTTTCGAACAATGAAGTACAGAAAATATATTTTCAATGGAGATTATCTATTGTTCCGCAACCAATGGGTCAGTAGATCCACTGAATGTTGGTGGTCGTTGACGCATGAAGGACTCAACAGGATGTTGAACCCTTCGTGGTGAGATCGTCCTCTCAGCTTGATTCAAGTTATTACTCATAACTTGAGTCAGTTGGTTCATCATTCACATGAATGTTTCCATTCTAGCTTCCATCGGAGGGCCGTCAGTACATGGTGCATTGTGGTCACCATCTGCACGGTTCCTCCTATTGCCTGCCATTTTCTAAAAGAATAAAACCTTAGTGAGAAACTTATTTCATTTATAAATCTTTTAACTAAGAATTCATGCTTAGACAATTATGTTTCTCTATAATTCCTTCATAATGATTCATAAAAAGCTTGTGATTAACCAAACATATCCCCCAGGAGTGTCGTAACCAAGAGTGCAGAAAGGCTCGTTATCGTGCACCAGTTCCCGTTCGAGTCTAGCTCAAAGCGGTGTTTTCGGGTTTTACCCCTATGTACATCTGTGCCAGAGCCGCCTCTACCTGCTCTTATCCAGACAAGGATGTATTTGTTTGATAAACCACTTACTCAATACTTACCAAAATACCAGGAAGTTTTCCTATATTTAAACTTTTCTATAGGGTTCTTCCTAAATTTTTTATATCCTAATTTCTAAAAATAACTAAACCATACTTTGATACCAACTATGGAATACCACCTTTATATAACATAAATTTTCATTATATTACACAAAACTGAGGATCTTTAAGGTTTAGTGTCTTGGAAACCAGGAACATAATACATGAAAACAACATAAAACATTCTTCTTAAACACTTGAAAGGATTTTCCTTAAGTTCATTTTAGGTTCTTTACTGAATCTCATAACCTGGGGACATACATCAAAAGAAAGGGTGAGCATAAGGCCCAGTAAGGGAAACAAGATAAACATTTTACATGTGAACTTGAGATACTTCAATAAGGTCATGAAAAGAACTTTAAGGCATGAGAAAGAAATAATGAGGCATATCATAATAAAAATAACGTTTTTCAAAACTTGAAGATGTGGCTACAACATTTTACAAAGAAAATTATTTTCGTTTCACCAAGGTCCATCCCAAAGGTGTTAATAAAAATTACCAAGGTTATTCACCGTGGTATCCGTCTAAATATTCATCTCTAGAGATTAAATCTTTGCCCAATGCATTGGAGCGCTATCAGGGCGCACCCTTAAATTTGTATTTATAATCATGTGAGCCACATATATCATAATCAATCATTTCATAAAAAACCCATATAGCATAAAAGAAATTGGTTTCATTTCATAATCATAACGTTTTAAAAACTGCTTTAAAGACATGATCTTTGTGTCACTTTAATACCCACAGAAAAGGAAGGTGGGTCTCATGTATGTAAATCCCAGAATTAAAAATAGAACAAATTGGTATATGTGTGAATACCCCTATAGAAGAGAGAGATTTGAGTATTCACTTAATAAAATAAAATAACTTTATAAAAAGAGAGACCTTTTGAGACGAAAATTCTGCAGCATAACGGCTATGTTACGAGGTTTTAGAAAACATTGAAAAGAGAGGGGACATGGGTAACCCACTCATAAATGATCCATAAAATAGTAGGGGAACAGAATATAAAGGATTTAAGAACATGGTAATGAAATTTTAAAGACATACCATATGAAATGAAGAACATGAAAGGAAGACAAAAATAAGATTTCTCTTATGAAAATTCGGCAGCCTAACGGCGTCACTTAAATATCAACAAAAATGAATTGATGAGATAAAATAGGGTCTCTAATCACATGAACATAAAAGTTCAGTATGATAGATATAGATATTATACCCCAATATAATAAAAAGGAACTTGAAATAATTGACATGAAAGTAGAACTTTGAAAAATGAGAAAGGTGAAAGAATCCCTTAAAAATTCGGCAGCCTAACGACGCCACTTAAACATTCTTAAAATGAATTGATGAGAGAAAGAGGGGGTCTCTCATCATATTAACATGAAAAGGGAATTAATAGGAATATAAAAGAACATCCTCCAACATAAGATCATGTAGCATAAAATAAATGACATAAAAGAGATTACTTGAAAAGAAAGAGAGAGGTAGGATCCCTTACCCTAAACGTAACCCTTAAAACTCAAAGGTTGGGACCTTGAGAGGCTTGAGGGAACCTTGGGAGGACTCCTTGAGAGGTAAGGAGACCAAAACTTCGTTGAGGATGATTTTGGAGTCTAAAAGATGAGATAATGGCTTGGTATTTATAGGGAAAGTGAGGGGACAAGGCATTAATGACCAAGGGACACCTCATTGGTGGTTTTGGAAAAACCATGGGCTTGCCCATGGTATTTTTCCATGGTATTGGCCACTTGGGACACCTCATATAATAATTCACCCCCTTTAGTCGACCATCCCTTAAAATATCTCATGACATCATCATGACATAGCTATGATGTCATTTAACATATCGAAACCCTAAAATTGCATTTTTACTATTCACTGAAAATCCATCTCTCATAAAATTCCTAAAATTTCAACTTAACCAAATATCGATGCTATGATTACAAATATGAAATCCATTTTATAAAAATAATTTTCTAAATATTTTTAATTTAATTTTTAAATAAAAACACTATTCACCGAGAATTCATTTTTTTCAGAAAAATCCCCAAAAATTACCATAACATAATATCGATGCTCTGAGTTCAAAAATAAAGTCCATTTTATAAAAATACTTTTCTAAATATTTTTAATTTAATTTTTAATTAAAAACACTATTCACCCTAAAAAACTAATACTTGACTAATAATTTATGAAACTGTTATTTACCCATTTTATTGAATCACATTACTTAATCAAGGAGTCTAAATTATATTAAAACTTTCTTTAAGTGAGATTACTAATCCATTTGGTCACATTACTAATCCTAAGTGTAAAATTACTATTCATAATTTACGATTCATCAAAAATTAAGTTGATCTTATTATACTCCAAATTCCTTACTGAACACTTTTGCAGAAGACCATTTTTTGAAAATCATTACACATCATTAATTATTTAAGGTTTACATAAATATTTTAAAATATCCCTTTTTTCAAAATTCATCAATAAAATACATCCTAAAATTATCCTGAGATTTAAAATTTCACAAACATCACTAAAGGAAGAAATCTCAATTTATTCATCCCAAAGGATTACACAAAGAATCTACGGTCTCGTTACATAGCCCCTTATAACACCAACATATGACCTAAGTGTAAGGTGTGCTATGGTGAGAGAATCTGAGGGAGGCTCAGATAACATTGCCCTAGTAGTAATCTCTACTAACTTGAACTTCTCCCGCAGGCGTTTTCGTTCAAGATTGACATGTTGAAGTTCAGCTTGGTATTGGTCCAAAGCAAAGCCCAAAGATGGCACCTCCTTCCCAAGCTCTGATAAGTGGGATTCATAAGGTTTGAGTCTACCGAATGAAGCCATCGACTCCTCTTTCTGCATTAACCATTAACATCTCTATTAAATCGTTAAGAGTAAGTTAATATACTATTCAAAAAGTTTGGGTCATTACAGTTAAGGCTTGGAAACCTCTTTTTATTCTAGAATAATCCTTTTTTATGTAATTCTAGATTCAACAAGTGACTTTACTTCAGCATGAAATTTCTAGATCAAGTTTTGAAGAAAAAAAGTGGTTTCTTAACACTACTTACTAAGTTAGGATCAGCCATGACACATTTTGATCATATTTTATATCAAATGAGACTTGAAATAATTATTACATCACTTATTTCATGCATTTTTTGGATTTAATCAGATCTTCCTTTAGCTGAATAACATGTACTTTATTAGAACATCCACCCCATGGATCATATCTCCCCCTAAATATTGGGCCACTTAAAACAATGGTTAGAATTATTTAATTTAATGGGAGAGGGGAACCTCTAACTTTATTAAGTTTAGTAATGTGGTTGGACTTTGTTAACTCACCCTAATCTCCTAATTTAATTCTAATCCTTTGTGGTGGTACTTCTTTAGATGACACCACTAGTAGAAATTTCTTCACCAATGTTAAATTTAAAATATTCTATGTCCTATTCATTGGGCTTCAACCTAGTTGTGGGAGTAATCCTAATTTTTTATATTTCCTCTATTTATGAACTATGCACCATCCACAAACTCTTTGTTATGCTTATTTTTTTATTCAAGGATAATTCCACCAGTCTTATTCTCATGCTTTGTAGTTTTGTAAATGAGACCACTTAAGCATTTTTCTTACAATCCTTCTTTAAATTCCATCAAGAACACTTTTTCCATTTCAATATAGGGTGAATCCAATAAATTAATGCTCCTTTATTTCATAGGTGAGATAGATTCCCCCATTTTCTTCATCCTCCAAATTTAATGCTCCTTTAGTTTAAATTTTATTTTCCATGGGGTTTAGATTCATATTTTCATTGCTTGTTTATTAAGTTTCATACTACAATGTTATAACTGGTACTCAAAGTCCCTCTAACTACACCATCAATGATAGGGGAGAAAATTTTTCATTTACATTCGACTATCTTCAATATATAGAAACCATCAATTATTTCTAAATTCCCTCAGGGGTACATTTCTTGTGTAGAAGTTATGAAAATTTAGGCCATGCATATTCAATATAGGAGGTCCCAATTTAACATCATGTATTGTGGGGATTCAAAATAACAAGACCCAAATTGTTTATGTGAATTAAATTATTGATTAAATAAGATTCAATATGTTGAACCATCACAAATCATGAAAAAACCTTGTTAAAATGTATATTGCCTAAGAAAATACTCACTGTCTTCTTGTTTCTTCAAGTGATTTTGTAATCACATGTGTATAAGCATACACATGCATGCACATATGTACTTTGGTTTTCTAGTGGGTGATTTACCATATGTATTTATATAGGATAACCTTATGTAACATATTTATATATTTTTTCAACTAGTATATATGAATCTCTTTCCCTATTTAGTAATAGTTATGTATTTTAATTTTTTTTAATATTGTGTAGGAACATTGTGATATACATGGATAAAAGCTGGATCACATTACCGAGGAACACACCTCAGTATATTAAGGGTTTGAATGAGTTTTTAGATATTTCAATTTCCAATAGACCCGTTGAAGGGAGAATAAGATGTCCATGTTATGAATGTAAATTTAGAAGATGGTTTAAGAGAGATGAAGTTTACAAACATTTAATATTAAAGAAATTCCCTGGTCAATATTTGCGTTGGATTTTCCATGGAGAATCGAACGTTACTGAAAGGTTGAGCACTGATGTCAATCCACAGAATGACCTCCCAACGTCGTCGATAATGGAAAATAAAATGAAAAACCTTATAAATGATGCATTTGGCACTGTAAGATACCACCATAAATATCAAAACATATCAGAACAACCATATGAGGGTACTGCGAATAGAAACGAGAAAAGTTATGTTTTTTAGATTGTAGGACAGCCATATCAAGATTATAACATATCAGTGATTAATCCTATTGATTCTGTGGATACTAATGTAAGAGAAAACTTCACTGAGGAAAATATGTTTCATGATTTAGTTGACGATGTAAATCAAGAGTTGTATAGTGGATGTTTGAAATATTCAAAACTTTCTTTTATGTTGAAGTTTTACCATATCAAATTTCTATGTGGAATTACAAATAAGGAAATGTCAATGATATTGGAATTGTTGTGTGATGCATTTCTTGAAGCAAAAATCCCCGAGTCTTTTTATGATATGAAAAAAGTTGTTAACAGGATTGGTCTGAATTATATAAAAATACATGTGTGTCCCAATGATTGTATGCTTTATTGGTGAGAGGATTCAAGTAGACAGGATTGTAAAAAATGTTCTTCTTTTATATGGAAGTCAGTAGGTGATGTTGGAAGTCTGAATCAATATACTTTCATAAATAAGAAGAAAAGGAACACACCTTCAAAGGTTTTACATTACTTTCCTTTAAATCCTCGATTGAAAAGATTATTCATGTCATCAAAAACTGTCGAACACATGAAGTGTCATTCTATAGATAATAACAATGATGGGTTAATGATGCATCCACGATATTCACAATCATAGAATAAATTTGATTCATTACATCCAGATTTCTTATCTGATCCTAGGAATGTTCTATTGGGATTGGCTACTGATGGATTCAACCCATTTGGGACTTTGAGTACCAGTTATAGCATTTAGCCAGTTGTTTTGATCCCTTACAATCTACCTCTGTGGATGTGTATACAACAAACTTCTTTTATCATTTAGATGATTATTCCTGGAACAAAAATTCCTAGAAATGATATTGATGTATACTTGCAGCCTTTAATTGAAGAATTATAGGAGTTGTGGAGCAAAGGTGTTAACACATTTGATGCTTCTTCTAAGAAAATGTTCAAAATTCATAATGCTTTAATGTGGAAAATTAGTGACTTCCCTGGGCTTGGGAATTTATCTAGTTGGAACACTTACATAGGTTTGGGTTGTCCTATTTGTAACTTTGATTTTGAGCCCAAACAGTTACCTCATAGTAGAAAATGGTGTTTCTTATGCCATCGAAGATTTCTCGATGCATCTCATAGATTTCGGATGAAAAAATCAAAATTTAACAGTTTCATTGATCGTAGACCACCTCAAAAGTTGTTAACTAGTTATAAAATATTGACAGAATTTGGAAATGTTGTAACCAAATTTTGTAAGGTTCGTAATTTGAATGATAGTGGGAAATGGGTTCGAAGTGCAACGTCAAGCGAAATCAGAATGCAGCAATGGAAGAAAAAAAGTATATTCTTCAAACTTCCATATTGGGAATTTAATTTGTTGTAGAATAATCTTGATGTGATGCATATTGATAAGAATGTCTGTGACAATTTGATTTTCACATTCCTTAATGAGCATGGAAAGTCGAAGGATCATCTCAATGCTCACAAAGACTTACAAGTAATGAACATAAAATGTGATATCTAGCCAGATGAGAATGAAAAGTATCCTCCGAAAAAAATTTCAATGAAAAATAGGGATAAAGATACATTCCTTCGAATTTTAAAGAATGTTAAGGTATCTAATGGGTATTCAAGTAACATATCGAGGTGTGTTGACTTGAATAATTGTAAGTTACATGGATTGAAAAGTCACGATTTACATATTTTGTTACAATAGTTACTACCATTGGCATTGCGTACATTATTAACTGAAAAAATTACTGTTGTTGTACTCCAATTCTTCACATTTTTCAGACAACTATGTTAGAAATCTCTACATTCATTTCAACTTGACAACCTTTAGGAGAGGTTTGTATTGACCCTTTGTGCAATGGATATGATCTTTCCTCTGTGTTTTTTATTGTAATGATGCATTTAACTGTGCATTTGGTTGAGGAAGCTAAATTAGGAGGCTCCGTTCATTATCGATGGATGTATCCAATTGAGAGGTACTTTATTTATATGTTTTTCAGTTAAGTAAACAATTTTTGGTACTTAATTAAATGTATAATTATGTTTATTTTATTTCACAGATATCTTGGTCATTTGAAATCATACATGATAAATAAAGCTCAACCAGAAGGCTCTATTGTTAAAGGCTATTTTGATGAGGAGTGTCTTACCTTTTGTTCTAGATACTTGGATGATATTGAGATAAGATTTAATCGAGTTAGAAATGTTTATGACACATTAACTCAATCTCAAATACATCATAAATCAAAAATATTTCTTACTATTGGTCGATCATTTGGGAGGACCTCAAATGTGACACTGACAGAATTAGAATTATTACAGGCACATAGATATGTGCTACTGAATAGTGAAATTGCAGATCCATTTATTGAAGATTTTAGGATACAAACAAAGAGACTAATGAAAGGCCAAACATGAAATGAGAAAGATATAATGAAAGATTTTAATAAAGTGCTTGTCGAATGGTTTGCATGATGTGTAAGTTCATAAATATTTCAATAAATATGAATATTAGTTTGACACATATATTTTGTAAATATAATAAAGTATATTTCTTTTTTTAGATCATGAATACTAATGCTCGAGCAAATGTGTCAGAATATTTGAATTTTCTTGCTCGAGGTCCTCTAAAAAAAGTTAGAAAGTTTGACGCTTACAACGTGAATGGCTTTAGATTTAATTCAGTCGATCGAGAAGAGGGTTTGAAAACACAGAATAGTGGTATATTTACATTTTCTGAAGTGGAATACTATGGAAAGATGACTAATATTATTGAATTAAACTACCACGGAAATTTTTCAGTTGTTTAATTCAAATGAAATTGGGTCGATATTATCAGAAGTGTTAAAATAGATTCCTTGCAATTTACTTCTGTGAACTTCTCTCACTTGATGGATGTTGGTGATCGTGAACTGTATGATCCATATATCTTATCATCACAAGAAAAAATGGTATATTATGTGAATGATGTTTTGGATGAAGGGTGGAGTGTAGTTGCTCACGTAATACAAAGAGATTTGTATGATATGGGTGATGAAGTGGAAGATTTGACCTCTGAAATTGAATCTCATCAACAATAAGAAGCAGAATTATTTGTCCATCATGATATTAAAAATATTAGTCTAGAAAGGATGAATGAAGTGGATGAAGTAATGGAGCAGGAAACAGACATGATTGAATGGGAAAATGATTGTATATACTGTTATTTATTCATTCAGCAACCACTTATTTCATTTGTGCAGTCATTCATTATCATTGTTATGTATATTTTGTTTGTTAGTACTGAGCATCTATTACCATTTTAAAAAAAATATGAAGAATTTTTTTAAAATATATGTTCTGAACTTAATTTATTTTATTAAATGATAGTAATTCCAAGGAGGAAGTGATACACTTTTTCATCCACTACTACGACAAATGACGATCTATCTGTCTCCCTCCCTATGGCATCTGAGCCACCAGCTATCTGCCCCCCTACAACATCTCCCCCTACACCATCTCTCACAACCTCTTTAGAAGCTAAGTCGTCGACTCCCCCTTCAGCAGCCTCATCATTTGGGTAGTGGCATGCCACTTCTAGTTCATCACAGACATACTGGAGGGTCACAGTTATAGGTACAAATTTTAATATTAATAAATTTATTACACTTTTTTTATACTAACTTTTTTTTTCATTAAAGATGAAAAAAATGAAACTATGGAGAAAAATATAAAAATTTCATATGTGTGGAATATGAATGGAGATAATATACTTGTCCCATTTGATTCATATGGGGTCCCTACGAATGACGTCGTGGGATTACTTGGCCAAATTCTAGGCCAGCTGGCAGCAGAGCCCATTTACCTTCCTATTTATTATGATGATTGGAGACATATGCATCCAAGTTGGAAAAATGAAGTTTTTGATTCCCAAATAAAGGTAATTTTAATACATTATGGTGTAATTGAATGTAATGTTATTAATATGTTCAAAATGAATTTTTGTATACAGATGTTTTTCCACTTTACAGTTGCTGGTGTGATAGCATGAAAGTGGTCGTTGAAAAATCTTTGTAAGAAATGGAAAGACTTAAAATGGAGACTGTGGGGAGATTTCAATGATACTTTGTTGACCGTCCAACAAATGTATGAGAATATACCCAATGGGGTACCCAAATAACAGTGGAAAGTTTTTGTTGACAGACATCGTGATGAGAAGCAGATGGTATTTAGATATATATTATTATATTAACCTCATTTTACATTTATAAATTTATATAAAGAGGAGATGACATTGAATACATTACTATTAAATTGAATTTTATTTATTTCAGGATCTCTCAAGAAAGAATGCATCAAGATGGGCTAAGCAATTCATTTCTCACACTACGGGGTCCAAAAGATTTTCTAGAAGCCAATCGACTTTGGTAATCTTTTCATTAGTTTAAATATTTATAAGACAATGTTATCTGTTTAATATATTAAATTGTTGATTTATATTTGTTTAACATAGTCATAGAGTTTAGGCATGAATCATCCCAAACTGAAGTGTTGTTGGATGTTCACAAAAAAATATGATGGAAGTTTTGTTAATGAGCATGCCAAATAAGTTGGGGTATCAACTCATTTTTTTCATTATAATAACTTATTATCAGTTTTTACTATGTTAATATATATTGATATTTGATTTATAGGTAAAAATTAAAGAACTATGGGATGTCAATCCTGGGTAGTCCTACTCAGTCTCCCAGGATGACCGGGTTATTAAAGTCCTTGGGAAGGAGTATCCTGGTAGAGTGTGTGGGATGGGTTTGGGATCCGTACCATCTGAGGTTTTTGGTAGGACATTGGGGATTGCAGCTTCATCTACTCCTGGTTGTAGTCAGTCCATACCCATATATGCTCAGAGAGAGATTGTTTCTCTACAAAACACAGTTCATGAGCAGGGGGATCAAATATCTGCTTTGCAGAAAGCATTGACTGATATACGTCAGCAGATGAGAAAATATACCCCCGGTGGTACTGTATCAACTGGTGGTGAGCAGGTAAATCACAAAAATTCAAAATCATTTAGTATGAAAACTTTTATTGGTTTTAAGTTTAAATATAAATATGCGACACTATTTAATTTTAAATATAATGTTCTTATAGGTGGCATCAGGAAGTGGAGATGGAGGTGGAGAGGGTGACGATATGTGTTCATCATCAGACAATGATTAGTTGTATTGTTGATATGTTGAAGGTAGAGAGGGTGACAATATGTGTTCATCTTCGTTTTGTATATGTATCATGTGTGGCATATAGTTTCTACCAAACATTTTCATAACATAACATTTTCTTGATTTTCCATGTTTCCTTTTATGTATTTTATTTATTTCTGATGTTTCCTTTTATGTATTGATTTCTTGAGTGTGGTTTGCACTATATATGTCAATTATTTATTATGATGATTCATTTTTTATGATTCGTTTTTCCTAAATTTATTAGGTTTGTCGGCCCTGGGTGAATATCCCACTTCAAAGCATTATAGACTGGCTATGGGGATATAGGTCCTATAATGTGGATATATAAAATTAATTTCATAGATTCTAGGGAGATTAGTAAAAAAATTAGATATAATGAGAGGAGTTGTAAACAACCTTCCATACCAAAACTCTCTAAATACTCAATGAAGGAAATTGATGTTGAATTTATTGTGTAAGGAATCATGAAGCCCATTTCATATTTAGGACACAACAGCCTACATCAGTCCCCTACCAAAGAATTAACAAAACCAACCATTCTCTTTCCAACAACTTTACCATAGTGAAGAATAGGGAAAAAATTAGGATATGGGAAGAGGGGAACTCACCTAAAACTGTTAAGGGTTGGTCTCCCAAGATCGAGGTTAAAATCTAATGAAAAGGGTCCAGAATTCCTCTTAGGGATATGCTTGGTTCATCTAAGAACTGATATAAAAGATGGAAGAATGTGGGGGATTAAGGGTATTTTAGAATATATATATGTGGTCTAGAAAACAGAAGACCTTGGTGCATCCCCATACACAATTCCAGATAATTACTGAAAAGGGAGGGGTCTATAGAATAATGGGAAGGACCTTTCCATAATGAGGTTGGTCAAGGCATCCTATGAGAATTGTAGTTATATCTGTGATGAAGATCTGATAAAATAATAGAATGGGACATGATATATTCTATAGATCTATTTCATAGAGCACAACTAGGAAGGGGTCGTATGACACAATCAAAATCCATGATTCCACTACCCCAAATTTGATAAAACCCCCAACCCCCCCCCCCCCCCAAAAAAAACTCACCCTCAGACACCATAACACATCCAAGGTGACAATTCCTAAGCCATGACCAAAATGGAATAATAACCCAAACACTCCCATGAGCCCTAATGTCATAGCCTACTAATCCACACCATAGAACTCCAAGGTCCATGTTGTGACCCTTCTTAACAATGTATCCATGAAAAAAATGGATGTATCACCAAAATCTTCTCTAAGTACCCCCCCCCCCCCCCCCCACACACACACACATACCACAACCAACCTATCCACACCTTAGTGGCACTCTTTATGGTGAAAATGATCACCTCTGCAGTTCAATCCCTAGAAAAACATAGTGATTGCCTTAAAATTTCCCTGAAACTGAAGTAAAAACTCTCAAACATTAACAAAATATATAAAAATAGTAACCAGAATGTTACAATTCTCCTCACTATATGACTTTTTTATCTTTTGGAAGTCATGTGGGAGAAAGAGGCTCTAGAATGTCTGAAGGTACTCTACCCACAACCTCTATCTGAGATTCATGTACTTCTAAGAAAAGATATTGCTCATACTATTATTATAAAAAACAATCATGAAAATCTCTCCAAAATATTGTGTCTCTAATACTTAAGCACATGCATATATGAAAAAATGATCAAACTCATTATAGGGGTAATTTTTATCTTGTGGATGATGTTAAAGAGATTCATAGGATACAAAAAGAAGTTTAACATTTTATAAAAAGATATTGCTCACACCAATTGTCATGTTTTTATTAAATATGAATCAAAATTCTCTTGGTTGTGCTTAGTTAAGAATCTCTTTTCATATTGACTATAGTATGTATTTTGTTGGTCTTTTGGTATTATTGGAATGGTTTTTTTCAAGGAAATGGTACAAAAGCTGCAAAAACTGAGTTTTTTTTTGTAAATTTGTTTTTAGCGGCGGTTAAAACCACCGCTAACCGTAACCAGAATAATTCACGGCGGTTAAAACTGCAACTAAATGTTGATATTTTTCTATTAGCGGTGGTTTTAATCACCGCTAAATGTAATAGGAATACTTAGCGGTGGTTTTCACCGCTGCTAAATATTAGCATTTTTCTATTAATGGCGGTTATAACTGCCACTACGGTATTAAATTTAGTAGTGGTTATAACTGCATCTACAAATTCCCATCTTCTGCGCACAGTTCGTGACAGTTATGATTTTTTTAGTGTCGGTTTTACCGGCCAATAGGTGACTTTTTTTAGCGGCAGTTTTAACCACTGCGAAAAAAGTGAGCCCCTGCCCTGGGAAAACCACTGCTAAAAAACATCATAACCACCGCAAACTACGCAAACTACGACGGTTCCTATAAACCACCGCTAAATGGCTTTAACCACCGGCAATAGTGTCCTGGCACACAATTTAGCGGCGGTTTTCGGAAACCGTCGCAGAAGCATATAGCGGCGATTAAAACCGCCGCGAACAATCAATTTTCCTGTAGTGCATATTGATATTCCCTTTATAGGTATTCATATGAATTTATAGACATATTCAGATCATCTTGTAACTTCACTTTTTCTTCATTCAAAGTACTAAATTCAAACTGAAACATTTCATAAGACATTTGGGATGAAGATACTTCTAGTTCTTCAGAACCATGCGCTTCCTTATTACTTTCAGAATATTTTCCAAACAAATATGTAACATATGAAACTGAATTTTATAAATTATAAGGATTAAATTTTGTTCTTTTATAAGAAATAATTTCATCTGAACATAAAGTATTTGACTGCTTCATCTTTCTATGACCGGTTTTTAGAAGTATTTGAGAAATATTTTTCAAAGAAACTGATACATAATTTAAATGGTTTTAAGAATAAGGTTCTTAGGATTTAAAAAAGAAAACGATACATTTTTTTCTAACACGTTGTAGATGATGCTTAACATTCTAGAGTTGAAAAATAAAAAATAATCACTATAGATTTTAATTTTTGAAAATAAATTTTTATAAAACAAATATTTTCTTAAAATTTTATGTAAATGAATGGATTTATTTGAAAAAATTAACAACTTGATTAAATGTGTAAGAATAGATATCTTCCCTATAAAAAGTAGTTGATGTAATAAAAACATATATATGAAATAGTAATGAAATAATTCCTGGATTATAGATTCCAATTATAATAGTTTTTATTTTGATAATGAACTAATTTAGAGTTGATAATTACTTTAAGATCAATATTTCCATATACTAAATAGACAACCACTTCAAGATATAATGATTTAGCTCAGTGGTTTTCTGAAAAACATAAAATACAAGTTCCTTTTGGTACCCATGTGATTTTGGGTCCAGTAGATTTAGAAATTAAATTTTTAGGTAACCAAACTTGTTTATTTTGAGTAGGTATTCTTGTATTCAAGTTAAATAGCTCTTTTGAACAATAAATATTTTTAAAACCAGAAATTTGTGATTTTCTAAAGCAGTAGTCATTCACATAATTTCTCTTAATACCATAACAAAAACACTTAATAATTAACATGCTTTTACTATTTGAACCAGGAACAAAATAATTCTTATATACTTTTGATCTTTAACCATTACTTCCTATTACAAGTCTTCCTTTCTGAATTATATTTTTACTAAGGATTTGATTTAAATAATTTTCTCCTTTTATCATTATACTAGAAGTTTTTTTAAAATCATTGACCTCAATCAACAATTATTTGATCTTATTTTCATGCAGATCACAAGAACTTTTAGAAGAATTTGATTTTAAATTTGTAATTTGTTTTGACAAACTTTATTTTTCTAATAGAACAACATTATAAGATTTTTTTAATTCGATGATTTTTCTTTAAGGATTCATATTTATTAGGTATCATAAAGTAATACCTATTTAATTCATCATAATAAAGTTTTCACAATTAAATATTTGAGAGTAAGAAGATTGTACCTTATCAGTATGAGCCATATGACATACCATTTATCTTTTATGGTCAATCTAATAATATATAGAAGGTTCATCATGTGAACCAGAAGAATCACTCTAGGTGGCCATCTTAATTTTCTTAACTTTTCTCTTATAATCGTATTTCCTTTGAGCTTTATGTAAAGGATAGTTATCCATTATATGACTTCTTTCTTTGCATTCACAACATCTATTTTCTTGAGTCCCTTTATTTTTATTTATGTGAATTTTTTCAAATATTTTAGAAAGATCTGATAAATATTTATCTAAATATTGATGAATTGAATCAGATGATTCATCCATAGTATTTTTTAGATTAGTTTCTTTATATTTGATATACTTTTAAACTTCATCATGTATCTCACCTTCATATATCATTATTGTTCCAATCAATTCCATCATAGCTAAATTTTTTATTGGTGTAGATTTAGGTATAGATACAGATACTCCATTCCACTTAGAATTTAGTACTCTGATTACTTTTAACGTTTGATCTAATTGTGAAATTGGATCTCCCAAAGCATCAACATTATTGACAATTTCTATCAATATCCCATTCATTTGAGTGATAGTTTCATCCTCATGAATTCTGAAAGTATCAAACTTTAGATTTATAGTAGTGTACCATAATTGTATGATATTTTGGTGTTTGAAAAATGTTGCTTGCGCCTTTTTCTCATTAAAAGGGCATCATGAGACTTTTTGTAGGAAGAAGGTGAAGAAACAATAAATGTAGGGTAATGAACCACGAGCGGTGGATGATGCTCCCCAAGAGACTGCCCATGAGCCTCAGGTGGATAAGGATTCATCTCTGGTTCATCAAAAAGAGGAGTTCCCTTATGAGGGTGAAGGTGACGTGATGCCAGAAGTGTTTTTGGGAAAGGAGCAGGAAATAGCGGACCCCATTCTTGAGGAGAAAGGTGAGAGAATTTCAAGGACTCACATGGAAATTCTTAAACTAAAGGAAACACAGGACATTAAGGGAAGATGGGATGAAGTTGAGGATGATTCCCCAAAAAAACCAACATACAGTCAGGTTTTGTCCAAAGGGAAAAATGTTGTGGTGGATGTTGAAGGATATCAACCTGCTCCTAGGAAAGAGAGACCGAGGAGGGATTACTCCTAACTAAATCCAATCGTGGTTATTAGGTCGCATGGCCTACTGAACTATGAGTTTGACTGGTATAGAGATGATGATACTTCCTATCAGTGTGACTTTGAATTTTGAGTTCTTCTCTTTGATTCTCCTTAGGTACGAGGGCATGTGTGCTTGTATGACCCCGTCATCCTTCATGTTGTTTTTTGTTTTCCTTTTTTAATAAGAAGGGATATTCCCTAATCTTTCTGGTATGATATTTTCATTCCCTTCTAATACTAGAAAAATAGGCTATAACCATGATTTATACCCATGGATATAGACCCCAAAATTGTGGTTATAGGTAATAGCCATGGTTTCACTGGACGTGGAACCTAATGGCATGGATATAGGGCAAAGTCTATAGCCATGATTTTTAACCATGGGAATAACCCTATTACCATAGTTTGAACTGTGGCAATATCCCTATATCCATGGTTACAAAATGTGTCTATAAACTCTACCACATAGATTTATTACCACAGTTTGTAACCATGGTAGTAGGTAAATAGCCATGTTTCAAAACATGGAACTAGGTCTACTACCACGGTTGTAAACCATGGCTACATACCTCTATTTACATAAAAAAGCAGTAGGTATATTGCCATGGTTTACAACTATGGGTGTATCCTTCTATTACCAGAAGAAAAAAATAGTAGGTAAAACTAAACCACACCCTACACTAAACACTATAATAGGCTATCCATGGTAGCCTCCAACCACCAAATTCTTCTCCATATAGACATTTACACATTGAATCTCCCCTCATATTCAGCATGTAACTCTATCCAGTAGTGCAGATCCTTTAATCTCCTCTACAGGTGTGGCCTCAACCAATCTTCCCCCACTGAGAAGCTCTGTTTTATGATCAAACCTATATCACAGTCCTTGACGGTCCTCTACAACAACCCTTTCACACATTGAATACTAGTGTATTTCCTCTCCATCTTTATTTCTAATCTATACAGGCCATTGAATCCCATTGAACCTTTCATGCCAACTGATTTTGTAAACTCCTTAAAGGGAAAAAACCAAACTTTTGACTAATATAAAGCTCTAATTAACTTTAGCTTGGGCCAACTGCATGCCTAACCCTCATATTTTAAGTGCATCCAAAATGGTACAGGACCACTTTGAATCCTTTTTTTCACCATACTTTTTATCCCATTTATATTCACTCTATCTATAACCTACTTATAACCAAGGATATGAAGGAGAGAGATATATACACTAACAAAATTTTACCCATGCCATAACTAGTCCCCTTCCCTAAAGATGTATAAATCTTGGCCTAACCTACTACATAAACAGAATGATGGAGCAGATGACCACTAAAAAATGAATATGTGGTATCCATGAGGAAAAATGAATCACAAACAACATTAACTAAAATTTAAAAACATGATGATAGGGTAAATAGATAGAAACATATTAAGAACATCCTAAACTAGAGATTCTCTATCCTCCTAACTTTGTCCTAGATTTAAGAATAGTACTAAATAAAAAAATATCAATATAAAATGATCCTTAAAGGACATACATTTCCACAAATCACCGCCCAACAAATCCCCTTCATCTGATGATAGTGCACCATTTCTGGGTTTCAGACATTTTATGTCAAACCCACTCAAGAAATGTCAAAATCAAAGTAATTACTGTTAACTATATTGGATGTCACTACATCTTCTTATGAAATAGATAATGATAATGAATAGAAAATTTCCTATAAAAAACAAAATCTTTTAAATACAAATCATAAAATAATGGGTGGGATTACCATTTGGCACTATTATGGGGCTAAATTGTACATTTAAGGATACAATAAGGTAAAATGACAACTTTATAGGAAGTAAAATAGGATGTGGTAAAACCCTACCTTGGAAAACTTTGGAGAAGATGACAATAGGTTGGAGCTCTGATGACTGTAATGATTAAGAACTCAGGGAAAATTCTACATATATATTTCAAGTTTTTTATCATGCACACAAATGAGAGTCATGGTGCAATTAAAACAGTTATAAATTTTTATTAACATATTCAGAGTTTTCAATTTTTAAACCCATTCAATCTAATCCATATACTAGAAAAGATTTATAATTACAATATTTTTCAGTTGAATCCTTTTAGTATAAAATATTAATTATAATAAAATAATTCTATATAATTGATATAGTAGCATGGATTATTGGTTACACAACCAGTTTGTATAAGCTATAAACTAACAATGAGGCCCAATATAATATTGGTCTATCAAATCCACTTTTATGGAGAAATATAAAGGCAATGGATCATGTAAAATCCCCCAAAGGAAACATATTATGTCCCCTTTATTTTATATTGGGTTCGAAGTATGTGAATCACGGTCAGAAGATCTACATCATCTCGAAATAATATTGTATAACAACATTATTAAGATAGTAATCAAAATAACATATGGCATATAGTTACCAATCCCAGTACTATACTATTATCTGGAATATCCATCATGCATGTATCCTGACTGAAATATATCTAGTACATGTCATCCTATCATAAAATACATTAATAATAATAATATAACCTATCACCCACTAATCAGCATAGGATAACACTTAGATTTCATTCTCTGATATATATGACATAGTAAAGTGAATGGATTATCTATACCACTTCATACAAGGGAATATATAACACTTTGTTCCATAAGATCTATTTAAATCCCATTCTTATTAAAACAGACTCATTTCTTTCTCATCCTTGTTTATTATATAGACTACAGAACATACCCATTTTCATCTCAAGAGAACAACTGATGTCACACTCTTAATATCATTAATTCAGTACTACTTCTATAGTAGTTACAACCAAAATGTGTATTTCCCTAAATAAGCTCATTAATTTATGAATGTTAGTGATCCCATCAATAAACCAACCCATCAACCCACCCTTCATATAATTACTAACCCATTCCCACTGATACACCAAAGGATTCCCCTCACTATTCATTCATTAACAGTCATTGTATATTTCTCAATTGATAGCTCATTTATCAGGAATCTCATTATTTTAAGATGATATTATTTATTTCAGAATGAGATTTAATTTCAGGAAATTAGATGATAGACGGTGAGTAAGAACTTTATTTCATTCTATTTCCCACTCATTTATAAACCCTTTAAACCGTATTCCTTCATCACATGAACATTTAACCTTAAATAGAGTATGGGGAAATCAAAGATAAATGATGAAGGTTCTTTAAGAATTTTAAATAAAACTAATTACTTAAGTACTAATTAGTGAATTATTCCTAGTATGGTAGTCAATTTTTTCTAGTTCAATTTTATAGTGATGTTACTGAAGAGAGTGTTAAGTTTTCAAGGACCTTTGTTTGTGTTTAATTAAAAGAAAACAAATATTTTCTTTAGGTTTTAGATTTTTATGAGAATGCTCAGTTCATATTTTATCAAGATGAGGATTCTATCATCTCTAAATTAAATTAAATTTCATTTTCTACTAGTGAGTTGGCTGAAATTTTCTACTGAACACATAAAGGGGGATTCATGCTATCCTTTCGATATGGAATAATGAGTTATTTATTCCATAGGATGTTATATTCAATCCATTTTAATCTCATACAACCATGAAGATTCTTGTAATATACCAAGAATTAGAATAGAAGGTCCTTATTATGTTAATTTTGGTAGGGATTTCTCAAAGGGTAGGGGATTTTGAAAAAGTCTTGTTTAAAGACATGTATTTTCTTTATTTTCTAATAAAAGAGGAGAAGGTAAACTTGAACAGATATATGTTGAGATAAATGTATCATTTCTCACATATATCTATGAAAATAAATTTCTATCCTTATGGTCGGGTATTAATCCTTATATTTGAAAAGTATATATATATTTAAATCATCTAATAAAATTCCATTATAGTTTCATTCTATTAACCAATAAAATTAGAAGCTTTATATTCTTCTTAAATTATTCCTTGAAAAAACGAGTGGTTATTAGAATTTTTTTTTAAACAATCAATCAATTGTGGAAAAATGTTTTTAAAATAATCAAGCAATTATGGAATTCAAATTAAAGGGTTAGGCATAGGGAACCTACCTCAACCTCAAGGCACACTGGTTTTTATGTCAACAACTCGAATATTTCTTGTTTCCACTTTCACAAATATTCACCTTCACATATATATAAGGACACCTATCTCCTACATACATATTCGCATGTCCAAATATGAACAAGGGGGTCCTAAGATATATGTTTATACTTACATATACCCCTTTACACTTACACACTTAATCATTTTTCATATCTATATATAACCACACCTAGCCCCAATATATATATTCCTACTTCCATGAGTGAATATATATAAAGTTGAACTTATATATGTATATGCCTACCTATTCATACATATGTAAGTTACCTTCGACAATGGCAGATCTAATCCACCTCAACGAGATCCAAAACACACTGCAAAAATATAAGGAACCCAAAAATCACAAAATCCATAATTAAAATTGGGCCAAAGAATAAAAATAGAATAAATCTGACCCGAATCTGATGTTGAACTCACTACCTTTGATGGTGGTGGATAGAACTAGCCTCATCATAAGAAAACACATGTAAGGAAATATGGGAAAAGAAGTGAGATATAATGGCTTCTTATATATATGTGATCAGTGTGTCAAATGTATATGATAAATGATACATGACTCCATAACCAACAATGAAAACAGAATATTCATATTTATATACACATCCCAATATGAAATAACATGGTCATTAATAAAGTATTTTTGTTCAAATTATATCCAATTTAATTCAATACAAACACCAAGTAGTGGTATCATGAATCACCAGATAGCACAAAACACAACATGATGGATTTTACTAAATCATGAATTATACATTGGTATATATTTATAATAATCTACCACTTTCACATATGAATCATTAGTTTTATTCAAATCCTTTAAAATTATTTTGAAATGATTCCAACTCTTTTGGATATGATTTTTATATAAACACCCTCAAACATTGGGAGAAAACATTGTACTAAAATTTATCCTAATTCTATGCCATGTTGTATAACACTACATGCCTTTGTAGAATTTAAAAAATCTATAATTCCCAATCAATAATTGAATTAAAAGGGTATCCAATAGAAAAACATCATTTCTACTCAAGCTATAAAGATTTTTATAGTGATTATAATCAAACAAACTCATATCTTCAAATGAAAGTGTACACTATAGGATATATATATATACATCATTTGAATTATTTTATAATATATTTTTTAAGGAATTCAGTAAAAAATAGACATAGAAAAATTTAATGTATTGTATAACATCTTGTATGTTATCAATTATCCAAAATATACTGAACAATTTGAATAAACAAGACGCATGTCATTAATCTAAGTAGATCAGTATGTCACATGTCACTCAACTAAGATGTTTTCAACACATTGGTGAGAAAATGTTCATTATCTTGAATGAGATAGTAATTTAAAAAGATGTGTTTAGTCTAGTAGGGATAAAGTGTCTGATATCTTGAAGTAAGGAATTTTTTATCTGAAAAAAGGTGAAAGAGAGAGAAAGATATAGAATCACAAATGCTATTATAGGTATAGGTGAATGTTATGATCAAAATAAATCTATCAATTTTGATGTTCATGTTTGTGAATATGTATAGTACTCATCATCATCCATTTTCTATATCAAATATAAACTCAAAAAGAATTAGTGGGTGGATTTTTTCAAAAGATATATACTATATAGGAATAATAAAACTAAATAGTTGGTTTTATATTCTACAAGTTAGGTAACATGTGTTATTTATTGATAATAATCAAAACCAGTTATACAAGGGAGAATAAATTGGGAATAATCTAAAAAATTTAAGAGGATATGAATTGAAAAATGAACTCCATATACCAAAATTGTTTTTATATTTTGGTAATATCCCCATTGGATGTAAACTCATTATGTTCAAATGGATACTCAAGAGAGATCTTGATAGGGTTTGTAAATAGATTACCTATAGATAATGACTAGTTATTAATGGATTAGTATTTTTCAATATAATGATGGTGTAGAAATATTTTTCACCAAAATAGATATTAAAATCCATTTGAATTAATGTTTCCATAATAGCTACTGTGATTATATAAAAACTATAAAAATTTATTTATGGATCAATGTAGTTACTAAATTTTTATATGATAATTTTTTCTATGTTTCTATGAGTGATTAGTGGGAGTTTTATTATTTTATAAGTGAAATATATTGATAAAATACAAAAAAAAATAGTCATATAGTTAGTTAAGTCTAAGTGGAAAATTATTTCTCCAATGAATGACATGATTTTGTAACCCAAGTTTGAGGGAATAGGATCTACTATGATAAATCTAAGAGGATGTATTAACTATGTCAAGGTATATATATTGTCAAGTATTTGAAAAGATAAAATATAGAACAATCCAAGATTGAGTTATCACTTTTATCACATAACATAACTCTCTCTAAGGAAATGTTCCCTCAAACACATGAAGAGAGAGAATGAGTGAGTATAATCCCTTATACATTAGATATTGGGCCTACATTTATGTCATACTATGTAATAAGAATTATGTTTCCTTTTACTTGTGCATTTTTTTTATATATCAAGAAGGCCTAAGAGAGAAACATTTTTTAGTTATAAAGACTATATTGAATTACCTTAGGTGTTAAAAGGATATGTTACTTGTTTTAGTAGATCTAGTAAACTATCTATGAGAGGGTACATAGAACATGCTATCAATCAAATCAGAATTATCTAAAGCTGCAATCATGATATGAGTTTTTCCTCAATGGAGGAGTTTTGATATAATAGTGTTATAAGAAATCAGTGGTCATCTATTCTAATGTAGAGTCTGATTATATTATAGATTTTTATTTTTCTAAAGAATAAGTGAGAATATGAATGTTCATCCATGATCTTGTAATTCTACCTATAAATACAGATCTTATTAACTAGTATTGTAAAAATAATAAAATAAGGGTTTAACTAAAGAAACTTGGTTGAAAAAGTGGATGAAGTATATACTTAAAAACTATAACCACTTAAGTGATTTTACTCAAAGGGGTAAACTCATAGTGAAAAGTGTGGATATAGAGGAAAATTCGGCATTATTATTGACTAAATCTATACCTTAGTAAAAGCATGAACATTACTTGATAGATAATAGGTTATGATATATTAATAGTTGACTCTATTATAATTGGGAATCAATTGGAGTTGGTTCCCTAGTCTAAACTAATTTTTTACACTCTACTGGTGAATATTTATTGATTCAAAGTGTAATAGTAGTTCCCCATTATATAGTCCCTCAAATCTGAGATCATTATTATTATATATCATTAACTACATACTAAGATTCATTGATAAAACTATAAAAATAAGTTCTCAAAAATATGTAGTGTGTGTTGTGTTTATACTAAGTGAAACATAATTAATTTAATGGTTAAAAATAGATTTATCTCTGATGTGATAATGAAATAGTATATTTCAATCCTTTTTAATTGAAATGGAAATATTAGAAAAAAATAATTTCTATTTTAGTTTACATAAAAGTTTATTTTATTGGTTTTAGATGTGATGTGATATGAAACTATAATTGGGTGAGAATTGTAAAATAAAAAACAAAAAGAAATAATCCTAGTATTATTTATGTCAACCAGATGATATAATCTTCCGATCAAATCATAGTACAATAGAGTACAATATAAATCCATGGAGAATAAAACTATTGGTAGTTAAAAATATTTCATCAAATAGAATGTCAAAAATAGAAATTATAAATACAATAAAATATAAAAAATGAATAATGTATTGAGTAACAACTCAAATATCCCTAAATGATATCAATTAACAAAAAAATACAACTATGAAAACCTTCACTTTTAGAACTATGAGACATGTGCTTCATAACTTAAGATAAGGTATCTCAATTCTTCCTCCAAGATGTTCCTCGAATGGAAAACCATGGGTTTGTATCACCATCCAATCCGTGTACACTTTATTCTCTAAGAAAAAAATCTCTTTACCAATCTAATAAATAAAAAATGTAATGCTAAGCATTGAAGTTGTTACTCTCAATGGATCAGATGAACTCTATTCTCCTATCACCAATAGCCCTTGATCATGAATGATCATAAAAACTGGCTTCCATCATATATCTATTTAATCTAAAAAAATGACAAAGAATAATTAAAAGAAAAAATAATTACATCTTTTACAATGGAAACATCACAAGTGTATTCTTTATTAAAATCTCCCTAATAAAAATAAAATATGGAGAACTCCTGGAAATAGGCTCGTTGAAACATGAAAATGATTAAAAAAATAATCTCTCTCATGTTTATATTAAAGTTCATCTAATACCAATGTCATATTTTTAAAAATACATGGTAACAATCAATTATTATTGAATTTTTATTTCTATTGGATTAGTCAAAACAACATCCAATGTATCCTTCCATTATTGGATGGATTTAACTTCAAACTACATAGTCTGATGTTTTCAATAAAAATCGCCATCACAATGCACCATTATCTATAGGTTGTTATTCTAAATAGAAATATAATGTATTAGACTATTAGTACATTTTAAAACATTAAGATACATTATAATTTCATACTATAACTCTTCACATCAAAAATTCAAATAATTATTTCATTTTAATTCAATAAAAATTTAAATGTTTTTTGATTTTTAGAAAAAAAGATATGGATAAAATATGGGTTCTATACAAATAATATCCCCCTCTTTGATAATAACAAGATTAAAAAATGAAAGGTTATTATTGACTAGATTTTAAATAGAAAAATTATTTTTTATTATAATAAAAAATAAAATTATCTGATTTTAAAAAATAAAAAAACATGTCATTAGCCTTAGTATATAAAAAAATCTACAAAAACTACTCCCCCTTAAAGATTAATAACTTATCAAACTTCTACCCCATTCTGATTTTCAAAATTAAATCTATAAGAAATTAAAAAAAATAACCTATAGAGAACTTATAAAGAAGAAAAAAGATATAGTAATCAATGGGGAAAAAATAATAAAACTCCCCCATTATTTTTCAATGAAATCCCCGTTTATATAAACTCCTCTATGTTAACCTCATTGAAATTTTAATTACTAAATTATTACTTATTATATTAAAAATAAAATTGAAAGATGATACTATTTTAAAATATTTATAGCATCCCGCCTTTTTATCACATAAAATTTTATTCCATTTTACAAAACTGAGGATCTTTAAGGTTTAGTGTCTTGGAAACCAGGAACTTAAAACATGAAAACATACAAAATTCTTCTTAAACACTTGAAAGGATTATCCTTATATTCATCATAGGTTCATTAATGCATCTCATAACCTGGGGACATACATCAAAATAAAGGGTGAGCAGAAGGCCCAGTAAGGGAAACAAGAGGAAACATTTAACATGTGAACTTGAGATACATCAACAATGTCATGAAAAAGAACTTTAAGGCATGAGAAAGAAATAATGAGGCATATAATAATAAAAATAACGTATTTCATAACTTGAAGATGTGGCTACAAAATTTAATATTGACAATCATTTTCGTTTCACCAAGGTCCATTCCCAATGTGTCATTAAAAATTACCAAGGTTATTCACCAAGGCGTCGTTAAAAATGGTCATCTCTAGAGATTAAGTCTTTACCTAATGCATTGGAGCGCTATCAGGGCGCACCCTTAAATTTTTATTTATTATCATGTGAGCCACATATATCATCATCAAACATTTCATAAACAACCCATATATAATAAAAGAAATGGGTTTCATTTCATAGCCATCACATTTTAAAAAAACTACTTTAAAGACGTGATCCTTATGTCACTTTAAACCCACGGAAAAAGGAAAGTGTGTCTCATGTATGTAAATCACAGAATTAAAATAGAACATTTTAATATATATGTGAATAACCCTATAGAATAAATATCTTTGAGTATTCACTTAATAAAATAAAATAATTTGAAAAAAGAGAAAGACATTTTGAGACGAAAATTCTGCAGCATAACGGCTATGATACATGGTTTTAGAAAATATTGAAAAGAGAGGGGAAATGGGTCACCCACTCATAAATGATACATAAAACAGTATGGGAACAAAATATAAAGGATTTAATAACATGGTAATGAAATTTGAATGATATAACATATGAAACGAAAAACTTGAAAGGAAGACAGAAAAATAAGATTTCTCTTATGAGAATTCGGCAGCCTAACGGTGTCACTTAAAACTTCCAAAAATGGATTGAAGAGATCAAATAGGGTCTCTAATCATATGAACATAAAAGATAAGTATGATAGATATAGATATCATACCCAAACATAATAAAAAGGAACTTGAAAGACTTGACATAAGAATAGATCTTGAAAACGAGAAGGGTGAAAGAACCCCTTAAAAATTCGGCAGCCTAACGGCGTCACTTAAACATAAAAAAATCAATTGAAGAGATAAAATAGGGTCTCTCATAATATGAACATAAAATATCAGTATGATAGATATAGATATCATACCCCAACATAAAAAGTAACTTGAAATACTTCACAAGAAAATAGAACTTGAAAATGAGAAGGGTGAAAGAATCCGTTACAAAAAATTTGGCAGCCTAACGACGCCACTTAAACATTCATAAAACTAAATGATGAGAGTAAGAGGGGATCTATAATCATATGAACATTAAAAGGGAATTAAGAGTAATATAAAATAACATCCTCCAACATAAGAACATGGAGAATAAAAGAAATTACTTAAAAGAGAGTATTTGAAAAGAAAGAGAGAGTTTGGATCCCTTACCTTAAAACGTAACTCTTAAAACTCAAAGGTTGGGACCTTGAGGGCTTGGGGGAACCTTGGGAGGACTCCTTAGAATGAAATGAGACCATAGATTCATTGGGGGAGAGTTGGGAGTCGAATGGATGAGAGGATGGCTTGGTATTTATAGGGAAAGTGTGGGGACAAGGCATTAATGGTTAAGGGACACCTCATTGGTGGTTTTGGAACAACCATGGGCTTGCCCGTGGTATTTTCCCATGGTATTGGCCACTTGGAACACCTCATACCTTATCTTACAATTCATAAGTCGACCATAATGATTACATACTTAATACATAATTTAATGATGTCATTAAACACCTGTAACTTAAAAACTGTATTTTCACTATTCATCGAAAATTCAACCTTCTTAGAAAAATCCCAAAATTTCACCTTAACCAAATATAGATGCTCTGATTTCAAAAATGAACTCCATTTTATAAAAATAATTTTCTAAATAATTTTAATTTAATTTTTAAATAAATACACTATTCACCGAAAATTCATTTTTTTCAGAAAAATCCCCAAAAATTACCTTAACATAATATCGATGCTCTGAGTTCAAAAATGGAATCCATTTTATAAAAATAATTTTCTAAATATTTTTAATTTAATTTTTAATTAAAAAACACTATTCACCCAAAAAAAACTAATACTTGACTAATAATTTATGAAACTGTTATTTAACCATTTTATTGAATCACATTACTTAATCAAGGTGGCTAGATTATATTAATAATTTCTTTAAGTGAGATTACTAATCCATTTGGTCACATTACTAATCCTAAGGATAAAATCACTATTCATAATTTACTATTCATCAAAAATTAAGTTGATCTTATTAGACTCTAAATTTTGTACTGAACATAATTGTAAAAGACCATTTTTTGAAAATCATTACACATTTTTAATATTTAAGGTTTACATAAACATTTTTTAAAATATACTTTCTCTAAAATTCACCAAAAATATGCATACTATATTTATCCGTACATTTGAAAATTCATAAACTTCATCATAAGAAGAAATAAAAATTTTTATTTAAAACAAAGGATTACACAAGGCAGTTACGGTCTCCTTACATAGCCCCTTATCACACCAGCATAGGACCTAAGTGTAAGGTGTGCTAAAGTGAGATAATATGAGGGAGGCTCGACCAACATCGCATGAGTAGTAATCTCTATCAGTTTTAACTTCTCACAAAGGCGATTCCGTTCTAGCTTCACACGATGAAGTTTGGCTTGGGTTTGGTCCAGAGCAAAGCCCAGTGGTGCTACCTCCTTCCCAAGTTCTGTTATATGGGCTTCGATCGGTCCAAGACTACTGGGTGAGGCCATCGAATCTTCTTTCTATATTAATTAACCAAGATCACTTGTATTTAGAGACAATAATTGAAATGTTTAGTTTCCAGCGGTCATATTGACCAATGGTCATATAACAGTAAAAACCCAACGGTCTCATTTTAATTATACTCATGTTATCAAATGAAACAGTTTTGTTGAGTATAAAAAATAAAATAACACACAAAATTAGGAAACAAGATTTATTCAAAATTTCGGGTCGTTACAATCTTCCCCCATTAAGAAATTGCGTCCTCGCAATTTTTTAAAATTGGGTTTTGAAATTTCATTGAAAGTCCCACATCGAAAAATGAGTCAGTAAAACTATTACTTTAAAAGAAATAAAGGGAAGTACAAAGGTCACCTGAGTTAACCCACACTAGGATTCCATGTGGGAAAACATGGACATGGAGGAGAAAACAAAGGGTCAAGTTCTGAGGGAGAGTGATAGAAAACATGATTAGTAGAAATTTAACCACAAGAAAATCACAAACTTATGATGTGTGTAAAAGGTCTTCGATTACCTAGTAGGCAACGTAAACCAACAACGTTTTTGTTTTACGTTCCTTTTCATAATTTTGAGGAATTAATTTACTACACAAAACAAAAACATAAGGAAATATACCTACCTTCAAGTAGAGTTTCATCCTTTAATAAGTTTCTACCAAAACTAATCTTTTCTCCAAACGATGAGAATTCAAAAACACTTGGTCTCATCAAAACACAAGAATCATCTTCTTGAGAGTCACGTAATACACAAAAGATTAACTATCAATTTCTTCTATCTTTAAACATTATCCCAAAAACAGAAAGGGTAATATAAAACAACTCTTCAAAAATAAAGAATCCCATAGGAAGGGAAACTACTTTTAAATCTTCAAAGTTCCATGGTACTACCCAAAGTTCATCATAGACCATTCCATAAATAATTGTCCTTAAAATTAATAAAAATAAACCAAACTAAGATTGAAACCCAATTATAAGAACGATATCATAACATAGTCTTCCAAGATAGAATTTATCATTCATCTTCAAACAACATCAACCACTCTTATCATCTTATAACAAAAGTAATTAACCTAATCACATTTTCCCCAAGATAGGTTAATCATTTCCATATGTAACCTATATTACTATAAGTCCGCCTTAAATTCATCAATTATTCAAAATATAAGTCAACCTTTACTCCTCAAAGAAAATACCATAGTAATCTATTTAACTCGATCAAACAGGGTTCCCAAAATAGTGAACGTCTTCCAAAATAATAATCATCTTTTAATCCCCTAATCACCCTCTTTTTTTTAAGAAGAACAGCTTCACTACATCAACATGTGGTACATAACAATAGATGTTTTCCTTAATGATATAAAATCATCTTAGGTAGTGACTCGATGATCTTAGAAAACATAAAAGATATGCTCATAGAGCATGAACTAAAATACAACATGACATAGACAATTATTGTCAAGAAGTTACATGTACTTCAGTCATCATGATCCATCTCAGCATATGAATTTCACTGTTCCCTTGTCCTCGAAGATTGTTGATGCTCATCATGCTTCTCATCCATTCCAAGAGATCATTGCCTTGGATAATGTCTAACTTCTCCACATTTACGACATCGAAATGTATAAGGTACATTAGATCGAACCTTATCTCCATTCATCACATTATCCATTTTTTTAAAGCAATTGGATACTTTATGCCCTATCTTCCCACACTTAAAACATATCTCGATTCCTTTGTAACATTCTGCTTGGTGCCTCTTCCCACACTTTTTGAAAAAAAGAAATTGGGTCTTCTTTCCCTTATCAACTTTATCAGATGAACATCCTTGATACTTTTTCTTCTTCTTCCTTGATGAATTTGGGCATTCAACTAGGTACCAATTATTAATTGTGATTTTTGATAGCTGGTTTGGCATAATCACAATATGTTCAACTTGATCTTTCTCTATCTTTGTCACATTAATAGGGAAATCTTCACATTTCCTATCACATTGGTTGTTGGGACATGTTCTTCCATTTCCCGCCATTAACTAAGAAAAGAACGTATAATTAGGGGGCTTAAATACTTATCCAATAATCATGAAAAGGAAACTTAAAGCATAGAAGGATAAACTTGTAGAAGAAAATTATACCCTAACTTGTGATCCCCTAGGTCCCAATCTAGGTTATCCATGATCATATATTATTATGTGAATCTTTATTTTATTTTATCTTTGTTCCTTTAATAATGGTTCATACTAAGCTTATGAATTTACCAAAGCATATCCCTCAGGAGTGTCGTAACCAAGAGTGCGGCAAGGCCCGCTGTCATGTACCAGTTCCCGTTCGAGTCTAGCTCAAAGAGGTGTTTTTGGGTTTTACCCCTATGTACATCTATGCCAGAGCCACCTCTACCTGCTCGTATCCAGACAAGGATGTATTTTCTTGGCAACCCCTTACTCAATACTCACCAAAATACCAGGAAAATTTCCTATATTTAAACTTTTCTATAGGGTTATTACTAAAGTTTTTATATCCTAATTTTTGCAAATAACTAAACCATCCTCTGATACCAACTATAGCATCCCGCCTTTTTATCACATAAACTTTCATTACATTTTACAAAACTGAGGATCTTTAAGGTTTAGTGTCTTGGAAACTAGGAACTTAAAACATGAAAACATAAAACATTATTCTTAAACACTTGAAAGGCTTATACTTATGTTCATACTAGGTTCATTACTACATCTCATAACCTGGGGACATACATCAAAAGAAATGGTGAGCAGAAGGCCCAGTAAGGGAAACAAGAGGAAACATTTAACATGTGAACTTGAGATACATCAATAATGTCATGAAAAAGAACTTTAAGGAATGAGAAAGAAATCATGAGTCATATCATAATAAAAATAATGTATTTCATAACTTGAAGATGTGGCTACAAAATTTAATATTGACAATCATTTCTGTTTCACCAAGGTCCATCCCCAAGGTGTCATTAAAAATTACCAAGGTTATTCACCAAGGCGTCGTTAAAAATGGTCATCTCTAGAGATTAAGTCTTTACCCAATGCATTGGAGCACTATCAGAGCGCACCCTTAAATTTGTCTTTATTATCATGTGATCCACATATATCATCATCAAACATTTCATAAACAACTCATATACAATAAAATAAATGGGTTTCATTTCATAGTCATCACATTTTAAAAAAACTACTTTAAAGACGTGATCCTTATGTCACTTTAAACCCACAGAAAAAGGAAAGTGAGTCTCATGTATGTAAATCCCAGAATTAAAATAGAACATTTTGATATATATGTGAATACACCTATAGAAGAAAGATCTTTGAGTATTCACTTAATAAAATAAAATAATTTGAAAAAAGAGAAAGACATTTTGAGACGAAAATTCTGCAGCATAACGACTATGATACATGGTTTTAGAAAACATTAAAAAGAGAGGGGACATGGGTCACCCACTCATAAATGATACATAAAATATTAGGGGAACAGAATATAAAGGATTTAAGAACATGGTAATGAAATTTTAATGATATACCATATGAAAGGAAGAACTTGAAAGAAGACAAAAAAATAAGATTTCTCTTATGAGAATTCGGCAGCCTAACGACGTCACTTAAAACTTCCAAAAATGGATTGATGAGATCAAATAGGGTCTCTAATCAAATGAACATAAAAGATAAGTATGATAGATATAGATATCATACCCCAACATAATAAAAAGGAACTTGAAAGACTTGACATGAGAGTAGATCTTGAAAACGAGAAGGGTGAAAGAACCCCTTAAAAATTCGGCAGCCTAACGGCGTCACTTAAACATAAAAAAAATCAATTGAAGAGATAAAATAGGGTATCTCATAATATGAACATAAAATATCAGTATGATATATATAGAGATCATACCCCAAAATAAAAAGGAACTTGAAATACTTGACAAGAAAATTGAACTTGAAAATGATAAGGGTGAAAGAATCCGTTACAAAAATTTCGGCAGCCTAACGGCGCCACTTAAAAATTCATAAAAAGAAATGATGAGAGTAAGAGGGGATCTCTCATAATATGAACATGAAAAGGGAATTAAGAGTAATATAAACTAACATCCTCAAACATAAGAACATGGAGCATAAAAGAAATTACTTAAAAGATAGTATTTGAAAAGAAAGTGAGAGTTTGGATCCCTTACCTTAAAACGTAACTCTTAAAACTCAAAGGTTGGGACCTTGAGGGCTTGGGGGCACCTTTTGAGGACTCCTTAGGAGGAAATGATACCAGAGCTTCATTGGGGGAGAGTTGGGAGTCGAATGGATGAGAGGATGGCTTGTTATTTATAGTGAAAGTGAGGGGACAAGCCATTAATGGCTAAGGGACACCTCATTGGTGGTTTTGGCAAAACCATGGGCTTTCCCATGGTATTTTCCCATGGTATTGGACACTTATAACACCTCATACCTTATCTTACTATTAATAAGTCGACCATAATGATTACATACTTAATACATCATTTAATGATGTCATTAAACACCCGTAACTTAAAAACTTTATTTTCACTATTCATCGAAAATTCAACTTTCTCAGAAAAATCCCAAAATTTCACCTTAACCAAATATCGATGCTCTGGTTTAAAAAATGAACTCCATTTTATAAAAATAATTTTCTAAATATTTTTAATTTAATTTTTAAATAAATGCGCTATTCACCGAAAATTTAATTTTTTTCAGAAAAAATCCCCAAAAATTACCTTAACATAATATCGATGCTCTGAGTTCAAAAATGAAATCCATTTTATAAAAATAATTTTCTAAATAATTTTAATTTAATTTTTAATTAAAAAACACTATTCACCCAAAAAAACTAATACTTGACTAATAATTTATGAAACTGTTATTTAACCATTTTATTGAATCACATTACTTAATCAGGGTGCCTAGATTATATTAATACTTTCTTTAAGTGATATTACTAATCCATTTGGTCACATTACTAATCCTAAGCATAAAATCACTATTCATAATTTACTATTCATCAAAAATTAAGTTGATCTTATTAGACTTTAAATTTCGTACTGAACATAATTTTAGAAGTCCATTTTTTTAAAATCATTACACATTTTTAATTATTTAAGGTTTACATAAATATTTTTTAAAATATAATTTCTCTAAAATTCACCAAAAATATGCATACTATATTTATCCGGACATTTGAAAATTCATAAACTTCATCATAAGAAGAAATCAAAATTTTTATTTAAAACAAAGGATTACACAAGGCAGTTATGGTCTCCTTACATAGCCCTTATCACACCAGCATAGGACCTAAGTGTAAGGTGTGCTAAGGTGAGAGAATCTGAGGGAGGCTCGGCCAACATCACACGAGTAGTAATTTCTATCAGTTTGAACTTCTTGTGAAGGCGATTTCGTTCTAGCTTCACACGATGAAGTTCGTCTTGGGTTTGGTCTAGAGCAAAGCCCAGTGGTGCTACCTCCTTTCCAAGTTCTGTTAGATGAGCTTTGATTGGTCCAAGACTACTGGGTGAGGCCATCAAATCTTCTTTCTATATTAATTAACCAAGATCACTTGTATTTAGAGACAATAATCGAAACTTTTAGTTTACAGCGGTCATATTGACCAATGGTCATATAACAGTCAAAACCCAATGGTCTCATTTTAATTATACTCATGTTATCAAATGAAACAGTTTTGTTTAGTATAAAAAATAAAATAACACACAAAATTAGGAAACAAGATTTATTCAAAATTTCGGGTCGTTACAATATTAGCATCAAAAGTAAAATAAAATTCAAATAATATAAAGGGATTTGAAATTTTAATGCATTTTATAATGATAACATAAACTAGATTCATATAAGAAATCTATTAGATATCATTGAATATGAAAATAAAAAATACAACATGAAAGACATCGATAATTTACGATGAATATCTTAGCATTTGTTTAATTTGGTCATAAATAAATGAATGGTGGATGAGGATGAATTATGATATGGGTAACTATTAAAAGATAGATATTTTTAGAGATTAATTATGCCTATAGTGGATATGAATCATTTATATAAAAAATATGCACAATTCATAAAAAACATATGCAAAATTCATACAAAACATATATAGTTTGTATATACCGAGTATACCAAATATGTAAAACCCAAATATAAAGTATGCATTAGGAATAAGAATATAATTTTTTTATTAAATGAAAAAAATGAAATAGTGGTAAAAATGAAGTAAAAAAGGGAACTCATATTTGGCCAGCTGGTATCTATGAAGAAGGGAAATGTGAGGCAACGATGAAGAGAAATCTACTTTGTATCTAACTTGGGCTTCTAATGTAATGGATCAATAAATATAAATCCAATAACTAGAGGTGAAATACAATTTTTTTCATTTCATTCAAAGGTAAATAAGAATTGTTCTTACCTATAGGAATGGGTGAATCATAATAGCAGGGAGCCATAAGGTTCGTTCCCTTGGATGGAATGGTTCATCCATGAGATCAGGGAGCGGGTAGGGTTCCTTTGATAGATCCATAGATGGTAGGTTTTCTTTCTGTGAGCCTATGTTGTAAGAGTAGGGAGTGAGGGAGCAGCTTAGGTTCCTTTTCATGAGCCGATGTCATAAGATTAGGGACCCAATCAGGTTCTTCATGGGAGGAGGTAGGGGAGGGCAGTTCAATCATGTGGAGGATGGGGAGCTCGATCGTAAAGAGGAGAAGCACCGGTTGATGCACTGAATGGAGGAGGAATGCCAGAATAAGGGTATTGAGGATGGGAGGAATGCATGAGGTATGGAGGAACTATGAATGGAGAAGCTCTAAATGGAGGACCACAAATGGTGAAGCTATGAATGGAGGAACCATGAATGGAGAAACTGGTGAGGGATGGAGGAACCACGAAGGAGAAGCTGGTGAGTATGGGATGAGGTAGAAACGTATTAGTCAATGATTGGAGGAGATGGGTTTCACAGGATGGATTAGGTGAGTGGGCGAGTGGGTGAAGAAATCCCCAAGGGAGGATTAAAACTGAGGAAGCCTGCTTCCATGAGGGATGATATACCCATGGGTATTACTATTTTAAAACCAAAGTTTTCAAAAAATGGTGGCTATATATTAACCTATATCCATGAACCAATTAAACCATAGCTATATATCCATGGATATATGTCATTTTTCTAGTATTGTTTATAGGAAACAACAATAGTCTTCCACATCTCATATACAGAAGCACATTGAGAAACTCGATTAAACTAATTTGTTCTTAAACCACTGACAATAAAATTCATTGATTTTGAATTGATATTGTATTCTCTTTATTTATCTCATTACAATCTTCCAAATATTCATTAAGAATCTCATAAGGCTTAACAACCTTTAAATAAACCCTTATTCCAAGATTTTTAAAATAAATAATCATACAGGATTTCCAGCATCCATAATTATCACCATTAAAATAAGGAGCATGAATAATCGACATATGTTCCCTAGAATCAGTCATTTCAAGATGCCTTTGTCTGAATATTTAACCCAAGCTTGTTATGTCTAGTAAATATTCTTGATTTTTTATATGAGTACAAACTTTTGAAGCATTTTTTTAGAAACAAATAGAATATTCAATGAATAGGGAATAATTACTTTATTGATATCAAATAGAATAAAAAGAATTTTCAAGAATAAAATATACCAGTAGAGTCATGCCTCTGATACCACTTGTTGTGTCAGAATGACTATGATAAAGACAAAGACACAATAGGGGTGAATTTTTTTTTTCAAAAACTTTGATATATTCAGATTACCTCTCTTATTATGCAGCGAACCTTTCCCACTCTCTTAATGATGAGTGAGTAGTGAAAATAAATAAGGAAAAGAACGCAGTGATGTATAGTGGTTTAGGTCATAAAAATCCCTTATTCCACTACACCAATTCACTACTACACAATTTTTGTGACTTTCACTAGTATTTCCTCTTATCCAGAGACCTCTTAAGACAAAAAAAAACAGGTACAAGTAGTTGAAACCTTACAAGGATTTAACAGTTCCTTCTGATTTTTTTACGAGGAACAAAAAATCCACAACTCAGTACAAGAAGATTTTACTTTAACATGACTGAGACCAAGCATCTAAAACTCTAATAAGTAAATAGATATTGATTTGAATGAGAAAACTAATTTTACTTCACAGTTGCAGCAGCAACTGAAAAATGTATTCTGATCTTCAATAATGAACAATGGTAAATATATCTTCATTATTGCATAGTATTTCTTCAAACAATGATAGATAAAACACCAAATAGATGTGTAAACGTGTATTTATCCAAAGTGTGTCTATGGAAAATTCTTCATCGATATTTTTAAAAGAATATGTAACAATAAGATACACCAACAATGATATCAACAATAGTGATTCAATCAGATAGATCAAAACATGTATGTCTCTAAAGTGTAGCTCTAAATGCAATGACACACTTATTGCTTTCAAACACAACATTTCCTTATGTATATTTCTGTTATGTATCTTCTCTCTATTTTTTCAATGAATATTGACTTGATCTTTATAATGTAGGTTGAATAGCTCCAAGTCAATACAGCTCTAAAAATATCACAAAATAAATTTTGAATATTTGAATCCAAAATCATTCAAGAGAGTCATAAATTCCCATAAGAATATAAATGATTTATTCCATTGAATGTGAGCCTCTGAATCAATCATAAAAAAACTTTTAATAGATATTTACTTCCATCAAAACCATTAAAGAAATAATAGATAATATCTTGAATTTAAAACTTCATTATTGAATAGTCAAACTTAGGGTTTCTTTATGTAATGAAAAAATCCAAATGTAGGGTTGACAATGTATGGTTGTTTACAAACATAGGGTTGATAAAAAATACTTTTCTTTCCAAAAACATAGGGTTTCTTCGAAACATAGGGTTGGAAATCCATACTTTCCCAATAGTGTATGGTATATTATCTATATGTGTTATCTAAAATTTGGGGTTTTCAGACCATAAATTATTCTTACAAATGTAGGTTATGAATAATGTTTCTAGAATAAAACATCCAGAATACTTCAAAAAATATTTCTCATGAATCAATGACTTGAATATATTTCCAGAATAAATATTCTAATTAATTTTATCTTCCTGAAATTCACTTAAAAGTAACTTCTTTAGTAACATAAATGTGGGAATTTGTGATAATCAAAACCAAAAAAATAATGAAATTGTTGAATCAACACATTCTCAACAGAGTTATCATATAACAACAAATTCCATTCTAGCATTCAAATGGAACCTTACGAGTCTCTAAATGGGAATAGGTGTTAGAATTCAATGTTTTGGGACAAATTTGGAGAGAGAAATATTATGATACTAGATCTTATCCAAGAGATGGTATAGAAGGCTCAAACCATTCAGCATCATATGAAATCCATACAAAGTCAATAGAAAATATATCCATAAAATCATCAACAATACCTAGAGTTTAAGGTTATAGATAAGGTGTTCCTTAATATATCATCGTGGAAGAAATTCATGAGGTTTGGGAAGAAGGGAAAGCTTAGTCAAAGATACATCGACCCCTTTGAGATCCTTGATCTCATTGGAGCTATGTCATATCAACTATCACTCCCACTTGAAGTACATGATGTGTTTCATGTATACCTATTGAAGAAGAACATACCAAACCCCTCACATGTATTTAATATAGAGGTGGTATGCTTGGAGAATGAAATTTTATTTGAGGAGTAGCCAGTGAAGATCATAGATCGTAGAGATAAAGTTCTATAAAACAAGACAACTCACTTGGTGAAAATATTATGGTATAAAAAAAGTTTGAGGAAGAAACATGGGAACTAGAAGAGGCAATGAAACAAAATTACTCGTATCTATATTAGTGTATGAGATGAAATTTTTAGGGTGGAATTTATTAAGGGGGGAATAATTTAATGATACAAACTTTTATAAATAAAATTCCATTTTTGAATGAATAAATGCCTTATTAAGTAATATAGTTGTAGAAAAAACATGCACTAATTTAGTTATTTTTAATTTTTTATAAAATATTGCCTATCATATTTAAAAGAATAATAATCATATTAAATGTTGATAATATATTCATTGTACAGTGATTGATAAGATTAGTGTGCATTAAGTGTTATGATAAATTTTAATTTACACAGACAAAATGAGAGATGACCTCGACTAGTAAGATCATACGTTATGAAGCCCATTTATTAGAGCTTCCAAGGGTGATGGAATCAATGGGATTTTCCCTTAACCAACCCCAAGATAAAATTCAACAACTAAATCATGAATGAAATGTTTTATGAGATAATTTTAAGCTTATCAAGATCATGGCACAAACCATGTTCATCGAACTACCCCAAGAATGACCCACCATTGCACATCTTACCCTTAGGTTGTATACTAGTGTAATAAGGGGTTATGTTTCTAAATCATAATAATATGAATTTTTATATTTTCCTTTTTAGTAAAATAGTGATTATATTTATCCTTTTTTATTATTACAATTTTATATGAGTTGATGAAAATTAGATTTTTATATGAAGAAACTAAAATTGTATTTTTAGAAAATATATGATTTTAATTAAAAAAATATTTTTGATAAATTCAATAATTTTTAAATACATTTTATTATAATATAATATTATTATGAAATATTTATATACAAATGATAATATAATTTTGTGAATTCCAATATAATCTTTCTAAGGGTCATAAAACTGGTATTATCGTAAAAACTAGTATTTTTCAATAAATGAGTATTTTGATTTTAAAGTTTAAATTCTCATATTTATAGGATTTTTTTATATAATAAATGTTATTTTTTAAATCATCATGTCAAAATTATCCAATGCTTAATTTTTCATAATTTTACGAGATAACCGAATTTTTGGGTGAAAATTAAATACGGTATAAATATATAGTTGTATTATAAAATAATAATAGCACAAAAGTGATATAATAAATAGTATAAATTGTATAAATAATAAAAAATATGTTTAACCTTTAAAATAATGTTTTTTTGAAGTTATTTGATTAATTTTATAAACCCTTAATGAATCCTTCAAAACCTATATTATATTTTAAGATTTTAAAATCAATTATTTATAAACATTACTCACTTCCACCTCACCAAGGGTGTTATTTTAATGATTTTGGTTATTATAATTATAAAATATTTAAATCCACTCCTATTTGGTAGAAATTTGGGGCAAAACCATGGCAAGGTTTCTGGTTTTGATTGTTTTATCATATAGAATCCAAAACCTAAGTTTAGAAATTAATAAAGAATTCCTACCTATTTTTCTATAAATACCCACCCATACTCCCACTAATCTTCCCTAAAAACACATTGAGAATGAATTTAGTCTCCCTATACCTATATAAATCCCTCCCAAGCTATCCCCAAACTATTAATAATATCCTCCCAATATTTTAGAAGCACCCTCTCAAGGTAAGGGATCCTCTCCTCTTCCTTTTTATTTCAAGAACTTACTTTATACTAAGACTTTTTATTTTAAAAGTGTTTATGTTATAATGTGTTTTTACACGTACCATTATTTTTCTTATGATTCCCAAGTAATGATAGTCCACCTTTCACTCTCATTAAACCCTCCCTTTAACCTTTATGTGCACACCCATTATGCTCTCAAAATTATCCTGTGGTTTTTCAATGCTAGACATTTTCGTAGTGAATACCCATCACAATTTACACTCAAGGGTATTCACCTAGATATAAATATACTTCATTGATTATGTAATTATATGTATATAACCCAAAATCTTTAATCATGGGATTAAATTTTATGAAAGGTGTTCTTATTTTATATGATTTTTGTTGCACACAAATGTATATACATGATATAAAAGTGATAAGTGGGCCCATAGTTAAATAGTCCTACAATGAATTGGGTAATGTTTTTATCTCAGGATATGACATATATAGTGCATGGGAGGTTATCATAAGCACACAATGTTATGATTCCTTGTTATTTAGCTTTGACTTATTCTTATGATGTGATGTTTTATGTTATTGTCACATTCCTATGTTATCTTGATGTTATTATCATATATCATACTTCGATGATCAAGTTTATGATTATCACCACTTTTATGTCACCTTGATATGCCTCTTAACTATCATGTATTACTTTCATCATGTTATTATTTGATTATTCCCTTACTGGGACTTATATCCCTCCCTTTTCTTTTGTGCATCCCTAGGTTATCCTATGCAGTATTAGAAGATCAATGGAATATAAGGGAATGTTTTGGAGTTTTAAAATATTTTTATTTTACCCATGTTTCATGTTAATATTCTATGTACCTAATTTCCAAAATACCCTAGGACCAAAAATCTTAAAGGGTTATATTATGTGTATATTTATATAATAAACCAGGAATTAAGGTTTATTAAATATATGGGTTGTCATAGTCGAGATTGTACCACTATGTGGAGTGGTAAAGACATGGGAAAATCTATAAAAGTGACCTAAGCATCCACATGAGCTATAGATATTTGGTTTCTCTATGCTGGAATGCTTTAAGTGCTTGATTTTTCTACATTGGAAACACGTAAATGGTCCTCTACTAAGTTCTGAAAAAGATTTAGAAAAAAGTATACTATTGAGATATACCACTAAAATTTCCACCATGAGACTCATCTTTGGGGCCACTCAATCCACCAATAGGGGTAAAAGGAACTCCCTCTAAATATTACTTACCATCCAAGTCAAGTTACATCGTTAAAAATCCATCCAGAACAACCACATATGAGGAAAGCTTCAGTAGGAAAACCTGAGATCGAATATCAGGTTGAAGGCCCATCTCAAACCTCCAGGATTTCATTTACTCATTAAATACCACCTAAAGTAAGAAATGAACAAGTTCATGGAATTTATTGGTATACTGATTCATAGTTATAGCACCTTTATCAAGTTTAAGTAACTCTATAGGCTTATCCAACCCCATTGATTTTGGATAGAATTATTTCATGAAAAGATCCATGAAGTATTTCCACTCCAATACTATATTATTCCCCATATGAACTATTTAATCCTACCATCATCTATTGGGCCCATCAAGATTAAATGTGGAACATTTCACCTTAACAAAGTTAATAATCTCTAAGAACTCAAAAAAATACTCAACTTTCATCAACTAATCCTCCACCTATTAAGGATCATTGGTTTCTTTGAAAGATAGTGGCTTCAGATGAAGAAATTACTTGGCACAGTCTCTACTATCATCCCTCTATGGTAAAACCTCTACAAACTGAATGGGGATAGGTGTAGATACCTAACCTAAATCTTAGAGTAAATGAATAAAAACTTCCATAAGGTTTGATCAATTGGAGGGTTTGTTTTCCATGTGTCATCAACATATCCCTCCTAAGGTATGTTAAAATTTTTTGGGGGGCATGGTACTGCACAACATCAAAAAATAACAAGTTAAACATCAATTATGAGACATGAGGTCATCAACTATATCAATAAGAAGTTAGCTGGGAAACATAATTATCAAATCAAAGCTTTGGAAAAGGTCTAGGATCAAATAAAAAAATTCCTTAAATACACTTTTCCCAATATATCATGGTAACTTGGGGCTTTTTACAATGATATCTAACTAGACACTCACTCATAACATACCCCTTAAGTCTTGATAATATTTTCTCATGTATAAAAAGACATCCCAAACTGCACACTGACATCAATGAAGAGGAAAAATAAACTTTGATACCAAATTTTCATAAACCAACCCAAATAACCCACCAAAATAGTACCCAAATTAGTTTTGACATGAATCAAAGTGTGTCCCCAATTCTTACAAGCTAGAAACTCATTCTTGGGAATCAAACAAACTAGAGGAAACAATTTCACCACATGAGTAACTCATCAAGAAAAAATTTTAGATATAAAATGATAAACAGACAGTAATTCAAACTCTCTATAAGGGATAAGACCCATAAGTAAATAGATATAAGTCTCAAAATAGGTATTTCAACCCAAGAAATCAGAAGATACCATTCAAACATCAACTTAGAAACTTCATGATACAAGTGTATCTCACTTTCCATTGGTCACTACCGACTCCCAAAGTCTGTTAATAAAGAACATCCACAACCTATAGGTAATTATTTCTCTTTTCCTAGACCTATTATAATAAAATCTCCAAAACTCTTAAAATAAAATCCATGTTATGAGAAAAAAAATCATGATAGTATCTCGCCAAGAATTTCATAAGCAATCAATAATCAATTAAAAAACTTCGATTGCTTTTACATAAAACATGTCATGGAAAAAATTTCACAATTCATATTAAGATTTTATTTTAAATACATTTCAATGGATATTATTAAATAGGTTGCAAACTAAATTTCCATCAAATCATGTATATTTAGGCATCTTTATCAAAATGGGAATGAATAATAATTTTTATCAAAATAGACATGAGTAAATAATTTTCAATCAAACATCAGCATGTATAAATAATTTTCAATCATTATCAATCATAGCACCGTGATAAAATACCTGGGTTTGGTATCGGTCACAAGGTTTCATGCCATCTCAGTGAATTATAGCTTTATGTGTGAACACACTCCTTAGATCTATAAGCTTATGTGGAATAGGATAATAACCTAAATAATGAACTCCATTCCCTCAAGTAATTTTGTTTCATTGTTATCATCAAGTCAATTATAGATATCAGTTTACCTAGAATTCATGTCCTCCCGCCTATCTACTCATACTCCCATGTGCATCAAGGTAATCAATCATACTTGGGGATATCATTCAATACAATCAATAAATTAATTTGACCATAATTCAAATTTCAAAACATGCCATTTATTTTAAAAAACCAACAATAAATGGTTTTTATCAAAACTAATGTATTTCATTAAAATCATTCCATTTCAAAACATAAAACCATTCATGCATTTTTATCTCATTAAATCATGCTTTAAATCATTTATCTAAAATCAAGATTTTTTTTTGAAATCACACTTTATTGGGAAAATCCATCTTCAAAGGAATTTCATCCCACACATATATACCATGCCATTTCAAATAATTTTTCATGATCCTAAATTCAATATTTATAAATCAATTGTAAAACTAATTTTAATTAAACAAGAATCAAGGGTTTCAATTGAAATAGATTGCCTTACGAAACCACCTACTTCAATTCATGGTTTTCAAAACCCAAAAAGGGATCCACAAGGAGTGATAAAGGATAGAATGATATGGGGAGAATCCTAGATCCAAAAATCAATAAATAAAGATCTAGATTCATAAATGAAATGAGGTTCTATTACTCTTAAATAATTTAGAGAGGAAGGAATAAGGAATCCCAACTAAAGAGATTACATTTATTGGAAGGTATCTAACACATCCACTAGCACTTCGATCTAAGAATAGAATATTTATGAGGATCCAAAATTTCCTCCATAGATCTTCCAAGAATCAAATTATTGTATTAAGTTTGAATGGGGTAGGTTTGGAGTTGAACTAGGGGGTCAAGAATTTAATTAAGAAAATAATAGAATTAAATTATCATTGAACGGTTTCCTGGGGTAGGTCACATAGTTTGTACTAAAAGTGTTCCTAACAATGTGCCCTTATTGGGATTATAGAGATAGATGCATGGTTTGGACACATGGTTAGAAAAACTGTATGCCAACCATGCACCCTCACCTGGGCTACTGGAAGAGGTTTCCCAATAAGGTTTGACAAACTATGCTCCCCCCACAGTCCCATACCGCACAGTTTGAGGGGGAGGTTGTATGGTTTTTACTAACCATGTGCCCCCTCAAGAACTCTAATATATGGCACAATCTTTCATGGTCTAACCCACACAGTTTTCCTTAACCATACACCAACCGTGAAATAGCCCAGAAACTTCCAAAAATTTCCAAAAGTATATAAAAAAACCAAAATAATATCTAAATAATGGATTATCACCTAAAATCTGGTAAGGAGATGTTACAACCCACACACACACCCACACACACACCCATACACCCACACACACACATGAACACTTGTTGTGACACCCTTTAAGGCATAAGTACGTTTTATTTTGAGCTTAGTTTGTCTCGCTTGTGGTTTTAAAGGATTTTTGAGAGTCAAGGTTGAGATTTTGTATTTTTTGGAGAAAAATTCCAGGAATATAGTTTACACATGGTTATTATTAACTATTTATTAACCATATGATATGGATCTATTAGTTCTAGATGAATTTTTCATGGTTTGATCATAGTTTGTCTAACTATGAGGGTCATTAGGAAAACCATGTGGAAGAAATGGTTTGGGTCCAAAGGCTATTACATGTCTTATGCATGGTTCATCTAACTTTGTAGATATTCTTAGGTAATTGTGTGCTTTGGTTTTTAAGGGTAAGTAGCTACCACATAGTTAGTGCATGGTTTGTCTAACTATGAAACCTAACTGTGTGACCCATGCAAGTTTTTTTTAAATAGAAAATTACCCTGATACCCTTGGTTGATTTTAACTCTAATATCCTCATAATTTCACATTATCTTGAACCATCCCTTCATTGATGCTCTAATAGGTTCTCCCCTTGGTCTCTTGGAAATTGTCCTTCGTTATTGGTGGATCTCTTTGAGGTATGTTTTGATTTCCACTTATTTTCTCCTCTTTTCTCTAGATCTTCACTTGATCTATCTTGCCATCAATACTATAAAAAAATGTTATACCAACGGTTTCTAACCATTTATATAGGATCCCAAACTATTGGTATAGCTTATATCAATGATTTTATGGATCTTTGGGTGATTATCTATCAAGATAGACCTATACCAACACTTTGGATGAACCGTTGGTATAGCTGGTTGATACTAACGGTACTGAAACCATTGGTATAGGTAATTTTATAATAAATTCCTACACAAAAAGTTTTGTAACCATTGGTATAGGTTATGTCAAAAATAAATGGTGGCACGTTTTGAACCTAGGACCTCTTTCTTATAACTGGACGACTTAACCACTAACCTATGGACACTTTTGTGTATATAATTAGATATATGTGTGTGTGGGTAGGTGGGTGGGTGGGTGGATGGTTATGTGCATAAAAATAATTATAAATTATGAAGAATTTAATTTTATTATATATAAATATATATATAATGGTATTTCCTATACTAATGGTTTTGGAAACAATTGATATAGGTCTATACTAATGGTTTTGGAAACCATTGATATAGGTATATACTAATGGTTTTTCAAAATTATTGGTATGGGTTCATGTAATTTTTAGGATCTATACCAATGGTTCCCTAAAACTATTGGTATAGGTCCTAGAAATTATTATAACCTATACTAATAGTTCTCAAAAATCATTAGTGTAAGTTCGTTGGTATAGACTAGATTTATGGTAGTGCCTTGTTTCATTAGAACCCTAATGGGATGTGATTTTATAATATAAATAATTTGATGGGGAATTAATGATGTTTCTTATAGATCTAGACTTTTGAGGATTGGATCTCTTTATTTCTAATCTTTATCTTCAAAGGTAGCTAGTTTTTTCTCCATGTGTAAGGTAGGTGTATCTATAAAATGATTCTTTCTCATGGAATACCTTGTTGTTCTTGTATTTTCCTTTGGTTTGGCATGTTAAAATTATTGATTTAAAATATAATAGGTCTATCTTTTGTAAATTCATCTTTTGTGGTTTTTAAAATGGGTTTAAAAATGGGTTTTCTTTAAAAATATTTTTACCCACATCATGTGTTCGATGAAATTACTTAAAGATGTTTTTGACTCAAAATGGTTTTTTAAGCATCAAAGAGGTAATTAATTATTTTTTTTAAATGTTTTATAAAATTTTAAAATGGTTTAATTGATTTTTTTGGAAAAAATATAGAACATTGGTAACCTTGGGAGAATTAGATTATAGACATATGAAAACCTTAAAGAGTGTGGCACCACTAGGGATTATAGATAGGTGATCATTATATTATTGAATCTAATGGGTATCCTGATACCGAAAAACAATAGTGGGGCTCAGTGTCATAGGAATCACATTATATTGACTTAGTGTTCCTTATGTGTCCTAGTTATGTATTCCTATAGGCTAAATCCCATTTTTTATTTTTCTTGATGTTATTCTTGATGGTATTGTTTATGTTTTTATTTTTCACATGTTTATCTTTTAAGATACGGGTTACCTTGACTATTTCCCTATATTTTATCATTTATGTTGATTAATATATTGTTATGAATTTGGAAATGGATTGTTTTTAAAGGAAAAAAATGATGTTTTATGTAAAATGTTTTCAAATGAAATATATTTATGAAACTTTTTTGTTTTAAAGTTAGAAATAATGGTTTCATGGTGAAAAAAATTGTACATATTTATGGTGGTATCCTACTGGGTGTTTTCCTCACACCCTATATATGCCTTTGGGCATTTAAAATTTTGATTTTATAGGATACTAGTAAAGGTAAGGGTTTCATGTAATTCATCGACTTCTATTGGTTGATGTTGTCTTTATAGTGAGTTTGGTTTGGTGGTAAAAAATGGACACATGGAGACTTGGCTTTGGACTTGGTTTATTTCAATTATAGGATTATCCTTCTAGATTGTTTTGTTATGTCTCATGGTTATGTACCTATTCTTTTGTGATGCAATCTGGTTGTTTATCTATATCTTATTATACATGATACATGTCATGCTATCTTTTAGAGTAAAAATGTCCTCATGGTTATGTATGTTGATACCCAGGTGCTTGCTTCCAGCACGTAGTGATCAGAAATGTTGTTTGGGCCTTCTACCAAGCTAGCTTGGGTGACATGTCAGGTCGACCCGGGTTAGTTTGTTACAAAATGGGGTTAGAGACCATAGTTTGTTTCTTATCTTGGTTGGTAGTATGAAGTAAGATCATTATAACTCAGGTAATAAGTGCATAAGGGTGCCTATCCAACTCACTTTCATATCTGGACTTGATTTACCATGAGTGTTCAAGTATTTTTCATCAATATTGAGCTTGATTTTGGGGTTATCTAGATGAAATTGATTTGGGGGTTTATTTAGATGAACCTTGACTTATCTTATATTGGTTTCTAATATCTTTATCTATCATTCATTGAATCCATTGTTTCCTTAAATTCTTCTTTTTTAAGGTCTTTAGTATAGATTCTTGAAGTTCATGTTTTGATATGGAGTTATATTCCTTAGTTGATCAAGTTTTATATCTTGTGTTTAATAGATAATGCCACCTAAAAGGATCTTTTCAAATTAGAGGGAAGGACCTACAGAGCAGGTTCCATTGAAAACCCTTATAGTTGACCCTACTTTATTAGAAACTATGATCCAAACTATTCAATAGGTAGGTCAGCCGGGTGGTGGAAACCAGGAATGGATAGTGGATAATGATTTGAAGTTTACCAAAAAAATTATACCAATATTATACGGTGACAAAGGAACCCAATAATTGAAGTAGTGGATTGAAATAATAGAGATTATTTTCAATTTTTTAAAGACTCCAGAGGACTCTAAGGTAAAATTCGCCACTTATAATCTTGAAGTACCTAGAATAAAATGGTGGGATTACATAGAGAAATCTATGTTTACATGAGAACCTCACTTGGAAAACTTTCAAGAAGTCTCTCAGTCATTAGTTTTATCCATAAACATTGTGTGTGGAAAATTCTAGTGAGTTTTTTACCTTAGATTAGGTAAATCGTTCTATGATGGAGTATGTTACTTGTTTCAATAAGTTATACCATATATATATAGAACTCATCTCTAATAACTACCTCAAGGCTAAGTGGTTTGAGATGGGTCTTAAGCCTGAGATTCTATCAATTCTTATTCTCATGTGTCTGCCAACCTTTACCTAGGTAGTTGATAAAGTTTCTATGGATGAGGTGGACTTAATCAGGAAGTCAGGTCTTAGTAGAGCTTCATTTGTAAAAGTAGGTAGTCAAGGGGTGTTTTCTAGACAAAAATGGAAGTACGGTAAGGGTGCTCAGTTTATTTTAGGACCAGTTTTAGGGGCCTCTTTGGGTCGGCATCTGATGGTTTGTTAAAATATTGAAATACTTGGCCATACTAAGCCTAATTGTATAGTAGAACCCAGGATTTTCCATCATTATGGACAATATGACCATCTTAATCATTTTTATATAAGAATGTCCCAAGGTAATAAAGTTGGATTGAATCTTACCAAAGGCTCCCATGATCGTTATAATGAAAAAAATGGTGGTGGATCTCATTCTCATGAAAATGAGGATACTCATATAGTGAAGAAAGATCAGGGAGGAGGAGAGTTCATAGGTCTTTATGTAATAGAGTATGTACCTAAGGAATCTAATGTGGGGACAACTACTGTGAGAGGTATAATGTTAATTTCATACTCTATGGTCCTAGATTTGTTTGATACTGGTGCATATCATTATTTTGTATCATCTAATTTTATAGACTTATTTGAAATATTATCAGAGCATATGCCATTCATTGTGGATATTTACACTCCCTTGTGAAAAAGTAAGGAATAGTTTTAAATGTTCTAAGTGCTTGGTTATGATCATCAACTTCAAGGTCGTGTGGGATTTCGTAGTTCTTGATCTTGATATCTTTAACTTCATAATTTTCATGGAATGGATGGTTGGTTTAAAATCCTAGATTGATTATTATCATTGTTATTATCTCTCTATGGGCTTACTCACGTCTTTCATGATGAGTAGGATTCTAGATTTGGGAGATCGGGGCCAGTTGTTCCTATGGGAGAAATGATCTTATGCTGATTTTCTGATATGTTTCTTGACGTTGTCAACTAAATTTTAAGTAGTTTGCTTCATGTTGTAGTGGATGAGTACCTTTAGGTATTTCTTAATGATTTTTATGGATTACCTCCCTATATTTAGGTTAACTTTACTATTGACCTGCATCCAGGGATGAGTCCCTTCTCCTTTACATCTTATCCTATAACACCCACAAAGTTAATAGAACTTAAAGTTCAGCTTGAGGTTCTTAAGGATAAAGGATTTGTTCACCTCAGTGTATCACCTTGTACTTTTTTAATACACTTCATAATAAAATCATATGGGATCCTTTGGATTTTTGTTGATTATCAAAATCTTGATAGGATTGGTTGGGGATATATTATACATTGAGAGGGGGTGGATTAGTTTAAGTATCTAATTATCATCTTTTCAATCCATTTTTATCACTTTTACCTATTTCATTATTTGGTGATGATTATATTATTCTCTCTCTCTATCTCTCTATCTATCTTGTTAGTTTTTATATCAAGCAACACCTCTGAACACACACACATGGGAGATGTGAAGATTTACAGGGTTTTCCATTCAAAATGAAATACCAGTCCTTAGTATGATCTGGGTTCGACCATGATCATTCAATCCACTAGTATCAAACTATGGATACAATTAGGCATGGTTTATTCTTGTACCCAAGTTTTTTGTATCCCACACTCTACATAATCTCTCTACATCTTTATATTTTCACCCCAATAGTTGCACATTTGTGGAGAAAACAACCAAAGAGTCATTTTCAGAACTGATATAAGGTTTTTGATGTTTTTATTCCCTTCTTATTCTTCTTCCACTTTCACTTTTACTGTATAATGTAAATATTTTTTCTACTATATAAAAATTTCAAGGAACATAACACCTTCCCTTTATAATAGTAAATGTTTGTTCCCTTTCCTGCATAATTGTAAGATTTCTTTCTTCCTCTTCTTTCTATAAAAATATAAAGTGTTCAAAAAATCTTATTTATCTTCTTCTTCTTCATATACAGCAACTTTTAACAAAACCACTTTTCTTTTTTCCTCTTATTTTTATTTTCTTCTTCAGCTTTAGTGTGCAACTGAATTGAACTATATTTTCTCACTAGCTTCAACACATAAGAATTTATCTTACCAAATAGTGTGTTGGATCTTCTCTTATTCTCTGCCTTAGACACATAGATATTTTATAACAAGATCAATATTGAATCACTCTTAAATCTTGGAACATATGAAAATATTCTTCTCTCTAAAATGGTAGTGTTGAACTCCTTTCTTTATTGACACTAAAATGCATCTCCTCTAAATATCAGTGTTGAACACACTTTCTTCATGAAATATTAATTTCTTCACTCGTTTGTATGTATATAAACTACTTTTTAAAGTAGTATTCCATATGTTTAAATTTGAATTTAAAATTCAAATGATAAAACTTATTTTAATAGCTTCCATAACTTCTTCCACATCAATTTGATCCATTGGATTGTGTTTATCTTCTAGATACTGTTGATGCTGCTAAAAATTACTTTATAAATCAAGTTAGATATCAATTGAGTTATCTATGAAGTCGCATCAGTAAAAACTACTTGAAACTGAAACAAACTCCCTCACTGAGCTTACACAATGGCCTTTTGAAAAAATATTGGTTGTTTTACCTTTAAAATGCTAAACACTATAGGCACAGTCCTTCTGGGTCTAGCCTTTTTTTTTCTTTCACCTTTACCCATCGACCACGGCTTGTCAGACCACAAGAGTAGTCTTTATCCCTTGGTTGTTTTGACATGTCACGCCATATATCGACCATGAATACCTTTTGACACCACCACATGAATAATGGTATTACCTATTTTTAATAGGTGGAATCAAAAAACACCATGGGGATCCTTACAACCATTTTAACATTGCTTATTTTGCACAAGAACACTAGAAGATCACTATGGGGATCACTGATGCCATTTTTGGCATTGATCGTTTCATACAATCACTTCACTAACATACCAAGACCATAAAAACACTCTCTATCATGGGTGTGGAATTTCTTGGATTCTCTAACACTCCCACCACCATTGGTGTGTCTATGTTTAGATTTTCCTCCATATTCATCATGACTTCGACCATGGGTGTGGCCATGCCTATTTTGGGCACCTTCACTTTAACATGCCCTCCACCATGAGTATGGTCTTTATTTCTTGGCCCTCCTTTCTCCCAAGATCTTTCATCACTCCATAAACCTTTTATCAATCATCTAGGTTCCTTAAAACTTCATAAAATTATTGAATCATGACAAACCAATCACGATGATTGTAAACTTGAATAACATTTCACATGTAATTGTATGATTTTTCTCCATCTAAACATCCATAGATGAATCTTGTGCAAACTCCTTCATCATAGAGATATTAGAATACTCATGTGAATACTTCTCCATGTAACTTCAAATATTAAATCACTTTTCCCTTCTATAAGTATATCTATAAAGCTTCCAAGATAAGATCTCATTCTTTAAATTTTCTTTTAAAAAATGATAAGAACCATAAAAACAATCTTTATATATAGATAATTCTATATATAGATTAAAATACTCAAACAAATATTATAGGAATTAATTTCTAAACAAGAACCACAATACTTAGGATCTACATCTTCTCCAAATATAGGATCTTCACCATTTACAATCAATAAATCATAATCAATAAGCTTCTTCTTTACTTAAATTCTGTATGTAACATATTAACATCAATGAATGCTTCTTATTCATTGAAAATCATCAAACTCATTGATAATAAATATAGAACACTCAAAGTGGGATTAGTAAAGCTTAAATAGGTGACTGTTAAGAACAAGTGTCATTTTACTAGTATTGATAAACTATGTGATCAACTCAGGGGATATTGATGGTTTCTATGATTGATCTACATTTGAGGTACCATCAAACAAGATTCCAAGAGGAGGATATTCCTATGAAAACTTTAAGAAGTAGGTATGGATATTATGAGTATTTGGATATATAATTCAGCCTTATTAATGCTCCTGTGGTGTTTATGGCATTGATGAATCAAATCTTTCTTTGGTTCTTGGAATCTTTCATGGTTTTTTGGATGATATTTTGGTGTATTCTAAGATGAAGGAATAACATAGGGATCATTTGGATATTGAGCATCGTATGCATGAGAAGATATCCAAATGTATGTTTTGGATCCAAGAAGTGAAATTTATAGGTCATTTTATATCTCAGAGGGTGGATCTTGAAAATATTTAGGAAGTAATTTCATGGGAGCAACCCAGAAATGTGTTTGAGATTCGGAGTTTCTTAGGTTTGGATGGTTATTAAAGATGTTTTGTTTAAGATTTCTCAAAGTATGCATCTCCTATAAAAAGTTGAACTATAGGGGTGTTAAGTTTTAATGAAATGATAAGCATAAAATATCATTTGAGGAAATGAAAGTAAGGTTGTATTTAGATCCAGTTATTATTCTTCTAGAACCAAGTTTGGGTTATGATGTTTTTTGTGATGCCTTGGGTACGAGATTAGGATGTATTCTGATGTAAGGAAAATAGGTGGTGGATTATGGATATTTCTAACTTTGTTTGAATGAGAGGAATTATCCTACCCATGATCTTGATTTGGTTGTAGTGATTCATGCTCTCAAGACTTGGCACCACTATCTATTTGGCGAGTGATTTACTATATATTCAGATCATAAGATCCTGAAGTATATTTTTACCTAGAGAGACTTGGACTTATGATAGAGAATATGGGTTGAGTATCATTAGACTTTTTATTTTTGATATTTCATACACACCTGGAAAATGTAATGTGATCATTTATGTATTGAGTAGGAAGTTACCAACTCAGGTCTTGAAATAATCAGTGGAAGAGTGATGTTTGATGAATCCTTTCACTGAGAAGCACTTGGATGTGGAAGAGGCTAATGGGAAAGTGTTTTTATCCTATGTAAAAGTTGATTCACCATTTTATGTTCAGATTTGGATTGAGAAAGCAATGAACACCAATTTTAATTATTTTAGTAGAATCCTTAATGGTGGGAAGACCTTGGGTGTTTGGTCTCAGTCTCCCGATGGTGTTATGTGTTTCTAAGGTAGATTTGTCATTCTGATATCACTAAGACAGGAGTTGATGGATAGTGTACATCAATCTAGTTACTCTATTCACCCTAGGACTACCATGGTGTAACATGATTTGAGACATTGGTATTGGTGGTAGAAGATGTGGTAATCAATTGTAGATTTTGTTTCATGATTCCTTACCTTCCATAAGATTAAGGCGGAGCACTAGAGTCTTTCCAATTTGTTATAATCTTTACCCATTGTAGTATATAAGTGGAGTAAAATATCAATATAATTATTTTTTAGATTACCATGGACTCATAGTGGGAAGAATGTGATTTGGGTGATCACTAATCAACTTACAAAATCGAGTCATTTCCTTCCTATTAAGGAGATAATGAAGGTGAAAGAGCTCAGGCACCAACATGTCTGAGGGATCATGAAGCTCCATAGAGTTCCTTGTGTTGTTGTTTCTAATAGATATCCATGATTTACATCTTGGCTTTAAAAAAGACTACAAGAGGTGATGAGTACCCAGTTGAAATTAAGCATGAAATATCACCATCTACATATGGGTAGACTGAGTGAACCATTTAGATTATTGAGGATGTGTTTCAGGCGTGCATGTTTGATTTTGGGAGTTCTTGGAAAAATCATATACCCTTGGTTAAATTCTCCTATAGAAATAGTTATAAGGCTTTGATTAAAATGCATCCTTTTGAAGCATTGTATGGGTGGTCATGAAGATCTCCCTTTTGTTGAGTATAATTGAGAGAACGATCTTTGGTTGGACCAATTCTTGTTCAAGAGACAATAGAAAAGGTGCAGTTGATCCGAAATAGGTTAGTGATAGCTAATAGTCATAAAAAAATTTATATGGACCGTCTTCGTCGTCCGTTGGATTTCACAGTGTGTGATCAGATTTTTCTCAGGGTATCATCTCATTTGGGACATCATCATTTGGGAAAATAGGGTAAGTTAGTATCGATGTTTGTTGGCCCTTTTATGATCATCAAATATCTTGGACATGTGGAATATTTATTGGACTTTCTGTATTGCTTGACGTTGATTCACAATATGTTTCATGTTTCCCAACTGAGGTGGTATCCATCGGACCCTCCCCATGTGATTGAACGGGAGGATGTTGATCTTGATCCTAGAACCTCAGTGGTTGAGTGGCCAATTCAAATTATGGATCTCCATGATAAGATGTTGCGCAGTAAAACGATTTCATTGGTCCTTGTACTTTGGCAGTGAAAACGAGATATCCGCGAGACATGGGAGTGGAAATTGTTGATGATGAAATAGTGGTCTTGTATTTTTATGAATCCCAAAATCTTGAGTGTTTTCTGGGGATAGAAAGTGTCATGATGAGAAGAATTGTGATGCCCTCTAGGTCACAAGTATGTTTTATTTTGAGCTTAGTTCATCTCTATTATGGTTTTAAAGTCTTTCTGGAGTTTGGGGCTGATATTTTGGAGTTTTGGGATAAGCAATCTAGGTGTACAGTCTATGCAAAGTTAGTAGTAATCGAGTAGTAACTGTGTGATATGGCTTTGTTGATTCCATTGAAGTTTTTCACTTTATGAGCATGGCTTCTCTAATCGTGTGAGTCGCCAGACAACACATGTGGATAAAAGGGTTTGGGTCTAGAGGTTGTCTTACAACTAGTGCACATTCTGTCTAACTATGTGGCTATTCCTAGGTAACTACACGCTTCGGTTTTCAAGGGGCACTGGTTATCGCATGGTTAATGCATGATTTTTCTAACCCTGTGACCTGTGCATGTTTCTTAAAAATAGAAAATTACTCAGATACCCTTGATTGTTTTATCTCTAATTTTCTACTAATCTCTCATTAGCTCGACTCATCCCTTCCTTAACTCTCTAAGAGGTTCTCCCCTTGGTCTCTTGGTAATTCTCCTTCGTTCTTGGTGGATCACTTTGAGGTATGTTCCAATTTCCACTTGTTTTCTCCTCTTTTCTCTAGATATTCTCTGGATTTCTCTTCCCCTTATTCCATTGGAACCCTAACAGGTTTTGATTGTCGAATCTAGAGGGTTTGATGGGGAATTGATGAAGTTTCTTATGGATCTAGGCTTGTGAGGATCGGATCTCTTCATTTCCATCCCTATTTTCAAAGGTGAGGTGGGTGTCTCTATACGATTTTCTAATGGAATACCTTGTTGTTCTTGTATTTTCCTTTGGTTTGGATTGTGTAAATGATTTATTTGAAATCTATGAGGGCTATCTTGTGTAAATGCATCTTTGGTGGCTTTGAAAATGGTTTTAAAAAGCATTTTTCTTTAATAATAGTTTTATGCACTTCATGTGTTCGATGAAATGACTTAAAGATGGCTTTTACTCAAAAATGATTTTTCAAGCATGGGAGTGGTAATGCTTTGCTTGTGGAAATGTTTTATAAAAAGGCGAGCATGGTTTTCTTGAATGTTTTGAGAAAAACATAGCATGTTGGGAACCTTGGGTGTGTTGGGTTATAAACATATGCAAACCTTAGTGAGTGTGGCTCCACTAGGGATTATGGATATGTGGTCATTATGTTATGACACCCAGTGGGTAGCCTGATATCGATAGACTGTGGCCGGACTCGATATCATAGAAATTATGTTATGCTAACTTAGTGTTCATTACGTGTCTTAGTTACATACTCCCATAGGCTAGAGCCCATTTTGTGATTGTGTTTTGTGTTATTCTTGATGGTATTGTTTATGTTTTGACTGCTTGCATGTTTATCTATTGAGATACGAGTGCTTTTGACTACTGCCATCCGTTTTATAATTCATGTTGATTTCCATATTCTTGTGGCTTTGCATATAGATTGTTTTGAAAGGAAAACCAAAAAATGTTTTATGTAAAATGATTTCAAATGAAACAGCTTTATAAAACTTATTTTGTTTTAAAGAAAAATCTAATAGTTGCATGGTGACAGACATTGTATGGTTTCATAATGGTATCCTACCAGACGTTTGTCTCACACCTTGCATATGCCTTTGGACGCATGCAAATTTGGTTTTGCAGGATACATGTAAAGGGAAGAGCGTCATGTTGTTCACCGATTTCTCTTGCTTAATCTTGTCTTTGTAGTGAGTTGGATTGGTGGTAATAGATGCTCACATAGAGACTTAGCTTTGGACTTGGTTTGTTTTGCATCTGGGATTAGCCTTCTAGCTTGTTTTGTTATGTCTCATGGTTATGTACCTCTTCTTCCGCAATGTACTACGTTTATATCTTATTATACATGATACATGTCCTGTTATCTATGTTGATACTCAGGTGCTTGTCGTCAACCCGTGACGATTGAGAACGTGCTTTGAACCTTGTGTTGAGCTACCTTGAATGTCGTATCAAGTTGACTCGGATTAGTTTGTTACGCACGCAGACACCCCCTCATAATATTATTGTAAACTTTATATATGCATTTATTTTGAAATATTAATATTTTTTTTATGCACATCTATTTATGCTTTCTCTATCTATAATTTTTCTACTATTATAAATATATTAATTTCTACTTAATTCTTTCAAACATTTATATTATTATTCTTTTTTAAATATGTAATTAAGGTTGTGTGTGTTTTTGGGACACAAATGATTTCTCCTGGATAATTATTAAAGAAACAACAAATAATAACGCCAGCATTTTTTTTCTTATAAAAGTCCAATTCTCCATCATCGAGGAGAGAAAAAAAATCCTTAGAAAACCTCAATTTGAAATTAATCGTCGCGTCCTCACCCAGGATCGCACGGTCCTCAATAAGAGCGATACGGTCCCCGGCAGGGGCGGCTCTGGAGGGAGCTTCGTCATCTAGGGTTTTAAAGGCGCCCGCCGTTTCATGCTTGTTTTAATTCGTTTTGGTTTCGCCCCCTCTTCTCTGTGGTACAGCCTCCCAGCATCTGTCGTCCCTGTCCTCGCCACTGTGGCAGCTGTTGGGATTTTACGGCTAAGTACGCACTGTTGGCATCGGGACAGGGAGCTTCAATCGGTGAGTGTCGTTGCTCTGCTTTTCGAAAAATTTCATCGGTAGCTTAAAAACCCACGAACCCCGATTGAGATTCCTTTTGGATTTGGGATTCGGAATTTTGTCTCTGAGTCATGGGGAAATCTGGAGGAAGAAGAAAGAAGGGGACAGCAAACCATGGTTCTGTAGATAACTCTACCTCTAATGCTAATACCGCTAATGGCGGCGTGGATTTGGATTCTTCAATTTTTTTGAAGCGCGCTCATGAACTCAAAGAGGAGGGCAACAAGAAATTCCAATCGAAGGACTACGCTGGTGCTCTTGAACATTATGACCACGCCCTCCGGCTCACCCCTAAAACTCACCCGGATAGAGCTGTACTCCATAGCAATCGGGCGGCTTGCTTGATGCAGATGAAACCGATTGACTATGAAACTGTGATCAGCGAGTGCACTGTAGCCCTCCAGGTTCAGCCGCGGTTTGTGAGAGCCCTCCTTCGAAGGGCTCGTGCATTTGAAGCAATAGGAAAGTTCGAATTGGCAATGCAGGATGTTGAGGTATTGCTATGCGCAGACTCGAATCACCGGGATGCTCTTGAGATTGCTCAGAGGTTGAGGATGGTCCTGAAGCCACGGCAGGAGGCCCAGCAGGACCTCCAGAGCCTCCCTTCTCCAGCTGCCCTTGGAGCTTCTGCTGTAGGTGGAGCACCAGTGGTTGGCCTTGGGCCTTGTTTACCTGCGCGCCCAGTATCAAAGAAGCCAACAGCATCTGTAGGGGGATCAAATGCATTGCCTAACAATAACAAGTCAGAGAAGCTTCAACAGGTTTCATCCCCTGAACCTAAAACCCAACTGCCAAAATTTGTTTTGAAGCCTTCAAATGGTCCTTCCAATCCGACCCTTAATCCAGTCAGGCATAATCTGACACCTAATCAAGGGAAGGTTTGGCATGTGGCAGCTCGATGGAGGCCTTTAAAGTTGGTGTATGATCATGACATTAGACTAGCACGAATGCCGGTGAATTGCAGCTTCAGAGCATTGAGGGAAATTGTGGCCAAGCGCTTCCCTTCGTCAAAATCGGTTCTGATCAAGTACAAGGATGGCGATGGAGATTTGGTGACTTTGACTTCTACTAGTGAACTCAAATCCGCTGAGGCTTCTGTGGACTGCTCATCACCTAAAGAATCTGAGACGGGCATGTCTGATTCTGTTGCCATGTTGAGACTGCACCTCGTGGAGGTGAATCCTGAGCAGGAGCCACCTCTTCCAGAAACAGAAGAAGAAGAAGAGGAAGAGAGGCCTGTGGATAGTGAGGCAGTCAAGGGAGATGGGAATGTTTGCCACTCTTCACAGTCTGATTCTGTGTTGGAAACTAAAAAGGATGTTCTGAAGGAGAAAACAATGGGATTACCTGATTCCGAGTGCAAGGAAGTGGAGATGGATGACTGGCTGTTTGAATTTGCTCAGCTTTTCCGGGCCCATGTGGGGATCGACTCTGATGCTCACATAGACCTCCATGAGCTTGGGATGGAGCTCTGCGCGGAAGCTCTAGAGGAGACTGTGACGAGCGAAGTGGCTCAAACCCTCTTTGACAAGGCAGCCCTGAAATTCCAGGAAGTGGCTGCATTGGCTTTCTTCAACTGGGGGAACGTTCACATGTGCGCTGCGAGGAAACGGATCCCGCTCAGTGAATATCCCCAAGATGAGCAGATGGCTGCCCAGCTACAAGCAGCTTATGAATGGGTCAAGGAGAAGTACACCCTGGCCAGTGAAAAATACCAGCAGGCACTGCTGACTAAACCAGATTTTTATGAGGGTCTGCTTGCTCTTGGGCAGCAGCAATTCGAAATGGCAAAGCTGCACTGGTCGTTCGCCCTTGCTAACAAGGTGGATTTATCGAGGTGGGACTGTAGTGAGACAATTAAGCTTTTCGACAGTGCGGAGGAGAAGATGAAGTCTGCAACTGGGATGTGGGAGAAGATGGAGGAGCAGCGAGCTAATGAGCAGAAGGATGATAAGAGGGAAGAGTTGCTTAAAAGGAGGAAAAAACACAGCGGTGGCGGCGGTGAAGGTGAATCCTCTGGGATTTATAGCCGAGTGGAGATGTCAGCTGCTGAAGCTGCTGAACAGGCAGATGTTATGAGGTCACAGATACATCTATTTTGGGGTAACATGCATTTTGAGCGATCCCAGATTGAATACAAGTTAGGGATGGATGGTTGGAAGAGGAATATGGATGTGGCTGTTGAGCGTTTCAAGCTTGCTGGGGCATCTGAGGCTGATGTATCGACTGTTTTGAAGAACCATTGTTCGAAGGTTGAAAAAGGTGGCGAGGAGAAGGAGATGCCAAAGGCAGCTGCTTTAGGTGCAGCTGAAAGTAAGAATGGAATCAATGAAGTATAGAAGAGAATGACTGGAACGCTTTTCAATGAAATTGCTATCAGATTTATCATTATTTTTAAAACCCGGCGGCAGCTGTGGAGGATTTTGCTCATGGCAATGAGAAAACCGTGGGTAACACACCCCACTGCCGCGTTCTTAGGCAACCACGTCTGCAACATTTACATGACATTATTTGCAACACTGATGAGATTACATGAATTTTTATTGCGCTTGGGATCTGATTTTGGGTTTGATGGCCTTTCAGGTATGCTTTGTTTCATTGATGGGTTCCTGAATTTATTTGCATTTTCATTCTCATGTAGTTGTATTTATGTTTATTTGCCAATCTATGACCTGAGTTCAATATTTGTGCATACATCATGTACACACGATCTAAAAAGAGACTATAGGTCTGGTTTTTTTTGTAACCCTTGTCAGTTGAGCATTGGGGGTGTATAAGATCTCATGGGGAATTGGACATCAATTCGCTGACCAAAACACTAAGCTTGTTTAATTGATGATGATGTTCTTGTTTCACCCTTAATATGTTTTTGTTTAGATTGCATTCCTGTGAAATGTAGATACCTCTGTTTTCTTGCTTTTTTGTGACTTGAAATGAGGATTTGTATGACTTTGGATGCATTCTTCAAGGGCATGCTTGGCATACACAGGAATATTGCCCTTGAGGATGGTGATTCTAGATGCGAAGGGAGTGATTGTGTGAGCAACAATATTCGATTTACACGAAGAATCCAAATTTAGAAAAAATTTGTGTCACACAACAGTGAAGAAAAAATTTGGCCGCTTACAGTAGTCCACCTCCCTTGGGCAAGTGCATAATGCACGATTCAAATCTTTAAGACGCTTACACAAAGGGCAATACATTGAACTGACGATAAGTTTCATAGCAGGATTAAACTGAGTAAGAAGAATGGAACATTAGATAATAGTGTGTTTGATTTGCAAGTGATGTTTTGTTCAAAATCAGAATATGGTGTTCCTTGTGCTTAATTGTGTTCACACATACTGAAGATGTGTTGAAGAAGTTGGAAATGTTTGAGGTTGGAAGTATTTGGAGGCTTGAGGAGTTGCGCCATAATTCTTTGGAGTTGAATATTGTAATATATGATATACATAGTCGATATTTGAGAATATTCTGTGGGAGGATGGGTGCAGAGACTGAGAGACTGAGATATATGTTTGTGAATATATGTTAATGGTTTGGAAATGACTTGAAGAATCTTGAGCACCCAAGAAGATCATTGAAGTGCAACATAATTTTTTTGAAGCCTGCGTATAATGGAGTTGAAGTCTATTGGACTCAATGTTGCATGAGTAAGTCTACAAGCTATACTCATCGCAACAATACAAGTTTACTTAATGCATGTGATGTTTTACCCGACACAACAACCACACTATTTTGGTGATGTTTCAGTTTCTGAATTAGTGAATGAGGATTAAACGATGAACATCGGTTGATTATGATTCGATTGAGATATTGTGAAGAAGCTTTACGGAAGTTTTTAAAAGAAGATTAGTCATTTGAAGTGCATTTAAATTGAGAAAATTAAGGAAACATCCTTGACTAAGGACCCAAGGAGAATGCAATGGTTGTTTGAGAGCCTATGTTAGCTCTATAGGTTTATGAATCTAATTGCATTGTGTGACTTAAATCTCATCTTTGTTGATTTGTGAATTTGAAGACCGTTGAACTAAATATGTTTTTGCCACTCTAGATTTTATCTCATTTTTTAATGGCTAAAAAGAAAAATTAGAGAGGGGAAGGGTAATTTACGATGTTCTATGTTGAAAATGTTTGAATGGTTTAGCCTGATTCGTTTTGGATGTAGTTAGGCTAAATGATAGTGGTTCAGACAGCATAGCAGACCGCAACTCTGCATGAGGTTGTTGGGGGTTGTAGGGGCAACATGTCGTTGCTCTGACGGTCGAAGGGTCCCGACCCAATTTTTTAGGGGAACTGTAGTATCTTTGACCAACTGTAACATAGGCGATCGAAGACACCGATAGAGTACTGTAGTAGTGCGGGCTTCCTGTAGCAGTATGCGACATGTCATTGTAGCTTCGTGAACTTCCAATCATCAGTCATTGTAGCTCAACAGACTTCTTGCCATTGTCTGTAGCACCTTTTAGCTTGGGTGGCCGCAATACTGTAGTAGTGCAGACTTCTAGCCACCGCTTGCTGTAGCACAATTGACTTATTGTGCTGTTGGTGATATGATGTTTCGTCTTCTTTATTAGCTCATTCGAGCTAAGGTTTATGTGTGTGAGAAACTTTGAAAATCATCCTATAATTTTGCTTTGATTATAGTGAATTGTTATGTCTCTCCGTGGACATAGTGATCATTTCCCGAACAATGTAAATCGTTGTGTCATTTGATCTTCTTCTCGTTCTTTTGTTTTCCCCTTTTACTCTTTTGTGAATCGTTTGTTGCTTGATTGCTTCCAGCATTTCCACACCAGAAAGTGTATGTAAATCTTTATATTTTCATGACACGTCCGTGCACCCTTGAATGTACAATCTTACGCTCATTTGGAAATGGCTAGGAGAATGAGACATATTCAAAGGAGAAGAATTTGGTGATTTAAAATTTCATGATGAAAGTACAAATAAAGAAGAATTAATGACTTCAAAATTTAGGAGATGTGAATTTAGAATCTTTGACCAAGAAATATATGATGGGTTCAAAAGTTTAAAAGAAAAAGTTCTTAAAAAAGGCTAAAAATGAAGAGAATTCTTAAAAAATAGCAAAATTAAATTTGGAGTAGAAGAACCAAGGTATTGAGAAGAGTACTCAAACAATAAATCTTTCTGCCCAATTAGAAGAGAAAAACTATATTATTGTAATATCTTGATATTTTATTTCTCTTTACATAATTTAATTTCTTTGATAGTTTGTGTTGTGCACCACATTGAGCTTAAACAAATTAAATATTATTATTTAAATGTTATCGTTATAACCGAGCTGTTAGAATGACGTGTATGAATATGATTAACTGAATTATAGAAATACGGTTTACACATGTATATATAAAGAATTTTTTGGTGACCAATTAATTATAAATGAAAATAACTCTTAAAAATAAAAGAAAATCTTTTTATGAAAAACTATTTAAATGCGAACAAGTGTGTTTTATACTAATAATATAAACAATTCACTATTGTTGGATTATATTAATCACACACACACATATATATATATATAATATCAAATCTGATGTTTAACATTCATCCTATGTGTTTTCTAGACATGATATAAAAATATCTAATTTTACGCATAAAAAACTATATTTTTTTAAAGGTAGTTTTGTCGTCTTTTGATGACTCATTTGTTTTAATCCTAAATTTTGACACTTGACAAAATAAACTTCTTTTTTGAAAGTGGAATGTCAAATTTAGCTTAGAGTTAATTTTTAGTATTTTTATGATGAATTTTATTTTTTTGATAGTGAAAAATACTAATTTTTATTGAAAATTGTTTTATTTTTAAAGTTCTTAAAGGTCAAATTATGTTTTGAATTAGTTTTAAATTGTAATTAGTTCAATTTGATTTTAAATAATCCAATTATGGTTTTTGAAATGGATTTAATACTTGAATATAATATAATAACATTTTATATTTTATGATTTTTTTCCTCGAAAAACTGTTTTTCGTTGCATTTTATCGATTTAAATTTAATTTAAATTTTGTAATTTATATGTTTAATTTTGAAAAATGTATTTCATATTTGGAATTAGGAGATCCACATTTAGTAAATAGACCCTGTTTATTTTGGGTCAATATGAATATCAACCTTGGTAAATTTTTGTTACCACGGTTAAGGGTAAATCGAGTAATTAAGAGTAAAAAATAATATGATAAAGGCTATAAAATTACCTGAAAACTTGCCCAAAGGGCGGGTGAGGTCCCTCCTCGGTGGCGACTTGGGCAGTGACGATCAGCCTCGACATCATCGGTCGATGGCGAGTGGGAGTTCCCTCAGTTTTGGTTTCATCGTTCTCGCGACGGTAGGGTCAACCCCTTGGGTGACGGTTGGCAGAACCGTGCGATGCGTCATGCTCTTTTGTAGGTGACGACGAGGCATCTCGGTGGCAGGCTTGTTTGCAAGCTACGACGAGGTGTGCTCGACAGCTTGCGTCGGCGATGCGCTTTTGGTTGGATATTTGTTTGAGGCCTCGATTTCTTGCAAAGCAGATCCATATGAGGGTTTTAGGGCAGTTGCTCCCAGCTTTGTAGGGCTACCAAATTGTATGATTGAGAGGGTCTGACTTATGTCATCGGTACCAGACATCGTGCATCTTTGCACTAGACATTACTAGCTGGGCAGACTTGCATGGTTGGAAGATGGTTTATTGTTATATTTGCTTGGGTGGATTTGTTATGTTGGTGTCAGGTCTTTGGGGCATTCGGGTCATGGTTTTGGCCTACGGGATTACGAGACATGTAAGGTTCCCCCTCATCTTAGTTTAAAAAGGGGAAAAATAAATAAAAATCAATGGCCTTTGGGCTTGACGATAGGTTAAATAGAAGGTATGCTCGACAATAAATATTCTTTGAAAAGCTAAAAGATTTATCTATATCATAGTAATTTGTTTATAATTTTTAGGGATGAAATAATTACTTTAAATGCGGACACAACACCGGTGCGATTATTATTTTATCGATGAAAATATCAAATGAATGATATTTAAAATATTAAAAGAAATATAATTCGAATTAATTATGGTCCTCCACGATTTTTTTGATGAGTATGACATATTAAGGGTTTATTAAATGATTTGGTTTGAAGTTATCATGTTGTCTTGATATTTTTAAAAGTCAAAGTAGTGAATAGTATCAAAATTGACAATAATGATATTTTATGAGATTAATATTTTTTTTAAAAATCATAAAAATCTTTAAAAAATAAAAAGAAATTATGATATGATCTAAAATGTCATAAATTGGCCATTTATGGTCCAATGACACCATATAAGTAAAAATTATAACCTTTTAATATTACAAAAGTTGTTACTGCAATTAAAATTAAAATAGGTTAATTAAGAGTTAATCGAAATGATAATGTTTAAAATAAAATCAAAACATGTCTAAATTTTATTGATCGATAAGATTACATTCCTATTTTATCTTAGCTTCAAATTCATGACCATTTGGTGGTATTTGAATATAAAATGAATTTATTATAATTTAATCTTTTGAGAAATTTTCAAAAACACCCATCTCCTCTCTTATAAATACCACCCCTTACAACCCCTTATCCTCACACCTTTCAAGTTTTGAAGCTTTCCAAATCCCTGACAAACACTCTCATCCCAACTCTCCCCACGTCCAAGTATTGTTGGTATTAAAAAAAGACTAATTTCAAACTCAAATGATCTTTCAAGGAGATATATTCAAGATGTAACATTCTCAAACCACATCTCTTAATTTTTTTCTTCTACCTTCTCACCTACTTCATTCATAAAATCATAATAGCTCTAGTATCATGTATATGATGTAATGCTATATTGCTAATGAAATACCTTTTGTCCACCCCTTTTCTCATCTCTTTTTATTCAATGAAATGAAACCATTGTTCAAATTATAGCGATAACTGTCTCCACGGATAATGAGTTTTCATTTTTCATTACTGCTTTCAAAGCTGGTCATAAAACTATTATTTGATGAGGAAACATCGGGAGTCGCAACGTCGTAAAGAAATGATTTGAAGAAGAGTAAAAGGAAAAAAACAGAACAAGAAAACAAGGATTTATGTGGTTTGAGAATAATCTCTACGTCCATTGAGAGACAGAATAACTTCACTATGAAAATCCGAGAGCACAATTTACAGGAGTTTATCAGAGTTTCTCACTACTCAAAACCCTAGCCCAAAATGGGCTAATAAGGAGGATGAAACACTATTCCACCAACCGTCAGAAAGTATGCTTGTAACAGTGAAAGACGACTGGAAGTCCGTGTCGCTACAGTGAAAGTTGGTCACCCAAGTCAAAAATGCTACAGTGTCGGCGGTTGGAATTCCACGAAGCTACAATACTGTTGACTCCAAAGTTCGAACTGCTATAGTGCCCTGTCAGTGTCGGTCGATCAGCTTTGTTACAACGAGGTGTGCTCGGCGGTTTGCATCGGTGGTGCGCATTTGGTTGGATATTTGTTTGAGGCCTTGATTTCTTGCAAAGCAGATCCAAATGAGGGTTTCAAGGTAGCTGCTCCTAGCTTTGCAGGGCTACCAGATTGTTTGATTGAGAGGGCATGACTTCTATCATCGGTACCAGACACCGTGCATCTCTTCACTAGACATTACTAGCTGGGCAGATTTGTAGGGTTGGGAGATGGTTTATTGTTATATTTGCTTTGGTGGATCTGTTATGTTGGTGTCAGGTCTTTGGGGCATTCAGGTCAGGGTTTTGGCCTACGTGCCTCTGAGCTTACGAGCCATGTAAGGTTCCCCCTCATCCCAGTTTAGAAAGGGGAAAAATAAATAAAATTTAATGGCCTTTGGGCTTGGCAGTAGGTTAAATATAAGGTATACTCGACTATAAATATTCTTTGGCAAGCTAAAACATTTATCTATATCATGGTAATTTGTTTATAATTTTTAGGGATGAAATAATTATCTTAAATGAGGACACAACACCGATGCGATAATTATTTTATCAATGGAAATATCAAATAAATGATATTAAAAGTACTAAAAGAAATATAATTTGAATTATTTAAGTTGCTTCACGAATTTTCTTGATGAGTATGACATATTAAGGGTGTATTAAATGATTTGGTTCGAAGTTATCATGTTGTCTTGATATTTTTTAGTCAAAGTAGTGAATAATATCAAAATTAACAATAATGATATTTTATGAGATTAATATTTTATTAATTCTTTTAAAAATCATAAAATTATTTAAAAAAATACAAAGTAAAAATGATATGATCTAAAATTTTATAAATTGAACATTTATGGTCCAATGACACCATATAAGTAAAAATTATAATCTTTTAATATTACCAAAGTTGTTACCTCAATTAAAATTAAAACAGGTTAATTAAGAGTTAATTAAAATGATAATGTTTAAAATAAAATCAAAACATGTCTAAATTTTATTGGTTGATGAGATTACAATACTATTTTATCTTAACTTTGAATTCATGACCATTTGAAGGTATTTGGATATAAAATGAATTTATTATAATTTAAACTTTTGAGAAATTTTCAAAAGCACTCATCTCCTCTTTTATAAATACCACCCCTTACAACCTCTTATCCCCACACCTTTCAAGTCTTGAAGCTTTCCAAATCCCTAACAAACACTCTCCTCCCAACTCTCCCCACGTATAAGTACTGTTGGTCTCATCAAAAGACTAACTTCAAACTCAAATGATTCTTGAAGGAGATGATATTCTTTGAGTCAATAAGGTTTTCCTTATGACTTTTTCATTCCTTCTTGTTTTGAAAATCACAAACACCTTATCTTTAAGGAAAATTGCTTTTATAAGAAAAATTTCTTTTATAAGGAAAATTGCTTTTATAAGGAAAATTGCTTTTATAAGGAAAATTGCTTTTATAAGGAAAATTGCTTTTATAATGAAAATTGCTTTTATAAGGAAAATCGCTTTTGTAAGAAAAATTATCCTTATCATATTTTCATCCATATTTTTCTTAAGTATAAGATTCAGATTCATTTCTATTTTCTCGGAATTGTTTGAAACTTTGATATGAAGTATTCTGTTTTTAGGATCCGAATTCTAGATAAGAACTGTGATAAAGTTTCACTCCGAAATCCAGAATGAGAACTGTGATAAAGTTTCATTCCGAATTCCGGATACAGTTTTACTCCAGATTCAGGATACAAATCCTTATGAAATTCGACAACAAATTCTCATTATGAATTCTGATGAGGAATTCTCATTACGAATTCTGATGAGGAATTCTCATTACGAATTCTGATGAAGAATTCTCATTCTGAATTCTCATTACGAATTCTGATGAAGAATTCTCATTACGAATTCTGATGACGAATTCTCATTACGAATCCTGATGATGAATTCTCATTACGAATTCTGATGACGAATTCTCATTCCGAATTCTCATTCCGAATTCACCTATTAAACAGAATCTGATCATCTTTTTATACACTCTGAATTTATTCAGACTCCGAAAATTATTTTTGGTTAGACTCCGAACTTTCATTTTATTTATGCCTTTATATTTTGTCTACTCTTTATTATTTTCCTTACACTCCGAACCTTCACTCCGAAGTTTTCATTCCGAACTTTTGAGTTAGATATTAAACGGTGTCGTACATTCTGTTACACTTGTTTTGTTATAAAACGATGTCGTCTATTCTGTTATAAACTAACCGTTGGCTAAGTTACACGTGTACAGGTCCCTCCGAATTTCATGGAAAATATGACCGTTGGAAGATGAAGTTGACCGTTGGAAATTTGCCTATAAATAGGAGCTCATTTGAAAGAGCTCAGTGCTGCTGAAAGGCTGACTGATCTTCGACTCATGTGATTACATGCTTGAAGTGATTTCTAGAGAGAGATGCTCTTATTAACTCTCAAAGCTTCGTGCGACTCCGAATGTTGGTGATTACATTCGATGACTTCCGGGGATAGAAAGACAGAGGTTGCCGACTACCTTGAAGTTCGAGGGCTTCCTTGCTGAGGAAGACAGAGGTTGCCAACTATCTTAAAGTTGAGGGCTTGCGGGGATAGCAAGACAGAGACTCCGATCTTCGTATCGAGGGCTTACCCTGGTGTGGGTAAGACAAACTTTCTTGAAAGTATAAATCAAGGGACCTTTATCCAAGGTTGTTGGATACCCTTCTATTTGGGTTAAAAGACTTATATCTTGTTACTTGTAGTTCTACTACTTGTTTATTTTCCGCTGCATATTGTATTGTAAGGAAAGTATAACTTTCTTATACTTCCTTACTTGTACTCTGTTTCATTTAGATTCTATACGCTTTAAGGTAGAATCTCATATTGCAATCTTTTGTTAAGTTTCAATTTCCGGAACCATATTTCCGGAACCTACTTTCAGAATCTCTTTTCAGTTTTAAGAAAGTTCATAGGATTTGAAGTTTATAACTTCATTCCTTATTCCAAGTTTTCATTTGGTATTAGAGGTGTTGTGAATTTGCTTAAGTTTAACTTTGTTAAACTTAGCCCTTTCCTTTGCCTAAGGAAAACACAGTTATTCATAACTAACTTTAAAGGTTCCAAAGGAATTTTTAAAGTATACAATTCACCCCCCTCTTGTATATTGAGCATCTACATCATTATTTCTATCCTACAATTGGTATCAGAGTAGGTCTCTGAAATACTTATACTCAGGAATAAGTTTTTCTTGCTCATTTTACCATTCCGAAATTTCCCATTCCGAACTTTGTTATTACGAACTTTTTTCTACTAACAAGTTTGTGTATCGAAGGTTTTTAAGTATGACAGGAATTAATGTTGGTTCCATTGATAATCTAAATCCTACAAGACCACCAATCTTTGATGGTAATGATTATGAGTACTGGAGAGATCGAATGAAGACTTTTGTTATCAATACTGTAGTGGACAACTTTGTTATGCTTACTGGTGATTATAAAATTCCTGACAAGGAAGTTAGAACTTTTACTAACCAGGAAAAGCAAGAATATCAACTCAATTATAAGGTACGCAATACTTTACTGTGTTCAATGACTAGAAATATATATAGCCAAATTTCTTCTTGTGAAGCAGCTAATTGTATTTGGAAGAAGTTAGAGGTTACACACTTTGGAACTTCTAAAGTGATTGAGACTAGGAGAGAAAGGAGATGGTTTCAGCAAATATCCCTATTCTGAGATCTTTTTCTCTGGAATCTCTACCTGAGACTCTAGGAAGAGACATTGTTGCTCCGGAAGAGGCAGTAGATAAGTCTGTTGAGCAAGGTGAGCAAGTTGAGCAAGTGGAAGAAGAAGAAGATGTTGCTGAAGGAAGTGGTGAAAACGGAGATGTGTTGAAGCAAATAGATGATTATAAGGGGACTCCTTCCGAACATTTGTCGCTCCGAACCTCAGAAGATGAGTCTTCTAAGCTAGTCACTCCGGCAATGGGAGAAGAGAAAGGAGAAGAAGAAGTAGCTTATCATGCAGAGGAAGAACAACTTCTACAAGATATTGCTCAAATGGAGAATGTAGGGGTTGGTGCTCAAGAAGTTGCTGATGAGGAAGACAATGTTGTCCAAGTTTCTGATAGTGAGAAGAGAACTCCGGAACAAGACTCTATTCCGAAAAAAGACAAGGGAAAACAAATTCTTGCCGATACTCCGAGCTCAGTAGTGGTGAAGAGAAAGGAAGTTGGTAGTTCTTCAAAGAGAAAGCTCGACCAAGTTGAAGAAGAAACTTCTCCAAGCAGAGTCTCGGATTCGGAGTCATCCTCGTTGGGGCATGACTTTGTTGTTCAATCTTTGAGGAAGTTAGTGGGTTCCATTCCGACCATCTCGACTATTGATTTAAGATGCCAAATGCTCCAACATGCTCTGAATCAGAAATCAGATTCCGTGTCCATGGTTATGGATAAGTGTGTTGAGATAGAAGCTGATTTCAAATCTTTTCTTGTTGGCTATGAAGCCCACAAAAGATCTTGCAAGAGGATGACGAGCTGGTCGAGGAAAACTGTAGAAGACATGAGGCTATTTGATGAATTTCAAGACAATGTCAAGGATGCCTTTGAGACAGAGGACATGAAGATAAATGAGCTGACTTTTTCCTTTGAAGAGAAGCTGACAGATGAAAAGAACTTCCGGATTCAAGAAGTCAGAGATCTGAATGGGAAGCTGAATTCCGTTTCTCAAAACTGGAAGTTTGAAAGGGATCATCGGATTGAGTTTGAAGAGAAATTGAAGGCTCAAGAAGAAAAGATCAAAGCTCAGGAAGAAAAGCTTCAAGCCCAGGAAGAAAAGATTGAAGCTCAAAGTGCAAGAATAGTGGTCTTAGAGAAGCAAGCTGAAGAAGACCATAAAGACTTGAAGAAAATAAAGACTATTCTTAAGGGTCTCATGGCGAAGGAAAAAGATCCAAAATAGACAGATCTGATCTTTTGTTGTATTTTTTTGTTGCCGAGATTTCAAACTTAATGAAATTTGTGCTTGTCGTTTCTTTTGTTGTTGCTACTAATTTTTCAGGTACTTTGTTATATTTTCCATTCCCTCGAATTCTTTTTGAAAATCACAAAGGGAGAGAAGGAAAAGATCCTTAAGGAAAAAGAACTCTAATAAGATTTTATTTAAGGGGGAGTTTCTCATTAAATAAGACTCTCTTATTCATAATGAAATGTCACTTCGGAAATCTAGAATACGATCCTTAGAGTTTCAAAGCCTAAGGGGGAGTTAGTCGTATTCATCAATATCCTTAAAGCAAAAGGAGATAAGCCTTAATGTTTTTCTTTCTTCTTAGAATTTCTTTTTCGTAAGGATGTTTGTGCTTTCCAAAAAGGGGGAGATTGTTGAGTCAATAAGGTTTTCCTTATGACTTTTCCATTCCTTCTTGTTTTGAAAATCACAAACACCTTATCTTTAAGGAAAATTGCTTTTATAAGGAAAATTTCTTTTATATGGAAAATTTCTTTTATAAGGAAAATTGCTTTTATAAGGAAAATTGCTTTTATAAGCAAAATTGCTTTTATAAGGAAAATTGCTTTTATAAGGAAAATTGCTTTTATAAGAAAAATTGCTTTTATAAGGAAAATCGCTTTTGTAAGAAAAATTATCCTTATCATATTTTCATCCATATTTTTCTTAAGTATAAGATTCAGATTCATTTCTATTTTCTCGGAATTGTTTGAAACTTTGATATGAAGTATTCTGTTTTTAGGATCCGAATTCTGGATAAGAACTGTGATAAAGTTTCACTCCGAAATCCAGAATGAGAACTGTGATAAAGTTTCATTCCGAATTCCGGATACAATTTTACTCTAGATTCAGGATACGAATCCTTATGAAATTCGACAACAAATTCTCATTATGAATTCTGATAAGGAATTCTCATTACGAATTCTGATGAAGAATTCTCATTCCGAATTCTTATTACGAATTCTGATGAAGAATTCTCATTACGAATTCTGATGACGAATTCTCATTACGAATCCTGATGACGAATTCTCATTACGAATCCTGATGACGAATTCCCATTCCGAATTCTCATTCCGAATTCACCTATTAAACAAAATCTGATCATCTTTTTATACACTCTGAATTTATTCAGACTCCGAAAATTATTTTTGGTTAGACTCCGAACTTTCATTTTATTTATGCCTTTATATTTTGTCTACTCTTTATTATTTTCCTTACACTCCGAACCTTCACTCCGAAGTTTTCATTCCGAACTTTTGAGTTAGATTTTAAACGGTGTCGTACATTCTGTTACACTTGTTTTGTTATAAAACGATGTTGTCTATTCTGTTATAAACTAACCGTTGGCTAAGTTACACGTGTACATGTCCCTCCGAATTTCATGGAAAATATGACTGTTGGAAGAGGGAGTTGACCGTTGAAAATTTGCCTATAAATAGGAGCTCATTTGAAAGAGCTCAGTGTTGCTGAAAGGCTGACTGATCTTCGACTCATGTGATTACATGCTTGAAGTGATTTCTAGAGAGAGAGGCTCTTATTAACTCTCAAAGCTTCGTGCGACTCCGAATGTTGGTGATTACATTCGAGGACTTCCGGAGATAGGAAGACAGAGGTTGCCGACTACCTTGAAGTTCGAGGACTTCCTTGCTGAGGAAGACAGAGGTTGCCAACTACCTTGAAGTTGAGGGCTTGCGGGGATAGCAAGACAGAGACTCCGATCTTCGTATCGAGGGCTTACCCTGGTGTGGGTAAGACAGACTTTCTTGAAAGTATAAATCAAGAGACCTTTATCTAAGGTTGTTGGATACCCTTCTCTTTGGGTTAAAAGACTTATATCTTGTTACTTGTAGTTCTACTACTTGTTTATTTTCCGCTGCATATTGTATTGTAAGGAAAATATAACTTTCTTATATTTCCTTACTTGTACTCTGTTTCATTTAGATTCTATACGCTTTAAGGTAGAATCTCATATTGTAATCTTTTGTTAAGTTTCAATTTCCGGAACCATATTTCCGGAACCTACTTTCAGAATCTCTTTTCAATTTTAAGAAAGTTCATAGGATTTGAAGTTTATAACTTCATTCCTTATTCCAAGTTTTCATTTGGTATTAGAGGTGTTGTGAATTTGCTTAAGTTTAACTTTGTTAAACTTAGCCCTTTCCTTTGCCTAAGGAAAACACAGTTATTCATAACTAACTTTAAAGGTTCCAAAGGAATTTTTAAAGTATACAATTCACCCTCCTCTTGTATGTTGAGCATCTACATCATTATTTCGATCCTACATATTCAACATGTAATATTCTCAAACCACATCTTTTAATTTTTTTTCCTTCTACATTTTCACCTCCTTCATCCATAAAATCATAATAGTTGAGTATCATGTATATGGTAGAATGTTATATTGCCAATGAATTACTTTTTGTCCCCCCTTTTCCCAACTTCTCTTATTCAATGAAATGAAACAATTGTCCAAATTATGGTGATTAACCATCTCCACATATAATGAGTTTTCATTTTTCATTACTACTTTCAAGGATGATCATAAAACTATTATTTGATGTGGAAACGTCGGGAGTCGTAACGATCGACAGAAACGATTCAGAGAAGAGTAAAAGGGGAAAAAAACAGAAGAACACAAGGATTTACGTGGTTCAGGAATAATCCCTACGTCCACGGAGAGGCAGAATAACTTCACAATGAAAATACGGGAGCACAATTTACAGGAGTTTGTCAGAGTTTCTCACTACTCAAAACCCTAACCTGAGATGGGCTAATAAGGAGGACACAACACTATTCTACCAACCGTCAGAAAGTCCGCTTGCAACAGTGAAAGACGATTGTAAGTCCACGTCGTCACCCAAGTCAAAAGTGCTATAGTGGCCGATGAATGGAATTCCACGAAGCTACAATACTGTTGACTCCAAAGTGTGCACTGCTATAGTGCCCTGTCGGTGTCGATCGGTCAGCTTCGCTATGACGCGGTGTGCTCAGCGGCTTGCGTCGACGGTGCACTTTTGGTTGAATATTTGTTTGGGGTCTCGATTTCTTGCAAAGCATATCCAGATGAGGGTTTCAGGGTAGCTGCTCCCAGCTTTGTAGGGCTACTAGATTGTATGATTGAGAGAGTATGACTTCTGTCATTGGTACAAGGCACTGTGCATCTCTGCACTAGGCATTACTTGCTGGGCAGACTTACAGGGTTGGAAGCTAGTTTATTGTTATATTTTCTTGGGTGGATCTGTTATGTTTATGTCTGGTCTTTGGGGCATTCGGGTCATGGTTTTGTCCTACGTGCCTCTAGGCTTACGAGCCATGTAAGGTTCCCCCTCATCACAGTTTAAAAAGGGGAAAAATAAATAAAAATTAATGGCCTTCAGGCTTGGCGATAGGTTAAATAGAAGGTATGCTCGACTATAAATATTCTTTGGAAAGCTAAAAAATTTATCTATATCATGGTAATTTGTTTATAATTTTTAGGGATGAAATAATTACCTTAAATACAGATAGAACATCGATGCGATAATTATTTTATCAATGAAAATATCAAATGAATGATATTAAAAATATTAAAAGAAATATAATTTGAATTAATTAAGGTGCTCCACGATTTTTTTGATGAGTATGACATATTAAGGGTGTATTAAATGATTTGGTTCGAAGTTATCATGTTATCTTGATATTTTTAAAAGTCCAAGTAGTGAATAATATCAAAATTGACAATAATAATATTTCATGAGATTAATATTTTATTATATTTTTTAAAAATCATAATTAAAAAAAATACAAAGTAATTATGATATGATCTAAAATGTCATAAATTGGACATTTATGGTCCAATGACACTATATAAGTAAAAATTATAACCTTTTAATATTACAAAAGTTGTTACCACAATTAAAATTAAAATATGTTAATTAATAGTTAATCAAAATGATAATGTTTAAAATAAAACCAAAATATGTCTAAATTTTATTAGTTGATGAGATTACAATTCTATTTTATCTTAACTTCGAATTCATGACCATTTGGTGATATTTGGATATAAAATGAATTTATTATAATTTAATCTTTTGAGAAATTATCAAAAACATCCATATCCTCTTTTATAAATACCACCCCTTACAACCATTTATCCCCACACCTTCCAAGTCTTGAAGCTTTTCAAATCCCTGACAAACACTCTCCTCCCAACTTTCTCTACATCCAAGTACTGTTGGTCTCACCAAAAAACTAATTTCAAACTCAAATGATCCTTCAAGGAGATATTCAAGATGTAACATTTTCAAACCACATCTCTTAATTTTTCTTCTTCTACCTTCTCACCTCCTTCATCCATAAAATCATAATAGCTCCAGTATCATGTATATGGTGGAATGTTATATTGCTAATGAAATACCATATTTCCACCTTTTTTCTCATCTGCTCTTATTCAATGAAACGAAACTATTGTCCAAATTATGGTGATTAATCGTCTCCTTAGATAATGAGTTTTCATTTTTCATTATTACTTTTAAGGCTAGTCCTAAAATTATTGTTTGTTGCGGAAACGTCAGAAGTTGCAACGACAGAAAGAAATGATTCAAAGAAGAGTAACAGAAAAAAAACAGAATAAGAATACAAGGATTTATGTGGTTCAGGAATAATTCCTACATCCATGGAAAGACAGAATAACTTCACTATAAAAATTCAGGAGCACAATTTTCAGGAGTTTATCAGAGTTTTTCACTACTCAAAACCCTTACCTGAAATGGGTTAATAAGGAGGACGAAACACTAGTCCACCAACTGCCAAAAAGTCTGCTTGTAATAGTAAAAGACGACTGGAAGTCCGCGTCACTACAGTGAAAGGTGGCCACCTAAGTCAAAAGTGCTACAGTGCCGACAACTGGAATTCCATGAAGCTATAATACTATTGACTCCAAAGTTCACAATGTTACAGTGCCCTGTCGGTGTCACTTGGTCAGCTCTGCTATGACGAGGTGTGCTCGACGGCTTGTGTTGGCGATGTGCTTTTGGTTGGGTATTTGTTTGGGGCATCGATTTCCTAGAAAGCATGTCTAGACGGGGGTTTCAGGGTAGCTGCTCCTAGCTTTGCAGGGTTACTAGATTGTATGTTTGAGAGGGTATGACTTCTGTAATCGGTACCAGACATCGTGCATCTCTACACTTAAGCATTACTAGCTAGGCAAACTTGAAGGGTTGGAAGTTGGTTTATTGTTATATTTGCTTGGGTGGATCTCTAATGCTGGTGTCAGGTCTTTGGGGGTATTTGGGTCATGGTTTTGGCCTACATGCCTCTGGACTTGCAAGCCATGTAAGGTTCCCCCTCATCCCAATTTAAAAAGGGGGAAAATAAATAAAAATCAATGGCCTTCGGGTTTGGTGGTAGGTTAAATAGACGGTATTCTCTACTATAAATATTCTTTGGAAATCTAAAAGATTTATCTATATCATGGTAATTTGTTTATAATTTTAGAGATGAAATAATTACCTTAAATGAGGACACAACACTGATGCGATAATTATTTTATCAATGGAAATATCAAACGAATGATATTAGAAATATTAAAATAATATAATTTGAATTAATTAAGGTGCTCCATGAATTTTCTTAACGAGTATGACATATTAAGGGTGTATTAAATGATTTGGTTCGAAGTTATCATGTTATCTTGATATTTTTAAAAGTCAATGTAGCGAATAATATTAAAATTGACAATAATGACATTTTATGAGATTAATAATTTTTTTAAAAAAATCATAAAAATCTTTAAAAAATACAAAGTAATTATGATATGATCTAAAATGTCATTAATTGGATATTTATGGTCCAATGATACCATATAAGTAAATATTATAACCTTTTAATATTACAATAGTTGTTACCACAATTAAAATTAAAATAGGTTAATTGATGTTTAATCAAAATGATAATGTTTAAAATAAAACCAAAACACGTCTAAATTTTATTGGTTGATGAGATTACAATCCTATGTTATCTTAGCTTCGAATTCATAACCATTTGGTGATATTTGGTTATAAAATGAATTTATTATAATTTAATCTTTTGAGAAATTTTCAAAAACACACAACTTCTCTCCTATAAATACCACCCTTACAACTCTTATCCTCACACCTTCTAAGTCTTGAAGCTTTCCAAATCCCTGACAAACACTCCTCCCAACTCTCCCCAAGTCCAATTACTGTTATTCTCACCAAAAGACTAATTTCAAACTCAAATGATCATTCAAGATGTAATATTCTCAAACCACATCTCTTAATTTCTTCTTCTTCTACCCTATCACTTCCTTCATCCATAAAATCATAATAAATCTAGTATCATGTATATGGTGGAATGTTATATTACTAATGAAATACCTTATGTCCAACCTTTTTCTCATCTCCTCTTATTCAATGAAATGAAACCATTGTTCAAATTATGACGATTAACCATCTTCGCGAATAATGGGTTTTCAATTTTCATTACTGCTTTTAAGGTTGGTCATAAAACTATTATTTGATGCGGAAACGTTGAGAGTCGCAACGACAGAAAGAAATGATTCAGAGAAGAGTAAAAGAAAAAAAAAACAGAACACAAGGATTTACGTGGTTTGGGAATAATCCCTACGTCCACGGAGATGCAGATTAACATCACTATGAAAATTCAAGAGTACAATTTACAGGAGTTTATCAGAGTTTCTCACTACTCAAAACCCTAACCTGAAATGGGCTAATAATGAGGATGAAACACTATTCCACCAACCGTGAGAAAGTCCGCTTGCAACAGTGAAAGAAAGTTGGAAGTCCACGTTGTTACAGTGAAAGATGGACACCCAAGTCAAAAGTGCTACAGTGGCTGACGACTGGAATTCCATGAAGCTGCAGTACTGTTGACTCCAAAGTTGGCACTGCTACAGTGTCCTGTCGGTGTCGGTTGGTCAGCTCTGCTACAACGAGGTGTGCTCGGCGGATTGCGTTGGCAGTGCGCTTTTGGGTGGATATTTGTTTGGGGCCTTGATCTCTTGCAAAGCAGATCCAGATGAGGGTTTTAGGGTAGCTGATCCCTGTTTTGCAGGGCTACCAGATTGTATGACTGAGAGTGTATGACTTCTGTCATCGGTACCAGACACCGTGCATCTTTGCACTAGGCATTACTAGCTGGGTAGACTTGCAGGGTTAGAAGCTGGTTTATTGTTATATTTTCTTGGGTGGATTTGTTATGTTGGTGTTAGGTCTTTGGGGCATTCAGGTCATGGTTTTGGCCTACGTGCCTCTGGGCTTAAGAGCCATGTAAGGTTCCCCCTCATCCCAGTTTAAAAAGTGGAAAAATAAATAAAAATTAATGGCCTTCTGGCTTGGTGGTAGGTTAAATTGAAGGTATGCTCGATTATAAATATTTTTTGGAAAGCTAAAATATTTATCTATATCATGGTAATTTGTTTATAATTTTTAGAGATGAATTAATTACCTTAAATGCAGACTTAACACCGATGCGATAATTATTTTATCAATGGAAATATCAAATGAATGATATTAAAAATATTAAAAGAAATATAATTTGAATTAATTAAGGTGCTCCACGAGTTTTCTTGATGAGTATGATATATTAAGGGTGTATTAAATGATTTGGTTCAAAGTTATCGTGTTGTCTTGATATTTTTAAAAGTCAAAGTAGTGAATAATATCAAAATTGACAATAATGATATTTTATGAGATTAATATTTTATTAATTTTTTTAAAAATCATAAAAATATTTAAAAAATACAAAGTAATTGTGATATGATCTAAATTATCATAAATTGTCCATTTATGGTCTAATGACACCATATAAGTAAAAATATAACCTTTTAATATTACAAAAGTTGTTACCATAATTAAAATTAAAATAGGTTAATTAAGAGTTAATCAAAATGATAATGTTTAAAATAAAACCATAACATGTCTAAATTTTATTGGTTTATGAGATTACAATCCTATTTTATCTTAACTTTGAATTCATTATAATTTAGTGGTATTTGGATATAAAATGAATTTATTATAATTTAATCTTTTGAGAAATTTTCAAAAACACTCATCTCCTCTCTTATAAATACCACCCCTTACAACTCCTTATCCTCACACCTTCCAAGTTTTGAAGCTTTTCAAATCCATGACAAACACTCTCCTCCCAACTCTCCCCACGTCCAAGTACTGTTGGTCTTACCAAAATACTAATTTCAAACTCAAATGATCCTTCAAGGAGATGATATTCAAGATGTAACATTCTCAAACCACATCTCTTATTTTTTTTCTTTTACCTTCTCACTTCCTTTACCCATAAAATCATAATAGCTCTAGTATCATATTTATGGTGGAATGTTATATTGCTAATGAAATACCTTATGTCCACCCCTTTTCTCATCTCCTTTTATTCAATGAAGTGGAACCATTGTCCAAATTATGGTGATTAATCGTCTCCGCGGATAATGAGTTTTCATTTTTCATTACTACTTTCAAGGATGGTCATAAAACTATTATTTGAGGTGGAAACGTCAGGAGTCACGGTGACATAAAGAAACGATTCAGAGAAGAGTGTAAGAAAAAAAAACCGAACATGAACATAAGGATTTACGTGGTTCAGGAATAATCCCTACATTCATGGAGAGGCCGAATGACTTCACTATGAAAATCTAGGAGCACAATTTTTAGGATTTTATCAGAGTTTCTCACTACTCAAAACCCTATCATGAAATGGGTTAATAAGGAGGAAAAAACACCATTCCACGAACCGCTAGAAAGTCCGATTTCAACAGTGAAAGACGACGGGAAGTCCGCATTGATATAGTGAAAGGTGACCACCCAAGTCAAAAGTGCTACAGTGACCGATGACTGGAATTCCACGAATCTACAGTACTGTTGACTCCAAAGTTCGCACTACTACAATGCCCTATTAGTGTCGGTCGGTCAGCTCTACTACGATGAGGTGTGCTTGGCGGCTTGCGTCGGTGGTGCGCTTTTGGTTGGATATTTGTTTGGGGCCTCGATTTCTTGCAAAGCAGATCCAGATGAGGGTTTCAGGGCAGCTGCTCCCAGCTTTGCTGGGCTACCATATTGTATAATTGAGAGAGTATGATTTCTGTCATCGGTTACAGGCGCCGTGCATCTCTGCACAAGGCATTACTAGCTGGGCATACTTGTAGGGTTAGAAAATGGTTTATTGTTATATTTGCTTGGTTGGATCTGTTATGACGGTGTCAGGTCATTGGGGCATTCTAGTCATGGTCTTGACCTACGTGCCTCTGGGTTTACGAGCCATGTAAAGTTCCCCCTCATCCAAGTTTAAAAGGGGAAAAATAAATAAAAATTAATGGCCTCCGGGCTTGGCCGTAGGTTAAATAGATGGTATGCTCGATTATAAATATTCTTTGGAAAACTATAAGATTTATCTATATCATGGTAATTTGTTTATAATTTTTAGGGATGAAATAATTACCTTAAATGCAGACATAACACCGATGCGATAATTATTTTATCAATAGAAATATCAAATGAATGATATTAAAAATATTAAAAGAAATATAATTTGAATTAATTAAGGTGCTCCATGAACTTTATTGATGAGTATGACATATTAAGGGTGTATTAAATTATTTGGTTCCAATTTATCATGTTGTCTTGATCTTTTTAGAAGTCAAAGTAGTGAATAGTATCAAAATTGACAATAATGATATTTTTTTTAAAATCATAAAATATTTAAAAAAATACAAATTAATTATGATATGATTTAAAATGTCATGAATTGGACATTTATGGTCCAATGACACCATATAAGTAAAAATTATAACCTTTTAATATTACAAAAGTTGTTACCGCAATTAAAATTAAAATAGGTTAATTAAGAATTAATCAAAATGATAATGTTTAAAATAAAACCAAAACATTTCTAAATTTTATTGGTTGATGAAATTATAATCCTATTTTATCTTAGCTTCTAATTCATGACCATTTGGTGGTATTTTGATATAAAATGAATTTATTATAATTTAATCTTTTGAGAAATTTTCAAAAACACCCATCTCCTCACTTATAAATACCACCCCTTACAACCTCTTATCCTCACACCTTCTAGTCTTGAATCTTTTCAAATCCCTGACAAACACTCTTCTCCCAACTCTCCTCACGTCCAAGTATTGTTGGTCTCACCAAAAGACTAATTTTAAATTCAAATGATCCTTCAAGGAGATGATATTCAAGATGTAACATTCTCAAACCACATCTCTTAATTTTTTTCTTCTACCTTCTCACCTCCTTCATTTATAAAATCATAATAGCTCTAGTATCATGTATATGGTGGAATGTTATATTGCTAATGAAAAACCTTATGTCCACCCCTTTTTTTGTTTTATCTTATTCAATGAAATGAAACCATTGTCCAAATTATGATGATTAACCGTCTTAATGGATAATGAGTTTTCATTTTTCATTACCGCTTTCAAGACTAATCATAAAACTATTATTTGATGCGGAAATGTCAGGAGTCGCAACAACATAAATAAACGATTCAGAGAAAAGTAAAAGAAAAAAACAAAACAAGAAAAGAAGGATTTACGTGGTTTGGGAATAATCCCTACGTCCACGGAGAGGTAGAATAACTTCATTATGAAAATCTGAGAGCACAATTTTCAGGAGTTTGTGAGAGTTTCTCACTACTCAAAACATTAGCCCAAAATGGGCTAATAAGGAGGATGAAACACTATTCCACCAACCGTCATAAAGTCTGCTTGCAACAGTGAAAGATGGCTGGAAGTACACATCGCTGCATTGAAAGGTGGCCACCCAATTCAAAAGTGCTACAGTGCCGACCGCTGGAATTCCACGAAGCTACAGTACTGTTGACTCCAAAGTTCGCATGGATACAGTGCCCTGTCGGTGTCGGTCGGTCAGCTCTGCTACAATGTTCAGAGATGCTACACTGGCCCAAAAATTGGGGCGGGGGCCTTCGGTCCCCAGACCCCCTAAAGTAGGGGTGCGTTGCCCCTTGCAACCCCCAATGAGTTCACTGCGAAGTTCGAACCGTGAAAGTTGCGGCCTGACACGTTTTATGGGCCGGAAGTATTCGACCCAACAACATCCAGAACGGATCGGGCTACACCATACTAACATTATTATGGTTAAATCAGATCATTATATGTATATTATAACTTGTTTCATGTTTTGAAACTAATATATTGACATAATATTAAATAATAAAGAAAAACTAGTTCATGATGATCAAAAAACCACAAAAATAAACTAAACATTTATCATTAATGTTTTATCAAATGAATCATCCTCACATGAGAAAAGAAAATGATAGAAGACACCATTTAAAATTTTAATACCATTTCATTTCACTTCTGAAGTTTTATTCTCATTTGACAAGAACTTCCATAATTATACACAAGTTAACCAATTACGAAATCGTGAAACAAACACTCCTGAAATGACGAAATTGATCATTATAACTCATAAAAATGGTCATAAATGAATTTAATAAAATTATAATAAATCAAATACATGTGGAAGAAGTTATGAATTAAGTAATTAATGAATCTAATTTGATTATTCAGGACATTAAGTACAAGCGCAAAATGCTTTCAGACGTAAGGTAATGGATCTTTCTGAGCCTCTAAATTACCTTTGAGTTACGCTTTCTCTCTCTTTACCCAATGTATTTCTTCATTCTTCTTATATAAAATTATGTGTTTTTAAAAGGTTCCCTTCTCAATTTCTCTCAATAAACAAACCTGATTAAAGAGAACTTCTCCTTTTCTTATCCATTTTCAAGTACACTCCATAAATTGTTTTATGCCACCAATATTTTTCTAAAATCACTCATTTTATCATGAAAAACTATCTTAATTCATTTCTGATTTTATGAAATCAATTATGCATTTATTCTCTTTAAAGACTCTTTATCCTTTTTCCTTAAATCGCATTAAAGTGACTCATTTCTAAAGTCTATTAAACACTGTTTTTCATGTATTCACTTCAGTTGGAAATCATTATTCATGATCTATTCTTATTTTTAATTTATGATTATCGAGAAGTGATTTAATTCCTTCTTTCATGGATATCTTATGATACACCCTTTGGTTATGCTTTATGACACGATTACGAAACCTATTTCTTTTTATGAGTAACCATTATGTTTAATTCTTTATGTGGCACACATATGCATGAACATGTTATGGTGGGTGCACCCAGATAGTGATCCAATGCATTGATTAATGTTTAGTCTCATTAGATGTCATGTATGAGATTAGGGAGTAAATCTAATCTATTATGGGACTCTGTCCACCATGTGACATAGTTCTGACAGTTAGCCTTAACTCATGTTTATGTCATGTTATATGTTGGTGCCACTTTCCTATGTTTCCATGATCATAAGATCCTATGTTCTATATGTCATGCTTCCTTATGTTTATTTATGAGCCATGCATTTTATGTTATCATGTTATGCATTCTAACTCATTTGTTGTTCTTTATTCTCATGTTTATTCCCTTACTGAGCTTTTTATCTTATCCCTTTTGTCAATGTATTCCCAAGTTATCCTATGCAGTTATAAGAGCTCAAAGGGTGTTAGGATCTCATTACGAAGATTAAATAAGAGTTTTTTATTATTTTAGTTTCATTTTTTCTTATTATGCACCTAGTCCTCCAACAACACTAGACTTTTCGATCCTTTTTTATTTTATGGATAAATTTGCTTAAAAATCATGTAATAATATGTATAAAAGGTTAGGATTTCTATAGTTGGTATCAAAGCATGGTCTAGTTATTTTTGGGGATTATGACTAAAAAACTTTAGTAAGAACCATAGAGATAATTTTATCACAATGGATAACCTAAATTGAAATTTAGGGAATCAAAAGTTAGAATATACTTTTCATTTATAAGTTTATCCTTCAATGTTCATAGTTGCCTTTTTATATGCTCATTAGCTAAGTATTCAAGCCCCTAATTTTATTTTTCTTTTCTAATTAATGGATAGAAATAGGAGAACCCATGCCAACAACCAATGTGATAGACAATGTGAAAACTTCCCTAATGATATGCCAAACCTGATGGAAACAGAAGCTCATAACTTCATGAAAGTACTAGCTCAACTGACTCAAGCTATGAATAATAACTTGAATTGTGTGGAACACACTCCTAAGAATGATTAAGTTGCGGTTGAATCCTTTATGAGATAAAATGCCTCATATCTTTAGTGGATCTTCTGATCCTCTTGTCGTGGAACAATGGATTAACTCCATTGAGAAAATATTCTATTTTTTTTGATGGGGAAGCTGACCAATGGTGGACACAAATAAAGAACATGAAGAATAAAGAAGAAATTGAATCCATGGAATGAGAAGCATTTAAGAAAATATTTTTCAATAAATATTTTTTCTGAACTCTCTATCTTAAGATGGAGAGGGAGTTCCTCAGCCTGAAGTAAAAGGAAGATGAGTCTATCAGAGCATATGAGACAAACTTCACAAGACTTGCATGATATTCTTTCGACTTCGTTATAAGTACTGAAATTAAGGTGGATTAATTCTTTAGTGGGTTGAAACTGAGTCTACAAAAGGACTTAGTAATTCAAGACTTTGATAGTTATGAAGAGATTGTTAGTTGTGCCCTTAAAGTTGAGATGAAGATCAGTAATTTTCAGTGGTCTCATGGGACCAGAGACAGGAAACACAAGATAGAATTCTCTTCAGGAGGTCCAATAGAAAAATATCATGGATGAAAGAAAACCTAACATCCCACTTGTCAAAAGTGTGGGAAGAAGCATTCTGGAAACTACCTAAGGGGAATCGAAAGGTGCTTCAAGTGTGGAAAAAAGAGGCACTAAGTTAATAAATGTCGAAGTGAAATGAAGAAACCCACTAATGAGGGAGTGGAAAAGAAGGTTCAGATGAACAATATGCCTATTGTGTAGTGCTTTAACTATAAGGAACTCAAACACTATATGAGCCAATGCCGTAAGCCAAGGGTTGTCAGAGATAATCAATGACAACAACCTATAAGACAGCAAGGAAGGACATATTCTATTACTACTACTGAGGTGAATCCTAACAATGATGTGGTGACATGTACGCTGGTTATTCATTCAAGAATATAAAATGTACTATTTGATTTTGGTTCCACGTATTCTTTCATATCTTGCAACTTTAGTAGAACTATTAAAAAAACACCTCAAAATATGATGGTTGAGTTATCCATGAGAACAACAAATGAAACAGTTATTGCACCTAAATTATATAACTCCTCTCCAGTCAATGTCTATAGACTAAATCTTCCAACAAATTTTTTCTTACTTCATTTGGTGGAGTTTTATGCTATATTGAGCATGCATTGACTATCTTTATACAAATCCAATATCAACTGTTGGGAAAGAGAGATAACTCTTCACATCCCAAGACATCCTTCAATTATGTACAAATATAAGGAGGAGGATAAATCTTCTTTAGAATCATTAACTCAAGTGTGGATGTTATTGCCTTATGAGCAAATATATCTAGTTCAAATGATTGAGACAAAGGATATGATCAAGCTTGAAGACATTCCCATTTATGCTCATTATGAGGGACTACACTGATGTGTTCCCTAGAGAATTTCCCCATCTTCCTCCCGACCGAGAGACTAAGTTCTCAATTGAACATATATATAGACCTTTTCCCATATCAATGAAATCTTATAGAATGACCACCATTGAGTTGGAAGAATGGAAGAAGCAATTACAAGATAATCTAGACATGGGTTTCATACGCCCGAGTGCTTCATCGTGGGGTGCGTTAGTTCTCTTTGTTAAGAAGAAGGATAAATCAATGTGCCTATGCATTGATTATCGTGAGCTCAACAAAATCACGATAAAGAAAAAGTATTCCCTACCTCAGATAAATGACTTATTCAATCAACTGCTTAGTATTCCCTACCTCAGATAAATGACTTATTCAATCAACTGCTTAAGGTTAAGTATTTATTTAAGGTGGACCTCAGGTTGGGATATCACTAATTAACGGTGAATAAATAAGATATTCTCAAGATTGCCTTTCAAATGAGGTATGGACACTATGAGTTCATAGTGATGCCTTTCAGAATCACTAATGATCCTGCAATAATCATGAACTTAATGAATAAAGTCTTTAGAGATTACCTCAACAAATTTGTGACAGTTTTTATAGATGATATTCTAATATACTCCAAAAGGAAGGGGCATTTGAATACTGTGCTGAAGACCTTGCAAAGGGAGAAACTATATGCAAAGTATAATAAATGTGAGTTCTAGATGGAGGAAGTATCATTCTTGGGACATGTTATCACTAGTAAAGGGATATCTGTGGACCCTTCTAAGACAAAGACAATTGAGGAGTGGCCCTAGACCAACATCTTTAATGGAGATATGCAGTTTCCTTGGTCTAGTTGGGTATTATAGATGATTTGTGAAGAAATTCATACGATTGTTGAACCCACTAACCAAGCTAACTCAAGAGGGAGTGAAGTTTTTATAGACTGGTGAATGCAGAGACTACTTCAAAGAGTTGAAAAAGAGGATTATCTCTCAGAAGTTCTGATAAATGAGCTTCATAGGGTACAATCCTACTGGTCGAGACCATCGCTTCTTTCGTCTGTTTCATTTGGAATTTATCATAACCCTTAATATTCTAATCTTAATGGTCATTGTAAAACAACTATATTATCAATGATTATGATTCTTATCTTTCTTTTAAATTTAAAAGACTATAAAATTCCAAAATAACTAAAGTAGTGCATGTGTTTTCTATAACTACATTACTTGATAACACATTTATTCATTCAGAAAGGGAATTTAATTTAAAAATGTTTTGGCCATTATATTCTTCTCCCATTCAGATTTTTTTCTCTTAAAATTTTCATTTCATACACAAAAATATATGAGTGAATTTCTATTTCATCACCTCTATCGGTTCCCATATCGCTTCCTTAAACTTGTGGTTCTGCTATAACACTTTGACCAGGTGAGTTGTCTTGTTTCGTAAAACCCTGTCTCTACGATCTAAGATCTTCACCGACTCCTTATATGAAAGATCATTCTCCAATGATACCACCTCTGGATTTAGTACATGTGAGGGGTCTGGAATGTACTTCCTCAGGAGAGATACATGAAACACATAATGTACTTGAAATAGGTTAGCTATGAGTGCTATCTGATAAGACACTGCTTTGATGTGATCAAGGATCTCAAAGGGGAAAATGTATCTAAGACTAAGCTTCCCTTTATTCCCAAACCACATGACTTTCTTCCACGACGATATAAGAAGGAACACTTTATATCCAACCTCAAACTCCAATTCTCATCGACAATTGTCTGCATAGTTTTTCTGCCAACTTTGTATAGATTTCATATGACGTTGAATGGTTTGAACCTTTTCTATCATTTCTTGGATAAGATCAGTTCCAATCAGATTCCACTCTCCAACTTCATCCCAACATGTTGGAGTTCGACACATCTTCCCATACATAGCCTCATAATGTGCCATTTGAATGCTAGAATGGAAACTATTGTTATATGAGGACTCCACTAGGGGGGAAGGTATTGATCCCAATATCCTTGTAAATTCATTGAAGATGATCTCAATATATACTCTATAGTTTGAATGGTTCTTTCAGATTGACCATCCGTTTGAGGGTGATAAGTAGTGTTGAAGCTTAGTTTTGTATCTAACTCTTGCTGAAGACTTATCCAAAACCTCGAGGCAAGCCTTAGATCTCAATAAGATACAGTAGAGAGTGAAACTCCATGTAGTCTTACTAATTCCCTTATATATATCTTGACAAGTTGGTCAAGATAGAAATCTCCCTTGATAGCAATGAAATGTGCTGACTTTGTGAGGTAATCAACTACCACCCAGATGGTGTTATTGCCTTTAGGTATCCTGGTGAGTCCTATGATGAAATCCATATTTATGTTTTCCCATTTTCTTACAGGTATGGGCAATGGTTGCATCGTAACCCTAGACTTATGCCGTTTTGCATTGACTTTTTGGCATACCAAGTATCGAGTTACAAACTCCACAATCTCTCTCTTCATGTTATCCCATAAGAAGTTTTGCTTGAAATCTCAATATATCTTAGTGATTCCTGGGTGAATAGAGAAGGATGAGATATGTGCATAATACAACTGTTCCCTATTTAGTTTTGGTTAGGATGGGATATATATCTAGGTTCCAAACCTTATAACTCTATCTTCAACAAGGTTGAACTCCAAAATATTTGTTACCTTCTATAGAAACTCATAATTTTTCTGGGCCTCCTTGATCCTATGAAGAATGGATGGTTGACTAGCTATTTGAGCATGGTATGATGAAGATCCCATTATTATTCCCATGTTCATCCTTTTCATGTCTAAGAAGAATGGATCCCTTTAAATCCTCATCCTAGATAGAGTTACGAGATCCTTTCTGCTGAGAGCATCTGCCACTTTGTTTGCTTTCCCAGGATGGTGATAGATTGAAAAATCATAATCTTTGATCATCTCTAACCACATACGTTGACACATATTGAGATAATTTTGTGTGAATATATACTTGAGGCTTTTATTATTTGTATATATGTCACACCTTTCCCTGTAGAGATAATGACTCCAAATCTTCAGCATGAAGATCACTGCAACTAATTCTTGATAATGCACCAGATAGTTCTTCTCATGGATCTTTAATTGGTCAGAGGCATATGATATCACTTAATCATCTTTCATGAGTACACAAACCAAGCCCTTTTTGTACGCATCTCTGTAGATCATAAATCCTTTCCCGCTGGTGGGTAATGTGAGCACAAATGCATTGATTAGTCTATTATTTAACTCTTTAAAACTCTATTTGCATTTATCAATTTAGAAAAATGTGACACCATTCCAAGTTATCTTGGTTAGTGGGCGTGACAATCGTGAGAATATTCTCGCAAATTGATGATAGTACCCTACCAATCCAAGGAAACTTCAGATTTCCATCACAGATGTTGGTCTTGACCATCCTTTGATTGCCTCTGTTTTTGACCAATCCACAAATATTCTTTTTTAGTGATAACATTCCCCAGTAAAGTTACTTTCTCTATCCAAAACTCACATTTACTACACTTCACAAATAAATTTTTCTTTCACAAATTCTTCAATACAAAATTCAAATTCTCTTTGATTTCAGAGCAGATAATAATATCATCTATAAAGACTACTAAAATTTTTTCAAGGTAATCCTTAATGACTCTATTCATCAAGTCCATACAGATTTCTGGAACATTAGTGAGTCTAAATGACATCACTATGAACTCATAGTGATCATACTTTGTATGAAAAACAGTCTTAGAGATATCATTCTTCTTTACATTTACTTGATAATATCCCGAATGAAGATCAAAGTTAGAGAAGTACTAAGCTCCATGTAATTGATCAAACACGTCATCAATCCTTGAAAAGGGACACTTTTTCTTTATCTTGATATTTTTGATCTCACAATAATCAATGTAGATGTGCATTGACCTATCATACTTCTTGATGAAGATGATTAGTGAACCATGCGGTGAAACACCTGAGCACATGAAACCTTTAACCAGATTCTTTTGTAGCTGCCTTTTCATCTCCTTAAGTTCAACAGTGGCCATTCTATATGGAGTCTTGAGTATTGGAAAAGATTTGGGTATAAGTTCGATTGAGAACTCAACCTCCTAGCTAGGAGGAAAAACAAACAATTCTTCAGGAAACACATCAGTGAATTCCCTCACAATGAGCATGTCTTCAAGAATGAATTTTTCCTTAGTCTCAACCATCTAAGAAAGATACGTTTGATCATAGGGAAATAATATCCATGGTTGAGATGATGATACCAAAGGAGATTAATCACCCTCCTTGCACTTGTATAGAATTGGAGGACAATTTGTGATATGGAGGGTTATTTCATTCTCTTGGAAATTTATGTTGACTCTATATAAGGAAAGCTAATCCATGCTTAGAATTGCATAAAATTCCACTAAAAGGAGTATCTAAAGGTTTGTTGAGAAGTTAAGCTAACAAATATGGTCAAGGGATGAGTTGTATTCTTGGGATACAATAATTGATCCATTTTCCGTCTTCACCAATAACTTAACTTCCATGTTTTGAGGCGGTGTTTGAATAATTTTACTAATCTTGCGTGATATGAAAGAATGTGTAGAAAAAGAATAAAAAAGTATGTTCACTATTCTTGAATGAATAACTAGCATACCTATCAAAACTTTGTTTTTGGGATCCACCTCCGTAGTTGTGATTGAATAAGCTCACCCTTTCTCGCTAGGCCTTAGAGGTTGTTTTCATCAGTTATTGTTGACCACCCCTGACTTAGGGCATTGATTCATATAGTGTCTTTGTTCCTTGTAGTTGAAACATTAGACAATAGGTCGAGGGTTGACCATAACATTCCTTTCTTCCATCACATTGGTTCCATCGGTAATCACTAGTTAAGTTCCCTTTATTCCCACAAATAAAGCATTTCCTTGTCTCCTTTAGACAATTTATGAGAAGTTTTTTCCAACACTTTTGACAAGTGAGGTGTTTGACTTTCTTTCCCCCATGAGATTTGTCCATCGCACCACCATAATTAAATTATATTCTCCACTTCCTATCTCCAGACCCGTGAGACCCTTGAGATTCACTAATCTTCTTCTCAACTTTGTGGGCATATCGAACAATTTTCTCATAGGTTTCAAAGTTCCAAATAACTAAGGATTTTCATAGACTTGACTTTATCCCACAAAAAAGCTGTCAACTTTACTTTTAGGGGTAATAAAAACACTGGAGGCATACTATGCAGGTCTTGTGAAGTTTACCTCGTACACTTTGATGGATCCATAATCTTTTTTTTCTTGAGGACAAGGAAGTCCCTCTCTATTTTCAGTCAGAGAGTGCAAGAAAAATATTTGTCAAAAAATATTTTCTAGAAACCCTTCAAATCCATCATTTTGATCTTGTCCTTGGGCTCTGTATTTTTTACCAATGTCCATCATCGATCAACTTCTTCTTCCATATGATAAATAACCAACACAACCTTCTTTCTCAAAGAATTTAATGATGGAGAAAATCTTTTTAATATAGTTGATCCATTCTTCCTGATTAAAGGATCAGAATATCCTCTAAAAGTTGGAGGCCTTTATCGTATAAAGGTGTCAATTGCTATTTACTCTTTCTTTGGGGGATTCAGGCATTCCTCCTAATTCAAGTTTCTATTCAAAACTTGTATTGACTGAGAAAGTATGGTCACAAAGTTCACGATTCCTACTCCCATCAAGTTGAACATCTCATTTGGGCAGTCATCACATTGCCCCTCACATTGGTTGTTGGCTTGATTTCTCCCATTTCCATCCATTGACTAAAAATAAAGGGAAAATTAAGGATTAATATTTTTAAACTATTAAAAAAATAAATGGGAGACCATGAATATTAAAGGGATAACTCATAAATGACATATATTCTTTAACCTATGAATTTATAGGTTTTTAATCTAAGTTATGCATGATATATTTCCTAATATAAAATCTTATGGGCATTTTTGTTCCCTTTATAATGGTTCATAAAGGGCTTGTGAATTTACCAAAACATATCCATTCAGAGTGTCAAACTAAGTGTGAAACAAAGTCTTTTGTCATGCACCAGGTGATGATCGAGTTTTAGTCAATTCACCCTTTTCAGGGTTATTATCCCTAGGTACAATTGTGTCAGAGTCACATCCACTTCTAAGTATTCAGACAAAGATGTATTTTCTTGGAAATCGCTGAATTCATACTTTACCCAAATTTAGGGATGTTTTCTTATGTTTAGTCTCATACTTAAGGATTTCACTAGATTTTTATAATCATAATACCAATAAATAAATAAATTCTTCTCTGATACCAACCATGAAAACCCATATATTTAATACACTTTAATTCATGATTTATTACATAAAATACACTTATTACAACCTAAGAAGATCATGATCCCTTGCGACTTTGAGAAATTAGGTACATAGCATAAAAAATTGAAATAAAAATACATCAACATTATTGAAAACTTCCCTAACATGCTCCTAAAATTCAATCGTTCTTCTGAAACTGCATGGGATAATCTGGGGATGTACATATGATTGGAGTGAGCAATAAAGCCTAGTAAGGGAATAAACAAAACATAATATAATGTAAAACAATACATGTGAGACAAGAGGCATATCAAGGTAACATAATAGTGGTGAGAATCATAATATTGAAAAATGAGGCATTATATAACATGATAACATAAAGTAAACATAGGAATGCGACAACACAAAGATGACATCATAAACATAAGTCAAGGCTAACTACTAAGAAAACATAACATGGTTTGCTTAGGACAACATCTCATGTGCCATACGTAGCATCTCATGAGATAAAAACATTACCCAATGTAATGGAGAGCTATATAATTTCACATCCACCCATTACTTACATATCATGTAGATGTATAAGTATGTCACATAGACCATTCAATATAGGGATGCATTTAATCAATTTTAACCCCAAAACCAAGGAGTGGGGGTTACATGCATGTAAATATGCAATCAATTAATGATATATACAACTAATCGAATACCATTGAGTGGAAATAGAGATGAGTATTCACCAGACAAATGTTTGACATGAAAAATCATAGGATAATTTCAACAATATAATGACAGTACATAAAGATTCATAGAAGGGACTAATGAGAGTTAAATGAGTCTCTTATCACTTGGACATTATAAGTTCAGTAAGAGGGATATTTAAGAGCATAACCCAACCCGAAAAATTGGAAATTAAAGGGTATAATACCAAGAAGGTGCTTAAACAATGAGGAGAAGGAGGGAATCCCTTACCTTGAGAGGACGCTTTGAAAAGCTTCAGATGAGCTTTTTAAGAGCTCAAAGGCACCTTGAGAGGACTCTAGAGAGTTAAATACATAGAAATGTCATGCTCTAAGGGTTTTTAGTGAAGAGGAATGAGAGTTTGAGTGAGTTTATATAAACAAAGAGAGAAGAATTATTTATTATTTTTCAAACTTAGGATTTGGACTCTATATGATAAAGTAATCAAAAGCACAAACATATTAAAATAATGCCCTTGGTGATGTGGAAGTGATTCATGTTTAAAAAGAATTGATTTTAAATCCTCAAAATATAATATAGGTTTTGGAGGATTCATTAAGTGTTTATTAATCAAATAACATCAAAAACACATTATTTTAAAGGGAAAACATAATTTTGGTCATGCACACTTATAGTATTTATTACATCTCTTTAGAGATTTTATGATGTCATAATACACACTATATTTATATTATGTTTAATTTTTACCCAAAAATTCGACTGTCTTAAAAAAATTATAAAAAAAAAATCATTGGATAATTTCGATGTACTGATTTCAAAAATAATATTTATTTTTTTCAAATAATTCTTTAAGTTTGAGAATTTATACTTTTAAATAAAAAATCCCCATTTATTAAAAAAAAGTGGTTTTTTTGATAATAATAGTTTTCTGACCCCTATAATTTTTTTGACTCGTAAAATTATATCATCATTTATATTTAATAAATATTTTTTAATAATAATATTTTATTAAAATATTATTTATTTGAAAACTTTTTGAATTCATTAAAATAGTGTCTTGATTAAAACTATACAATTCCAAAAAATACTATTTGTGTTTCATTAAACTATTTATCTAAAGTAATATTAAAAAGGGATAAATGTGATATTTTTTTTATTAAAAAGAAAATATAAAAATTCATACTATTAGGGTCTACATACATAGCTCTTTATTACACCAGTAAATCCCCTAAATGTAAGGTGTATGATGGTGAGATTTTCATGGGGTGGTTCAACAAACATGGTTTGGTCCGTGATCTTGATGATCTTGAATTTCTCTCGTAAATGAGTTTTCTCATGCTTTAGTTGTTCAATCTCGACTTGAGCTTGGTCAAGGAAAAAACCCAATGATGCAATCCTATTGGTTGAGACCATTGCTTCTTCTATCCGTGTTAATTAGACTTTATCATAACCCTTAATATACTAATCTTAATAGTCATTGTACAATGACTACTTAACGGTATTTTAAATTTTACTGACCATATAACATTCCAAAATAACCAAAGTAGTGCAAGTGTTTTCTATAATTAGATTACTTAATAACATATTTATTCATTTAAAAAGGGAATTACGTTTATAAATGTCCAGGTTGTTATAAAGGTCATCAAAAGTCCTATACTGATCATAGAAGGATTCCTCTTGAGTTTGAGGTTTGAGATCATGTGTACTTGAAGGTGTATATGTAACACCTGAATATTTTTATGAAATATTTTATTTAAATAATTTTAATTCTTCAATAGATTTCATTGCATGAAATCACGAGTTTAAACGAACCATAAGACACCCTTAGTATAAAATGACCATTTTAACTTAGCCATTAGGTTAGCGGGAATAAATATAACTAACTTATGAAAATGTATGGTGAAGTAATTCGCTACAAATTATTTATAAAAAATATAAATCAATTATATATTTTTATTTTTATATTAATAAATTGAGTGAACTACTATTATTAAATGAAATTAATGATATATATATGTTATATACTTAATAATTTTTTTGTTATTCATCCAATATGTATTTTTGTCATAGGTATGAATAAACCCTATTTGATATATAAAAACCTATATTTTTGAAAAGGGTAATTTTCCGTCTTTTAATGGAGAACCCCTTTTAAATTAAGATTTTTACACATTGATAATTTTTATATGAAAACATAAACATGTTCTTTGAAAGAGGGATATAAAAATTTACTTTGGATGAATTTATGATATTTTTCTGATAACTTTCAAGTTTTGATGAATAGTAAAAGTACACTAAATTTTAATTGAAAACAAAATTTTTCATCAAAATAATCTATATGGTTAAATTATAACATTGAATGGTTTTGAAGTATAAATTGAATATATTTTTATTATTCAATATAATTTATTTCATTAGCATTAATTTTACATTGAATTCAGATGTCAATACATTTTAATATTTTGTAATGTTTTAACATTTAAAACCCGTTCTCTCTTTTCGACAATAGAATTAATTTTAAATTAATTACTACAACTTATGTGTTTTGAATTTTGGAAAATAGATTCCATATTCGGAATCAATAGGTCCAAATTATGTAAATAGATTTATTTTATTTTTGGGTATTATGAATAGTTACTTATGTAATTTTCTATTAATATGATAAAAAGGTAAATAAAGTAATTAAGGGCGAGAATACTATTATAAAATTACCCTAACACTTTTATTAATATCATTGAATGAATGTGTTTTGACCTAAATCATCACTGGGTTGAAATGATGTCCTTTGGAAGCTACTTGGATGAGATTAAGAAATTTATTTTATTTTATTTAAAGAAAAGTTAAATATGTCTCACTCAAATTTTAATAAATAAATCATTTTTCATATAAGGTTATATAGAAGATAAATTCGATTATAAGTACTCATTTGAAAGCTAATTTTTTTATCATGGTAATTTATTTATAATTTTTAAGAAATAAATAATTACCTTAAAGACTTACACTTTGAGGATGTAAAAATTAATTAATTGATGAGAAATCAATTAAATATTTTTTTTATTAAAATGCTAATAACCATCAAAAGACCCAAACACTTGATCAAATTTTATTGAAATATTTGTTACCCTAGTTAAAAATTAAATAGAATAACTAAGTGTTATTTAAAATAATAAAGTTTAAATTGATAGAAAATCTTGTCAAAAATCATTTGGTTGATGAGATTACAACCCTATCTCATCTCATATTTGAAATTGGGATATTTTGGAGGTTTTTGAGTAGGGTTTGATTTTATTATAAATTATTATTTATAGAGTTTTCAAAAGTGTCCCTCACCTCAATTATAAAAGGGAACCTCTTCCCTCACCTATTAACTTCACTTTGATTCTTCAATATCAGTCATCCCATGAACATTTACCTTATCCATTTCCCCAGTTACATTCTATAGGTTTTTGTCTTCTTTAAATACCAACTCTAGTGCTTTAAGAGGAGATTTAGAGGGAGCACGTCGAAGAAGAGGTAATCTCCTCTACCGATTCTTTCAAAATTATTTCTTTTTATACTTCCTCTCCATGAGTTGCTTCATTATAAAGTAATAAGTCCAGTATCACTTATCTATTGAGATATTATTATAATTATAAAATAGCCATATTCCATCTTCTATCCATCCTACGAAAAATGAAATCACCATGCATGCGTACGTACGACTTACCATCTCCATGCCGTGTTGTAATCTGTTTTTCACCACCACCTTACTTGGATGTGTATAATGATGTAAATAATAACTATATATGGTTATTACAACATGATATTTATTCTGAAATATCATACACCATCCACTTCAATGCCATTCAATAATTATGAGAATGATATCATCGCTCGTGCGTACGTACGACCTATCATCTCCATGATGCGATACGATTCATTCTACATGATCTTAGTTAAAGCATGATTATATAAATGAATGGAATGAATAAATATGATATATATTATACTAATATCATTCTGTAAATGATATAACTATAACCTAAGAATAGGAACAATAACTTATTCGACAAAACATGCGTAAGAAAATAAAAAAGTTAACACCCGATGGACGAGTAATAATGTTACTAAAAAACAGATGATAATATGATCATATATGATATCATAAAAAAATGACTAAGATTCTGAAATAAGTTAATGAAATTATTTAAATCATTATATAGGAGGTTTAGATACATACAAAGGAAATCAGACAAAAAAGGTAAGAGATAGTTTTGCAATCTCATTATTATCAGAGATTATTTATTCTCAAGTATTTACTGAGGTATATTTATTATCCATGTCCATATTTGTTAAATATGTATTCCAAAATATTCTTTCTATCCTTATACAATTGTTTAAAGTCTATTTTACCCATTGGTGCATTTTTCTTAAATGGTATGAAATGAATCTTTCGTCGTTTTCGGTACGAGATAATTTTTGAATTTAGGATAAAAGTACGAGAAGAATGTTCTCTTTTAAATTATATTTCATGAATGAATTTTTACATTTTCACAACTCCTTATTTCCATGAAACTTTCTTTACAATATTTCAAGTTTATTTTCAAATAAATCCTTTTCTTTTAAAATTGTGGGGCACTTTGAGAAAAAAATCATTTTTGAAGAAGAAAAGATATTTTCTTCAAGAATTAATTTCAAGTATTTTATCAAAAATATTCTCCATCTAAGATGAAAATATTTAAATAGGGTTATGTTTCTATCTCTATTATCACTATGATTTTATTGTATTTATGATGAAATGCTATTTATGAAATCTATTTGTTTTATATAGATTATGTTATGATAGAATGATGTTTAAAAAACCCATTTTTATTCCTTGAGTTATGCTATGATGAATGATTTATGTTTTGTGGCACACATAAGAGTGATTTCATTATGAGATGGGTGAGACCTGTATTTCCCTCCAATGCGTTGGGTAAATATTTACATCTCATCAGATAGACATGGCTAGAATGATAAATGTTCTCAGTTCAGTTGTACAAGGCTGGAATGAGGAGTAAACTCAGTTCAGTAATGGACTTTGTCCACTATGATGATCTTGGAAATGAGCCTTGACTAATATGAAATGATTTTCTATGATTCTGTGTATGCCAAAAAATTTAATGTCATATGTTATGACTTTTGGGATTTCGTTTATTGTTTCTTATGAACTTTTATGTTTTATCCCATGGAATGATATCATGATCTTTTATATACAGGATAAGATTTTCAAATGTCATGTTCTTATGTCTCAAGATTATGACATGATCGATATCTCCCTTGTTTACCCTTACTGGGCATGTGAGCTCATCCTTTCATATGTTTCTTTTCCCCATGTCATGAATAAGGGTTTTAAGTAAGATATGACACAAAATGGATCTAGTTATGAAGAAATAAGTGGGAGACAATGAAGATGCCTTACAAACTAGTTGTTTATGTTTCCCAATTTCTAAATACACTATAGCTATACGGTCCTATCATAGTTTTGTTATATTTTCTAATGTATATTCTTAAATTTTGAATTAATATCAATATATGTAAAGTAAGGGTCATTATAGTATCCTTGTTGTGGGAAGAAAATGTTCAATCATAGGAGTATGATTTATCCTAGGTTCATTGGACCTTTTAAGGTGTTAGCTTAGGTTGGATCTATGGCATATCGGTTCTCACTATCCTCACAGATGATCCAGATTGATGACATATTTCACGTGTCACAACTTCATCTATATATTCATGATTATACTCATGATATCGATTGGTCCAAGTTGGATGTTGAAGATTGTGCAACCTTTAAATAATGACCTATTGAGATTCAGGACTGTTAGGAGAAGGTGTTGCACATGTGTGCTATTCCCTTGGTTCATGTCTCATGGAAACATAGTGGCTAAGAGGAGAGAACTTGGGAGAGAGTCACATATGCATGCTCAATATCCCAATTTTTTTATGCTTTGTTTAATCCTTTTAAGGAAAATGCATTTAACCTTATGCTATTTTATTATATCTTTTCTCTTCCTCAAGGTGATAATTTTTAGGGACTTTCCCTTTTTTGGGAGGTATCTCTTCCAGAAGTGTGTTTGAGGTTGGTTGTTTATACTGCATGCTTGTGTTCTTTGTTCCTCTTATGGTATAGTTATGTTCTTGTTATAGAGAGATAATTGAGACATATTTCATGGGGTGGTTTTTCAGACCCCTTTTATTTTATGTTTTGTTTTAAATTCTTGAGGACGTGAATTTTTTGAGAGGTATTCGATGTAAGGACCTGGATTTCTGAAACCCTTTGTGTTTTTTGAGGCATAAAGGGTGCCTAAATTTTTTTCATGATTAGTCATTTTGGTCATTCTTGGTATTTCACGGTCAGTCATTTTGGTCATCAGGTTGGCCCTTCATTGTTAATTGTTTTGGTCATGCGGTCAGTCTTTCACAGTTGGTCATTTTTGCTATGTGGTCAGTCCTTCACGGTTGGTTATTTTGGTCATGTGGTTGGTCCTTAATGGTTAGTTATTTTGGTTTTGTGGCCATTCCTTCATGGTCATTCATTTTGGTAATGTGGTCAGTCATTCACGGTCGATCGTTTTAGTTATACAGTCAGTCCTTCTTAGTCAGTCGTTTTGGTTATGCGTAAGGGTGCAATTTCAGCTTGGCCTGGCTCGGATCGGGTTAGACTGGGTTGGGCATGCCCTATAAAAAATCGGGCCACTGACCACTATTCGGGCTGGGCCGGTCCTACCCAAACAATCCCTTGAGGCGGCTCGAGCCCAGCCTTGGGCCGACCCAAACCATCGGGCCAGACCAAGTTCTTTCAAGTCAGGCCATGGTGGGCTTTTGTTATTTTAAAAATAAATGTTTGTTTTAAATTTTTTTTTAAACGTCTTTATTTAAACATTTTTTAACATTTATTTAATTTTTTTTACATTTAATTTTAAACGCATGTTTTTTAGATGTATTTTTTTAAACGTTTAACATGCTTTTTGTAAAAACGTTTATTTTATTTTTTATTAACATTTTACAGTGGGTGAAAATGATATTTTATTGTCTAAATAGATTTATATATGTGAATATATATATATTATGTGAAAATTGTAAAAAACAATTAATGAGGGGTGCAAAGAAGTGGGTGAGTTTAAGATATTGTTATTTAAACGTTTTTTAATATTTATTTAAAACATTTTTTTTGAATTTATTTTTTTAGCTTATTTATAATTTTTTAAGCAGTTGTTATTTTTTTTATTTAAACATTTTTATTTAAACTGTTTTTTAACATATGTTTAATTTTTTTAAATTTTTTAAATGATTAATTCAAAACCTTTTTAATTTTTTTTAAACAAATGCTTTTTACAAGTATTTTTTTTAAAACATTTAACTTTTTTTAAATTTTAATGTAATTTTTTTAAGTGTTTGTTTAAAAAAAATTAATTTAAATGTTTGTTTTAATTTTTTTTTAAACATTTGTTTAAAAAATCTTTATTTAAACCTTTTTTAAATTGTTTTTTAACATTTGTTTAAAACATTTTTTATATTTATTTTTAGACGTTTAATTTAAAATGTTTTTTTGAACACATGTTTTTTACACGTATTTTTTTTAAACATTTAACATGTTTTATGTAAAAATATTTTTTATCAACATTTTACAGTGGGTGGATATGTTATTTTTTTCTAAATAGATTTATATATGCGTGTGAATTTATATATGTTATGTGCAAATTGAAAAAAAATTAATGGGGGATTGGGGGGTGTACAAAAATGGGTGGGTTTAAAGCATTGTTATTTTAACGTTTTTTTATCAATTTTTTAAAATGTTTTTTTAAATTTATTTTTTAACTTATTTATAAAAAGTATTTTTAAGAATTTGTTTAATTTAATTTTTTTTAAATGATTTTTAATTTTTTTAAATGCATACTTTTACATGTATTTTTATTAAACGTTAAACATTTTTTTGTAAAAATGTTAATTTTCTATTTTATTGACATTTTATAGTGGAGAAATATGTTATTTTTTTTCTAAATAGATTTATATATGTAAATATATATATATATATATATTATGTGAAAAAAATAATGAGAGGTTGGGGAGTGCGCAGTAGTGGGTGAGTTAATTTTTTTTAAATAGATTTATATATGTATATATAGTATATATAATATATTCAAGTTTCATCATATTTAAAAAAAATTAATGAGGTTGGAGGGTGTGCGAATATCATTGGGTGAGTAGTTATTTTTTTGTTAATATATAATAAGTTATTATATATATATATAATGTTAAATAATTGATATATATATAATATGAGAAGATTGTAAAAAATAATAATTAGGGGTTGGGGGGTGCGTCGTAGTGGGAGGGTTATTTTTTTTTTCTAAATAGATTTATATATAATATATATAATATACGCATGTTGCAACATAATTAAAAAAATTAACGTGGTTGAGGGACGTGCACAAACATCATTAGGTGAGTGTTATTTTTTTGTTAATATGCAATAAGTTATTATATATATAATATTAAATCATTGATATATATATATATTATTAATATCTTTATATATATATTATATTAAATCATTTATATATATATATATTATTAATGGATTTTTAAAAGCCACAATTGATATATATAATTAATGGCTTTGTTTATATATATATATTATATCATATCATTGATATATATATTATTAATATATTTGTTTATATATATATACATATATATAATTTTTAAGTTTCATCATATTTAAAAAAATTAATGAGGTTGAGGGGTGTGTGCGAACATGATTAGGTGAGTGTGTTATTTTTTTGTTAATACATAATAAGTTATTATATATATATAATGGTAAATGATTGATATATATATTAGGGGGGTGCGCCGTAGTGGGTGAGTTATTTTTTTTCTAAATATATTTATATATTTATAGTATATATAATATATGCAAGTTGCAACATACTTAAAAAAAATAATAAGGTTGGGGGACGTGCACGAACATCATTAGGTGACTGTTATTTTTTTATTAATACACAACAAGTTATTATTATATATATATATAATATTAAATCATTCATATATATATATATTAATAGCTTTGTTTATGTATATTATATTAAATCATCTATATATATATTATTAATAGATTTTTAAAAGCCACACTTAATTGATATATATTATTAATGGCTTTGTTTATATATATATACATTATTATATATATATATATAATTATATATCGTTGTACACACACACACATTATAATTATATATAAAAATAATTATATGTATATATATATACATTATTTTTTGTTAATATATAATGATATATATATAAATAATATATATATATATACATATATTGTGTGTGTATATATATATATATACACAGTCTGGTGATAATATAACAGGTGCAACCTTGGAAGCTTGTGGTAGGGGGATCAAATCTCTCCACCAGCAGTTTCTCGTTAATTTTTTTTATACCAGACAGGCTTCACACGGGCCAAAGGGCTGGGTTTTGTCAGACCAACCAGGCCTGACCCGTAGGCCTTCTTGGATAAGCCTAGGCCCGACCCGATGAACCTACGACCCGTGCCTGAGCCCGACCCAGACCGACGTGGGCTTTGATGGGCTGGGCCGCTCGGGCTTTCAGGTCTGGCCGCCGGGCCCGAATTACACCCTTAGTCATGCTGTTAGTCCTTTATGATTGATCGTTCTAGTCATGTGGTTGGTCATTCTTTTCACGTGGTCGGTCCTTCATGGTCAGTTTTGTTGGTTATGCGGTCGGTTCATACCTTTGAAAATTTTCCAAATTTTCCAGTTTTTCTCTGTTTCATACAACATGATGTAAAAAAGTGTTTTTAACAAAAATATAACTTTTTAACATAAAATATGGAATATTAAAGGGAAAAAAGGGTTTTAAAGCTCGAATCAAATAAAGATATTATATCTTTAAATTACTTAATAATGGGGGTTTTAAATGGGTTAATCTATGGGAATTAAATGTGAACCTAATTAATCTTTAATTAAAAGGAAAATCAGACCCGTGTTTTTGGAAACTTGTGAGTTTCATATTTTTAATTCTAAAACTTTATTCTTTCTTCCTCAATCATTCTTTTTTATTTCTCTTGAATTTTGGGTGATCCAACCTTCTCTCTCGGAGACTTGTGAACCCTTTTTCCTTTTCTTGAGTTCTTACTATGAGTTTTTGTAAAAGTGGTTGCTCTAGACCCAATTTGAACAGTGATTTTCAATTACCATATCATTTATGTAATGAATAGTTCATTATGTATTCTTAGCATAATAGTGCTGATATTTATGCATCCACTATTTACTTGGAAATTTCCATAGATTATTTGTCGTATCAACATGCTATAGCAATTCCTATCTATAATGAAAATATTTAGATACTATAACAATAATCTTAAACATATTTCATATGATCTAAATGCATCATACTAACCGAACATAGATGATGATTGACTATCAGGTGTTGGAGTCTCATAAACATCGAGACTTCTTCTCATGAAGTTTACACCTGGTGATCTCGAGTAAAGGATATCATGAAGACTAACCCGCCAATAGGAACACCACATGTATTGGTCTCCTGACTTGAGATTATTATCAATGCACACCACTTGATTATATACTTTTATGAAATATGAAAACCTTTAAACTTGTGTTATAGTGAGGTAACTTGCGTTGGGTGTTCCATTTGTGGCATGCCATTGATTGAATAATCAAGATAGAATTTATCGCTTTTGAAAGGAAGTGATATCTGAGGCCCAATTGATCAGGTTGGTAGAACCTTTTAATAAATATATGGACATGGTAGAAGAAGGTATTCCCATCTAGTGAGGTCAATAAATAATAAAAAAAGAAAGGATGCTGACACAAAGTATGCACGTTTCTTTATAATATATCATGGTACAAAAATATTCCATAACACAACATGTGTTTGTAGGAGGTTGTTACTATGACTGTACCATATATCCTTAGGTGCCTTGATGAGTTTCTTGTCTCTACTCATGGTTTGTGAGTAGTACTAACTGCTATCGAGATAAGGGCCTTGAGGGTCACACACATTGTATATTCAAAAGTCTATCCTATTCTTATAAATAAGAGTTTAGGACATGGTGGAACCCATAATAGGGTTCGGGTGATGTCCAGATATTAACTATCGCCAAGAAATAAATAAATTCACATTATTTAAGTTTAGAATAATTGGTATTGAATTTATTTATTAATACTATTCAAAGGTTATACAATGAATACATGAGAAAACATTTAATGAACAAATATCATTTTAATATTAAAGGTTTAGTCAATATTTGTAGGAACAATGAGTTGAGTTAATGGATCACTTTTATCGCATAATATATTTATTATATTACAAGTGATAAAAATTTAAATGAAAATTTTGATACTGTTAATAGGTCATAAGATGTTATTTATTGAATATTTAGTAGGTAATATATGTTCAGGGGCCATGGATTCATTTTTGGGTGTTTTTACTTCATTATTTAAGAAAAAGTATATTCTAATTCAATTAACTATTCATCCATTCAAATTTGAGTGCTTCTCTCCCATATCTCATACCACCTAGAGAGAGAAGCAGCTTGTTATAAGAATTGATCCAAGTCTGCCTTTGTGGATCGAAGAAACGACATAATGGTGATCAATGAGATGTCGAAGACATCATCAATTCTCTATGATAGCACCTAGATATTGATGAACGACATACCCAAAGAGTTTTGAAGCATGTGTGGATGATCTATAGGGTTATGAGTTTAGTACCTTCGAGCGATGATCTATGAAGATTAGGGAAACATGATTCCAATTAAAATCGGAAGAGTTATGGTTTTGATTTATGTTTTTTGCTTAAATTATATTACTCAGGATCCTTAGGTTGTAATAGGACTGCAATTACACTTGCAATGACATCACTACAACAATCACAATGTTTTTTTTAAATTCCTGATATTTTAGGCTTCTACTGCATGCTTTGTACTAAAAAGTTGTATCATAATGAGAACATGTTTTTTAAATCCAAGATTAAATTATATATTCATTAAATTTCTAAAGAGGATATTGTTACAGTTATATCACCACAAATGATGATTCAATTCGATATTGGATGACCATTCGAAGATTAAATGACAGATTGGCCGAGATGATTTTTGAAGAACAATATATTTAATTTTTCCTAAGGAGGTTGGTGTTGGTGAATACTAAAACTCTCTAGCACCCCGACCAGTTTCATATTTCCATAATTTTTTATGGTAATTGGAATATTTCACGTTGGGGGGGGGGGATTTCACCAATTTATGGAATTTTATTAAATTTTTTTCAAGAGCCTAAGCTATAGGCATGTGTAAAAAAATTCTGAAGGTTAAAGAGTAGGCTTTGAAATATTTAAATAAAGAAAAAAATATATTTAAGGGGCAGCTAAGCCGCCTCTATTGTAAGACAACCACCCCTATATATATATTTTAAAACATGGAGAGATTGTGCTACCCCTCCTCCTTTGCTACCATCCTTGCACATCGTGTGGAGGAACAACCATATACTGACCCACCCGGACTTATCTGGTCCTAGAAATGGCCCGAAACTCCATTTTAGAAGTTTTCAGGCCACCTGGGGCTGGAATTTTTTTACAAAAATTAAAAAATTAAGTAATTTTTTTGTAATGTATTTAAATTTATTTAGGGACCTTGAAACTTACCTTTTGTGAATTAATTTTAGATAAAGTATTTTTTTATCCATTTAAGATTCCCTCATGTAAAATTTATTGTGAGTTTAATTTAATTACGCATTTATTATGTTTGCTGATTGATCTTGAGAATTGAATAACTAGTGTATGATTTTAATTTAATTTATTATTGAAATTTCATTTGATGATCGTAATAATTAATTTATTCTTGAAATTTTTCTCATTGCCTCTCCCCACTTTATATGTATAAGGGCCCGTGTGTGCACTAGTGCTTCCCTGCATGTGTATTGCACATCCCCAAGACTCCCTTTATTGCATGCGATCAATTATGCATAAGGATGAGGATGAAAAAAGATGTGGGACATGTTGATATTTGGAGAAGTTTTAGACAAGACACTGATACATTGGAAAAGGGATGTGAGTTGCGACACGAGTCTGAAAAGACTCAAGTATCAATCCCTAGGGTCATAGTTGATTTGTTTAATCTTAATGGATCAACTGATAGTAAATTATCAAGATCCATCATGATATTTATTTATTTATGCATGGTTTGTTATTATTTTGTAAATGTGAATGTTTACAGGATCCTATAGAATAATAAACGAGCATGCATAAATAAAATTAATTTTTACGCAATGAATGTTTTTTATTTCATGCATTGTCAAGTTAGGAGTGCAATCACATAGTATGGGCATGTCAAATAGAAAATTATTTCAATTGAAATGGAATTATAAAATCCATATGGAATATATTATTTCAATAAAACCTTCCACCACTTAAATTTGGAAAAAACCGAGTGTACGAGGTGCTCGTCTGCCCTTGTTGAGGGTGACTCATAACATTGGGGAGTTCTTATGAGATATGTGGGTTGACTTCACTAAATTTGGTAGAAAATAAATAGTTATAACTATCTTGTTTAAAGTTTAGAGGAATGTGATGAGAATTTAGAGGTTATACATTTAAGGAGATGAGACTCCACTAAATAGATCAAGAAGTCGTGAGTTAATGCAGTTGGCCAACCAAATGCCAACCTTGTGACTCTTCGAATAGTGGATTAGCCATAACTTGGACTATGATGAGGGGTATTAAGGATATTTTCTCCTATATTACTATAATGACTTGACCCAAACCACCTAGTCTAAGTTGGAGATCCAAAAGAGATCATGCACACCTCCCCGCATGTAAGAGGCTACTGATTAAAAGTGAGGGTCCAAACACCATTAGTGGGGAGACTATACCCTCATTATCATTTCATTTCCATACACAAATAAACATAAAAGAATGTAATAAAATATAATATTGAGAGTAATCATGTGGAAACTATAAAGATTGCATAACGATCTTACAAATAAGAAATATGGCTCACCAGTTAAACCCATGTATAATTACTGGTAAATAAGTAAATAAATATACAACAATATCCTATAGAGTATCTATTCTAGAAAAAGGTTTACCTTTGAGGGAAATATGATTCTCTGTCATATTTTTGATAATAATAATCAAGTTTATCCTCTAGAGTATGTACCGATACCACTCCCAGCTCCATGCTCCTCGGATAAACCATCTTCCATGGACCCTTTCCCCCACCAGATTCCTTTACATGAAATTTGCACGTGCATTGAAATTCCCATTTGGGGTGTGAGTAATAAAACCTAACAGGAAACCACTAATGTGTCTTTAACAAAAGTGAACATGTATAACAAGCATGTTCTATGATACAAATAAATTCACAAGCAACCTTAACAACCGCATACCAAGAACCTGCGTGCCAACTAAGACACCACGAGCCCTGTCCATACTCACTTCAACTCCATGCCAGAAAGATAATTATAAAGGTATCAAAAGTGAAAAAAACTAGCCATAAGGATTGTGCACATGTTACTCGGTATCCTAATGACATCAAGTTGACATGTCACTCAACATTCAAAAGGCATCGAGTTTTGAAACATTACTCAGTTTCCTCTTGGAATTGAGTTTTGACTGGTCTAGAAGGCTAACATGCTCCTACCCTATATAGGATCCACCTTCGTCATCAACAAATGTCATGCGCACCCCCCCTCTAAGTGGTAATCAAATCAAAATGGTCCACCTGTCACGAGTACCAAGATAAAACCTCCAAAGGAATGGTAACACACATCTCAAGATAAAACATACAAGAAGGTAATAACATATCATCATGAGAATATACTAGTAACATATAACAACATGTGATCATTTTCCAGCATGGTAACAATCTACTCTAGAAAAAATCATGGTGTCAAGTTTCATATATGGGTATCATAGGCTACACATGAACCCATAGAAAATCTCATCAATCTTGATCAAGAATCCATGCCATTACAACATGAAACCAAGCCAAAAAGATAATATGAGGTCTCTAATTATTAAGGAACTTCCTAACTCAATATTGTTGAAAATGAAATCCAAAGTTCATTAATGTTTCAAGGATGAACCATGTCACACACCCATGGAGAATGAAATCACACATCAAGGATGCCTCCAAGAATAAGGTTTAGAATGGAGACTCAAGAATATTTCATGTTAAGAACGGTGGTTCTAAAATCACATACCATGAGGAGTCTTTTAATGAAATCAATTTCATGGTGTATCAAAGGAAATTCCCCAATTCACTAGATTCATTGTTAAAGGAAGAACAAATCACAAATTCCTTATTGATTATAGAAGAGAGACTTTGTTCTAGTCAATGATCATTGATCCATCATCAATCCATCAATGTAAAAGATATTCAAGATGAGACTCAAGAAGAGGAAGATCTAATGATGATAGTTCAAGGATGACTTGCCTAGAAATTTCCACCATTCATGAATAATCAAGAACCAGTCAATGAGGCACCATTGAAACACTAAAACCTTCACTAATCTACCAAGGTATCATCAACAGATTAAGGATATGTCATTAATCCGCTATCAAGATGAGGTTTAGGAAGATGATTCATAAACAAATACTCATTGAATGTTTTTTGTCAATTTTATATCTCAATCGAATTAAGAAACATTTTAAACACACTAGATCCATCACCAATCTATGAAGAAAGGGAGAATTTATCATTTTATCATTGTAGAAACCATAAATCCCTTATAGATCCATTCTCATCTCTCTATAAATAATAAGGATTATTCATGGATCTAGAAAATAATCTCCACTCTAGAATCATCAGATCATTAAAATTTTGGATAGGAAAGTGGAGAAGAATGTGAGTGCCAAGATTAAAGAGAAAAGGTTTAAAATTCAAATTATGGCCACCGGGTTTGGAATTGGACAATTAAGGGGGTCAAAAATGAGTGGCATTCAAAACCCATGAGCTGCATTAATTGCACACTCGGACTGGGTGCACCGAAGGGCTGGTGGCTTCCCACTGATAGGTTGGTGGGCTCTACACTTAGGTAGAATCACTACCAGTGATAGTTTCATTTCATGTATATATTTTTAAATATAAAATACATTGATTTTGGAAATTAAATTTTTATTCTTCTCATTGTTTTTATTATTTTTATTTGTAGTAAGACAGGATGCATCGAGATCTTGAAGCTATGAAAAAAGGATTCGAGGAGACTACGATTCACATCATGAAATGTGAATTAACATTGTGAGATGTTTGTGGAAAGATATCAAAACTTAAAGAGGAGGATGGAGGTGAAAATAAGAAAAATGAAAATCTAGACAATATCATTAATGGAATGACACTATATTCACACTATGAATATCAAAACTTTCATGGAATTATAAATTCTGTGAAGCCAATCCATGAACCAAATCTAAAGGAGGAAGACATGATTTATCACAGCATAAAACCAAGTTTCACATCGTGAAACCTAGTGATGGGAATTTTCTACTTCTGATTTTGAAAAACTTTGACCAGGAGCCATGATTAATTCACCGGTAACTATCAGAGTTGACTTGGTAAGATTCATTGGATTATTTTATACAAATTAATACACTCAATGGGGTCTCTATGCCTATAAATATAGGGATAAGGGTGTGCTCTAATTTATTCATTCACAGAGTAGAGGTTTAACCTGAATAAAGTGTGTAACCATAGATTTCTCCATTATTCCTTAGACTTTCTTCCTTCCCTCACCCTTTCTAACCCTCTCATGACTAGAATGAGGGGGTAATTCTAATATTATGTTGGGTGATGCAAATAAAAGGGGAGTGTGTGAGAGAATTATTATTTTTTCTAATTTTTCTTCATGTTTGGGTTTTCTCATTCATATTAAATTATTCCACTCTTTCTCTTTTTCATTTCACGACTATTAATAAGAGGATTAAGAAATTAAAAATATAATGCAACAACCGATCATCTTGAATTCCACATGAACATTGTAAAATTTTGGATGATCATGTTTAAAAATGGTATCGAGACATTAATTCATTAATAACTCTAAGTAATTGACCATATAAAAATGGATTTTTTTATTAAGGAGAGGATTTTTCTATCTCTACTCTGAAAATAAGCATGAAAAATAAATTTAATTTCAAAAATTAACTCAGACACGAACCTAAAATTTTAAAAACCTAGAATGTTTTCTAATATTGATAAAAAGCAATATATTTCTTCATTATATTTTTCAATAAATCTTCAATCAATCAATCATTTAAAATTTCTAAAATTAAGTTTCAATGTCTTATGGATTTGACCTTAAACTCATCTCTTATTACACCAAATTAGTTAAGTCACAATTGTTTTTGTTTTTATATAAATTAATAAACTTGATTAATATATAAGAAATTAACAACGCTCTATGGACCGATAATTTTTTTGGAACCGTTTTCAGGGATGGTTGGAAATTAGATTTTATATTTTCAAATTTTTATTTCAATTTATTAATTTTCTATTTTATTTTCTAGTTTTACACTTGGTGCTCTCATGTTGTAATTTTAGATTTCATTTTTATGGATAACCATTCCACCAGATTGAAAGGAAAATAAAATTTTAAATATGACCCTTAACTTGAAAGAAGTCCAAGGAGAAAAAAAGAATCTATGACCATAAATGGAACATAATAAAACCGAAACTTTTTTAGGGCACCACCAAGAGAAATAGGGAAGGGAATGATCACTAATTACTTGATACAGTCTAACATAAGAATTTAACTAAGCATCATGGTCCCACCGATCATAGTCAATCACTTCAAAATCAAACCAACCATCATATTGATGATCTTAGACATTATCCAATTATCTAAATTGCCACAAGAAGATCCGAATGCACATTTGGGAAGTTTTATTGAACTTTATGATACATTTCGTTTTCAAAATGTTTCAAGAGACATGATAAGACTTTTCCTTTTTATATTTTCATTAAAAGAACATGATTTTGAATGGATTTAGAGATTTAAAATCCATTACATTACCACATGGGATGAGTTATCAAGAAAATTTCTCACTTGTTTCTCCCTTCCATCAAAATAAATGGACATTTGGGTAAATATTTTAAATTTTAATCAATTTGAAGATGAATCACTCTACAATGCATGAGATAATTTTGAAGACATGATCAAAAAGTGACCTTATCATAATATTGAAATGTGCTTGTTAATTAAAACATTTTATAATGGTTTTTTGTAGGGAAATAGGTCCATTTTTTATGGTACAATAGAAAAATCGTTAATGAAGAAATCACCAGAGGAAAGTTAAAATTTACTCAATGAGATGGAAAGAAATAGTTTCTTGTGGCATGATGAAGGAACACAAAGAAGAAAAATTCACATGGTCAACAACAATGAACGAATGATGACATAGATAGAAGTGTTCACCAAAAATATGGATAATATAATGGGATAATAACAAACCCAATGTATGTATATAGAAGAAGATAATTATGCCGATTAAAATCATGGTAATCTATTTTTGGGTTGATGACCACAATAAAAATAAGGACAAGGTTTTTATAAAAGAGGATTGAGATTTCAACATGCACAAAAATTTCCATCTCTCCAAAGTCAAATCCACACACTAGAGAAATATTTGGTCACATTCATGATGACCACAGGAGCAACCATTAAGGAGCTAAATAATGACTCAAGAAACCAAAGAGTCACACTCTGAAACCTCAAATTTCAGGTTGGTCAAATTTTTAGAAAAATTAGAGACAAATAATAAGAAGTACTAATTGGACACCCGAAAATCAACCCTTGTGAAGATTTGAATGCTATCACCCTTAGAAGTGGGATGAAGACAACAAAAAACCTTGAACCAAGCAAGGTACATGTGGAAAACCTTGAAAGAAATAAAGAAAAAGAAAAAGTTGTGGAAGAAGTAAGAGAATAACTCCCTATATTCAATTCAAGACCACCATTTCTAGATCAGATAAAACAAGGGAAATTAAACACACACAAAAGTAACTTTATTGAATTATTAAAAAACTGCACATTAACATTCCTTTTATAGAGGCCTTGGACAATATAAAATTGATGAAAAGTTAATGAAGGAGTTGGTAACCAAAAAGAATAAGCTTGTGTAAATAGGCACAACCCCACTCACACACGAGTACTCAATTGTGATGTCAAATGACCTCCCAAAGAAATGACCAGACTTAGGTATCTTTTCAATTCTAATCAATATCAGATCTAATCAGTTTGGGAGGGATTTGTGTGATCTGGGTTCCAGTGTGAACATAATTTCCAATAAAAAAATCAAGAGCCTAGGACTTGAAGACATGATGACCACAAAGGTCATGATGTAACTGGTAGACTCAAAAATAAAGTACCCATAAGGGATCATTAAAGAAATTCCATTAAAAGTATAAAAAAATTATTTTCCAGTGGAATTGCTCATTCTGGACATGGATGAGGAGATAACACCCATTATTCTAGGTTAACCATTCTTGGTGTTTGGAAGAGAATTGATCAATGTCTAGAGAGGTGAAATATTCTTGAGGATTGGAAATGAGTTGGTTAGTTTCAAAATACATCAGGAAATGGAGAATTTTGATGTGCAAGATGATGACTTGGGGGAGGACTCTATATATAAGATGGAAGAAGTTGATATCACCATTACTAAGAAGGAATATGCTAAAGCTAATAAGAAAGAAAGGAAGTTCAGAGAAAATATTACTAATTATGGAGGAAAAATTGGAAAAAGACAAGTTTGAAGAAGGTCAATAGGTATGGATGGTCCAAAATATTGATACTGGTTTTTTAGGTTTAAAAAATAACTAGTCGATAGGCTCGATGGAGGTAGAGTAGGTGCTTCCCATGAGAAGAGTAAAGGTGATGTCAAAGAAAGGAGGGCCCCCCCAAGTATGTTTATATGAGCCAACTATTAGAATTCATTGATCTAGATCAGGTTACTTTTTTCTAAACCCCCATCACCTGAGTTGAGAAAAGGTAAGGTTGAGAAAACAACTTTAAACATAAGAACTTTTGGGAGGAAACCTTAGTTTTTTAGGATGTTTAATTTTCTATTTTTAGGTGTAGACACTCATCCATAAATCTTTTTTAATTTATTTGTGAATGGTCCTACACTTTTACATGTGAATTTTTATTTTCAGGTCTGAATGAGGGTACAAATAAGTGATGAATAGAAAAAAATAATAACAAAAAATAAAATAAACCAAATAGGTAGTCATTAGTTAACACATATCATTCAATAGGGGAGTATAGGTTTTAATTTCAAAAATTTTATTCTACATTCAAACATTTTTGTATATAAAACCACTTCAAATTGAAAATTCATGCCCCACACTTTACTTTTTTTCTTTAATCATTAATTCAGTAGACAAATAATACTCAAGAAAACCATTATACCAAATTTTAAATTACATTGTTAAAAAATTTAAATGATAAAAATGGAGGAAAAAATAAGTAGAGATAAACATGGTTATTTAGATTTGATAAATCATGATTTGAGGAAATTGTTAATTTATATAAATGAAAATTTATGAGATTTTCCATGATCCAAATTTATAATATTTATTTTTATTGATTTTATTATTGGCATGAATTTCCATGAGTGACTATCCCAACCACATGATCTCATTTTAGATACATTTTATGATATTAATATTTCCCATTATTTCTTAAGCACATTTCTTCTCATTCTTGAGGATATATACTTCTAAAATTTTCTTTGAATTTTGTCAAATCTATGATTTTAATAATTGAATTTTAAAATTATTGATGCATATTTTTTTATTAAGTCCTTATTCTAAGACCCTCCATTAAAATAATTCATCCTAAACCCATAGAATCCATGAATAGTCTTGTTAGATAAGATTCATATTACAAGCTTATTTTATCCTTTCTTACCCTAATCTAAATATTCTGTATGATTATCAAAAAAATGTTTGTGTGTGTAACACCCTAAGATTTTTCAAATAAATTTAATATTGAATGCATGAAACACTGAGTCTCTATAAAACACCAATTTGTTATAACCTATCCAGTAAACATAATTTTTTCACCTCTGTGATTTGAATTTCAAAAAATTAACATGCACAATTGCGTTTAGTAAGATATTTAGAGTTTGATATGAACAGCTTAATTTTTGATGAATAGTAACATTCCCTTATGAATAGTAATATGAAACTTATTAATATTAAATCATATTATTATTTTATTGTCTTAAGGTTATACGATAACGATACCTTGATTAATTTTTCAAGGTGATATAAAACGAATTATAGTTTTAAAGTTGTTATTTTTTTGAATAAATTATGATTTTATTAAATTAATAATATTTATAAACTTATTTTAAAAAAATGGAGTTCATTTTTTAATTCTACACATCGAAAAATATATAGGGTGATTTTTTGGTATTTTTTTGAAATACTCGATTTTTTTATGAATATTAAAATACAACAATTTATTGTATATATACATTATCAGTTAAATTCACTATTTATAGCATCATGGATGATGTAAGAACATTTTGTTCGACCTCACATGAACATATTATTATTCTTGGTCACAAGAATAAATACTATTGGTTTTATTTAGAAAAATAATAAAATAATGGGAAAAATAATGGGAAAACCCTCCTCTCCTCCACTATAAACCCCCCTCACTCCCTCTTCTATGTACTCCCACTAAGCCCTATTCCTTTTCTAAATTCTAATAAAATATCCTCCCAAGGTCTTCCCCCATTTCCATCAGCCCTTGGTCTCATAAAAAGACCAAAACCTCTCTCTTAAAGAGGCTCTCAAGGAAGATTACTTCAAGAGGTAAATTCCTCTTTTTTATTTCTTTTATTTCAAGTTGCTTTATTTTCTTTTTATTTCCTAATAAAAATGTTGTGAAAACTCCAGTACCATAAATATACTATAATTTTGTTATGATAAATGAATAATTCTTCATCATCCCCCCTTTTCCCTTCTTTTATACTAGAAATGAAAACACCCTCTGAGATGTGTTAATTTATCACAATCAAGGATAACGAGTTTTAAATTTCTATCACCATATTCAATTCTGGTCATGAAACCATTTTTATGTTTTAATAAGACTATAATATATTTATTATAACTTATTTAAGGTTCTTTAATCCTTTTGTACACATTATATTAATTTATAAATCAAAATAAGTTCTTTGTGATCAAGAACTGCCAATTAACCCAATCAATTTTCATTAAAGTTTTATATAATGATTCATATTCACTACCAATAAACAAATTAATTTTATGAAGATTTAATATTATGGTTGTTCACTAATAACATGAAACTTCTATTCCGGACAACCATTCTCATTCTACATGTTTATCCATACATGAATATAATTAAACTGATCATGAAAACCAAGGAAGAAAACACTCCCAATCAATGAAATTGAATATCTTAACCCATCAAAAAGACATGAATGAACATAATAAGGTTATATTAAATAAATTAAATGTATAGGAGGTTCTGGAATAATTAATTTATGCACCTAAATTTTATTATTCATGTCATTAATATCAAGTGGGGAACTCCTTCGGACTTAAGGTAAGGGTTTTCTACCCGAACCTCCATTTTCATTCGGGTTACTCTTATTCTCTACTTACCTCTATTAAATTCTTATTTACTCATATGTACTATTCATATATTCTATTATAATTTTCTATATATTTTTACCAACTAGAATCTTACTTTCATTTATGGGAAGTTATATGTTTTAAAAGGATCTTTCAAAAATTCTTCCTAAAATACATGCTCAATTCAAGGGAATTTCTAAAATTATTACCTATTTCATGGGTAATATATAATCTGTTTTTGGAAACCATTATCTTTATAAAATCACTCATTTTATTATGAAAATACTATCTTACTTCATTTATGGTTTTATACAAATATTTTTGCAAAAGAACTCTTATGTTCAAAGTAAAAGAGTATTTATCTCAAGAATTACTCGATGATTTTATAAGTGTATCTTCATCTATTCCAACACTCTTATTGATTCTTATGTATTATTGGGATTAATATTTTATGATATCATATTCCATATTTAATTTAATGGTTTATTATTAGTTTGATTATGGATTTGCAATCTTAAAACCATTCACCAATTTACTCTAAATGGTTAGTGTTTATGCTTAATGTTCAGGGAAGGTTATTTAAATTTCATATATTAGTTTTAATATGAATGTATATGATTTTTATGTTTATACCCATTCATATGAGGAATTTATTGGACTTATTAAGTGTTGAGTGGGGCCCAATATATCCTCTCAGTGCATCGGTTGGTCTCATGAGACAAACTATGGTCTTGGCACGAGGCATTGACAAAATGGATATTTATGGTCTTGGCAGGAGGACTTGATAGTATGGTTATGATGTCCCACATTATGAATTCCCTTATTATGAAATTATTAGTTGATAGTTCTTATGTTTATTCGATTATTATAATAACCATGTTTATTATTTATTATGACATTATTTATTCAGCTCTTATTCCTTCCATAATGAGTTCACGTTTATTTTTAAAGGAATGAGTTTTTAGTTATTCACCATGCCTAATGTTTATGTTTATAACATCTTATGCTATATTTCTTACCCTTATTGATCATTTTACCTCAAACCTTTCTTATGTTTCATTTTCTCAGGACATGAAGAAGTTTATTATGAATGACCTGTAGGGATAAACTTATAGTTTTTGATGTTCCCAATAAAACTTATATATTGTATTTCATATCAAGTTGTAATATTTCAATTATGTATGTATATTGTTTTCAAATATACTAAACAACTCAGTACTTTGGGATTAATATTCCTTATTTATATGCCGGTGTAATAAAATAAGGCACTAGATCTTTTAAATTGGGGTCAAGTCCTTATAGTGGGGTAGAATGTGCCAATATAGAAGGGAAATGCATTCTAAAATGAATAAGTGTGGGGGTGATTTTATGGGATTTGGGGAAAGGTTCATGATTTTCATTCATTATATTCCTTTTAATCCCTCTTGAAAAAAATATATTGAAAATTGGGTCCTGTCTTTAGAAATTCAAAAATTACCATTACTTGACTGGTGATCTTGTTATAACTTTTATAAAGAGTTTTGTAAGGAGACCATTTGAGGTTGAGTGGTGGATGTGAGATTTAATCCATGCATAACTTTTGAAAAAAATAAATAAAAAAAATCAATAGAATGAATCATTCTTTACAATTTATTACTTCATGACCTTGCTTTGAATTTGGAAAAAATGGGAGATATCACTTTGAAGGGAGATTTTTTCACAGAGCTGCTTTTGACTATCATGAAAATTACTTTAGTGATTATCCTTATTTTTAGATTTACTTGTTTTACATCATTTACCCCCCACCCTAGAGTATCAGATCCATTTTATCCTAATATATAATCTCTCATGATTATTTGTGTTTTTTCATCAATGGGGTGGAGAAAGTAGATTCATTAAGAGCCTATGGAAATGAGAATCAATTGAGGTATGAGAAAGTCTCCATTTACATTCGTACCTTGAGTGATGAGTGAAAAAAATTAAAGTGAGACAAATTAAAAATGTTATGCAGATTAATAATTAATTGTGAGGTATGAATGGAATAAAGGAAAATCTTGGTTAATTAAATAGATAAAATGTAAAATATATGTTGACTTGATTTACCTAAAAAATGAGGAGTTGATGAAATTTTTCCATGTGATGCTTGATAATTTGATTCCACATTTATTCAATTGATTTTTTGGAATTAAATTTAAATAAAAAATTGGAGATAATCCTTTGTAATTTTTTGAAATTTCGTTCTTAAGGAAAAACATGAGTTTACTTGTGGAGGTATTTTACCACTGTATTTCATTAATATTTTTTAAATATAAAATACAATAATTTTGGAAATTAAATTTTTATTCTGACCATTATTTTTATTTTTATTATGATAGAATAAGAAGGGATATTGAATACTATAAAATGAGTTTAGGATACCAAGATTCACATCATTAAATGTGAATTAATGTTATGAGATATTTTTGGGATGATTTCATAGCTTAAAGAGGAGGCTGGAGGAAAAAATAAGAAAAATGGAAATATGGACATCACTATTAATGGATTGACATTATATTCATTCCATGAATATAAAAACCTTCATGACCTAATAAATTCCATGAAAATAGTCTGTGAACCAAATCCAAAGGAAAAAGAAACTATTTTTCATAGTATGAACCAAGTTTCATGCCATCAAACCTAGCGATGAGAATTTTCTACTTCTGATTTTTTGAAAAACTTTGATCGGGCCCCGTGATTAATTCACTAGTAACTACTAGAGTTGACTTGGGTAGATTCAATAAATTATTTTATGATAATTAAGACACTGGTGGGGGGGTATCTACACCTATAATTATAGGGATAAGGGTATTCTCCAATTAATTCATTCACATAGTATAGGTTTGTCCTGAAAAAATTTCTACACCATATATTCTTATGTTATTCCTTTGAATTTATTTCTTTCCTCCTCCTATCTAACCCTTTCATGTATATCATAAGGGGGTAATTCCTATATTGTTTCAGGTGATGAAAATGGAGGAGGAGTGTGCATGTGATTTATTATTTTTTAATCTTTTTCCATGTTTGGGTTATCACATTCATATTCAATTCTTCATATATTTCCCTTTTTCATTTCATAAAAATGGATAACGTGATTTAGAAAGTAAAAATATAATGCAAAAACTGATCATATTTAATTTCACATGACCATTATGAAATTTAGGATGATCATATTTAAAAATGGTATCAAGATAATTAATTCATTAATAAACCTATGTAATTGACCATATAAAACAATATTTTTTACTTTAAAAATAGGATATCAAGACTAAGGATCTTTCTCTTTCTTGAATCTGATGAAAAGTAAGACAAATTAATTTAATTTATAAAATTAACCTTCAAAAAAACCCATAATTTAAAAAACTTGAAAGATTTTCATGAATTTTAGTTGAGTATGTGTGGATATCGGTTGGAGATGAATTTAAATACAAGAAACAGGTATGTTTTGAGTAGTGGGTTGATTATTTCTCTTCATGCAAGAATCTTGATCAACTGATGGAAATATGTAGGTGTGGTAACTTTATCTGAGTATAGAAGATGATTGAGGATGGGCCAGGTCCTGGTGGTAGTGGTTGAGATTTCATGACTGATGTAGGTCAGAAGGAATTGAAAGTTGATGTCTACCTGGATCCATAGTCTTATTCTTATATTGTGGCAGCTGAATAGCTGGGTTTGGTTAAATCATAAAAAGAGTTTACTTCCCAAAAATAAGTTCATTTAATAGAGATTGATCCAAAAATTATGGATTTTTATAGTAGGTTGAAACATGATATGGCTATTTCAGATGTGTAGGATACATCCAGGTTAGGGGGTTAGAGGGATTGGGTGCCTTAGGTCCCCCTATTTCATCTAAGGAAGCATCTTATGTTGAGGCTGTGCGAGCTAACAATATATCCAATAACAAGGAGGGGCTATAGGGTAAATAGATAGTGTGTATTAGCTCAAACTCTACACAAGATGTGGTTATCCTGATGAAAATTGAGAAAGTTATAGTGGAATATATGATTCTGGGAATGAAAGTTATAGGGGGTGCTGAGATTTCAACTAAAGAGTCAGGTTCAAAGAAGGTTAGGCTAATAATTAAACTGGTAAACCATTTTGAAGGATTGGCTATTGAAGGGTTGGTCCAGGATCAACCTAAACCAACCTAGGCCAAAGTTTCTTATGAAGGAAAATGCAACATCAGGGAAGATACAACTAATGATATCTCTAGTGGTTTATCAGACGATAGTATGGAGGGACATCATGGTAGAGATCTCCATAATCTGAGGAGGAAGAAAGGATGAAAAAGACAAGGATTTAGGCAGCTGAATTCTACTTAAAAAAACAAAAAATCAAAAGGAATAAATGACTATTACTACCTACCTAAATCAATAAAGAAAAGGTCTTCTATGAAATTGAGGCCTAAGGAGACAGACTCTGAACCTAACTATAAGGATCAGTACCAGAAAGTGAGTGTGAGGGTATAATGTAGAATCCAAATGACTAATAGTGATGTCCCCATAGAACAAGAGGCTGGAGGTGTGATGGGAGAACCAAATAAGACTCAAGAAGCCTCGATCCTATAGTGATAACACCACTGACCAAGTTGATCTCACTAAGGGAACGAATACTGACCAACAACAGGAGGCATTCAAGGAGGATCCAAATAATTTCAAACCATGGGAGCATATCATCCACTTCGAGGAAGAAATACTGGAGGAATCGTTATTGATTAATTCCTCACAAGAGGATGTTGATAAGATGGTTGAGCGACTGATCCTTGTGGAAACTAATAAGGGGAATATGGAGTGGATCAAAAATAAAGACCATATTTTAGTAAGAGGGTTTAATGTAGGGAAAATAAAAATAGAGGAGTACATTAAAATGTGGGATAATATGTATTATTGGTTCGAAGACCTTATCAAGGATGATATAGCTAGAGAGGTAAATTGTCTCCATTATAAATTATTTAAGGATAATGTGTATAATAGGCTTAAATTAGTTTTTAATATTTCATACATATCATATGGTATTTGATGCTTTATTTTCTATACTTTCATGGGTTCTCACTTTTCCCTTAAAAGTGTTTACAAAATAAAAAAGGAAATTTTCAGTCAGTCATTCAGTCTCCAATGAATCAATCATTTAAAATTACTTAAGTCAATTTTCACCATCTAATGGGTTTGACCTTGAACTGTTAGATTACTAAACCAAATTAGTTAATTCTAAATTTATTTAGTTTTTATAAATCCAAAAATTTGATTAATCTTTAAGGAATTAACGTTTCCCTACAAACCGACTAGCAAGCACTACCGATGAGCTGATGGACTTGTTTTAGACATTGTGCAAACCTTAAGATCCGCCCCTTAAACATTCATCTCAAGGAATTACTATATCCTAAAAACCAACCTCCAAAAATACCATATCATAAAAAAACATTTGATAAAAAGATAATCAATTTAATAGGCATGGAAAAATAGATACATGCATGATCCCCATATTACACTGGAAATATAAAAACATATCATAATAAACATTCTTGTATCCTTGATATCATTTATAATATCCTTCATAATATCCTAGGGAAAGGAAAAAAAATAAATAGTGAGATTATATGCTCAATAAGATTTACGTATAATAGAAGATATCATGAGTAAATAAGACATAATCAATATGGTAGAGTGAATAAACAAAACACATTCCATTAAATCAACAACTTGAGTTAAATGAGAATCCATGGATACTATCAACATAAAAAACACATGGATAATGAAAAATAAATTCTTAATAAAGGAAACTCATATTTTTTGATATCCATAATCAATTCCTCTTAACCAACAAATCATGAATATTTCCATCAAGTCCTCTCAACCAAGACAATATCATTCCATCAAGGCCTCTCAACCAATAAATTATCATTTTATAGTTTAGAATACACCAAATATCCAACTATTATGACATGATCTTATAACCTTAGATTATAAATCATGACAATATGTTTTTTCTCATGATAGTTATCGATGCATCAATGGGATATCTATAATTGAGGCTTGCTCGTCACTTGCATGTCCAATGGATTCTTCATATTTTTAATGATCAATATAATTCATTCTAAAAATGCCTTATAAGTAAAAAATTATCTATATTGAATCAAGAATATGGAACAAAAATATTTTATCATCATAAAACGTCTAGAGAAATAAAAATATGATATTATTTTATCATATCCTTAGTAACATCAATGGGTGTCTTCATAGAAGAAAATACCTTTAAAATATCACATGAACATTTCTTGAGAAAGATACCATTTTTATTTTAAAATAAATTATTTAAAATATAAAATTTATAGAATATTTGGAAAAATATAATTTTAAAATAACCATATAAACTTGTAAGGTAAGCTTTAAATCATTGATCGTCTATTAAAATGATAAATTTTATTCATGTCGAGCATCTTAAAATAAAACATTCCTTTCACATTTTCAGTAAAAGGTCAAAAGTAACTTGTTCAGAAAATGATAAGAGTATTCCATTTAATTTTTTTATAGAAATTAAAAAATGGGTAAAAATTAATTTAAAAAATCACATGATAATGGTAAAAATGGTCTTGAAAACATTTTAAAGAAAACATGGACATCGAAAAAAAATATTCTGGACCAAAGAGGAAATAATGTCTGTTTTTCTTAAAAACATTTTCAACATCATTCTAAGTAATAAAGAGAGGAAAATGATACTATTACTTGAAAAGTACATGAATAACCATAGGATAAAAAATGAAATATTTTTATCAGATAAGGATCATATAATTTCCTCAACAGAATTTCAAGCTTAAAAAATCTTGATTAAAATGCGATTGAAACATAAACTACATACTGCTTTGGTATATTTTAAACCATAAACCTCATGAAATGAATGACTTAAAATGAAACTTAAAATACCATTATTATAAATGTATTAATTATATTATATATCAAAGGGACTTTATATACACCACATGAAATAAATAAGTGGTGAATATTGAATATGTCTCTCGGAAACAAAAGTGAGACGAGAAATCCTCTCCTTAAGTAAATCTTGATTTGTAAGTTATTTTAACCTCATATATAATAAATTTAAATTTATTATACTTATATAAATACTTATAATATCCTATATGATTCACATATAATATTTTAACACTCATTTATTAATAATTCTTTATTAAAATCGCTTTTTTGAGTGTACCATTTCATTTTACATGCAAGTTTCAGTTTGGAAGTTTTGATCCTTTCATAATGATCATAGGTCTATCATTTTCATAATTTTAATCATGAAATAAATATAATATATATTATTTATATAAATATTTGTAATCATCCTTGAAAGGTAGATATAAAAAATGAATCACATCACTTTATGGATGTGGTAGTCCACACATATGCATGAGTGACATTATCATTTTTAATGGGTGGAAGGGAAAGAAGTTAAATGATTTATTATATTTCCAAAACAATTACTATTTAAAAAATATCATATATATTTATTAGTCCCACCTTTATAACCATCCAAGTAAAATGGTGATGAAAAATAAATCATACCACTACATGGAGATGGTAAGTCGTACGCATGCACGAGCGATGATTTCACTTTCCATAGGATGGAAAAGGGATGGAAAATGGTTGTACTATATGAATTATATAGTAATAGTGGAATAAATTTTGTGATAGAATAACAATATATGTATTTTATATCTAATGGATCATTCTCAATATTGTACATTGCATGAACATCATAACCAACAAAAATTTTCAATCGCATATTGACATAAAGGAAAACCCAGAACTCAGAGAGGATATTTTCAAGTTAAAATTTTAATTAATTTATTTAGATAGGAAGAAATTATTACCTCATATTAGGTTCTTTCTTTGATATAGATGATTATCTCTTTGGAAAGCCTTTTCCGGACTACCTTTATTTCATTTTAATGATCCAAGTATAGAATCCCTCTAGTGGCGATCCATGCGTGCTCTTTTGATCTCACATTGACACCAATTGATTTGTGGGTGATAGTGTGGTGAATCAATCATATTGTGTCATTTTTATTGACTGATTATATTTCCTTTAACCATGAAGGAAACTCTCTAGCGTTTCTCATTCTTAAGAGGAATAGAGGAGGTGGAATCCGAGAGAGAAGTTTGTTGTGCGCAATGATTCTCAATTATTGATTAAACCTAAAAAACATACATAATGATCTATTTATAGAGATAGAGTTTAGGTTAAACTATTATTTAATTGTTTACCAACCCTTAAATAATATTATAATCGTTTAACAAACCCCATGGTATATAATAATAATATTATTTTATGGGACTCACTATCTTACACAATGATAAATATTATTTTACCAGCTTATAAATTAATATTCATCATTGGACGTGATCTTGGTCCAATCAAACCCCTCAAAATTTATTGAATACCTAAATAAATATTTTTATTCATAAATAAATATTTTATTCACAATCTAGTAAATAAATATTTATTAAAATATTCAATAAATAAAATAAATATTTTATCCAAAATACAATGAATAAATATTTATTATATATTCACATAATCAAATAAATTATTTATTAATAAAAAAATAATAATTTATTACCTTGTGAATATAAGTGATTAATAAAACTTGGATAACATTATCCCTTGGTCTTGAAAATGATATTTATCTGATTAATTAAATTCAAATAAAATTTATTTGAGATAAAAAACACTTAGTGTGTGATCCTCTAATATTATTTCTCTTTGGAATTGGGTGGGTTTTTCTAAAGTCTAATATTACTATCTTGAAATGGTTCAAGGCACCCAAGAGAAAGAACTTAATGTCGCAAGGACAACAACCACATATGAGTGCTCACTATGTAATATAATCCATTTGTATCAATATCTCATCAAGAAGGTTGCACATATATTCCATAAACCTATATAATTGAAACATATTTCTTTGAAAATATGGAATAAAACTCATTACACTCTGACCATAGAATTTAATTCAATAGTTATATTTCAATCAAATGGACGAGATATAAACATCCATAAAGATGAAAGAGATAAATCCTCTCTAAACATGCTAATTAAAAACATGTCATTCATGATGAAACCAACATATATAACTTCTACATGAATTGTTATTGTCATATTTTATGAAATACATCTAAGTGAACTAGTCATAATAGGAATTAATAATAATATTAAATTATAAGGACCATTACAAACTCTTATAGATAGGAATATTCAATGACACTAAAACATGCAGAATTCTTACTGGTGTGTCTATTCTTATAATATCATATTTTGGGAATTAAAAAGTCACAAATTAAATAATAATTAAGCCTATTATTCTTATGAGTACTTAGACCTGATAGTCTTTGTACCATGATCTATATAATATTACATTATCTGAATATAGAACTATATTTAAGAGATATCATTATAGCATATAAAGATTCTCATTATAATAGAAGACTGATATGACCTTATAAATCTGATATATATCCTAGAAAATTATCAAATCAATTTTATGTAGAAGAACAATCAATATGTGATAATATATTTATATTAATATTCACTGATTTGAATATACATGTAATCCAAATTACAAATTAGTTGGTTCTAGGGAATGAAATCCAACAAACCCCCACTTGCACTAGATACAACTGCTAATGACTGGTTAGTCATCACATGTTAAACATTCTTATTATATGTATGACTATAATATCTAATCCTACCACATTGATGTGGCTAGGGTTGGTTAATCTATATGTCTATACAGGGAATCTATTTAATAAAACATTACTATCTTGTGAAAATCCCTCAAGTAGTGATATAACTAAGTATCCACTTCTTGTTCCCATGTCATAATCCCGATATCTTGACTAAATCTATAGTCAAATATTATCATAAAATGATAAATCTCTTTCTTTTGGTATAACCCAAAATCAGAATGGTACATTACTAAACCGATTCTTAAGCTGTATTAGAAGCTGTAACTTTCTAAAACATTGTAGATTTGGAAACCACTAGTTGTAATAATTTTTTCTTTCAAATTACTTTTTACTTATAAATGGTACTAGATAAAATTTAACTAAATGAAGATAAGTGTTCAATTACCTTAATTACTAGTATTACCACTTCTCCATACACTAGAAACTCACCTATTTCTACCATTCCAAGTGTTGTCAGATAGTTATAACTACAAGTATATTTAATTATGTTGGACCGGTTTTATATTCACCTATTATACTTTATACATCAGTACTATTATGTCATATGAGATGAATTTCTAGCACTCAATCTTGTGAAATTATTTTAACTTCCATAATCTCTTCTAATTCCCATGCATGTTCTACTGGACGGATTATATGTCAAAATAAAATTCATCCTTGAGTTTTTCCAACTTGTATTTTTCAATACTATGCTAATATATATACTATGAATAGATTTAGAAAAATCATAGATCTATTTTTGTCGATATTTTTCTCCAGAACACAATTTCTACTTTATGTCAAACTTTGTGAAATTTCATTCCTTATTATTAATAAATTGTTAAGACACAATAATTTTTTTTCATATGTTATCAACATATTTATCTTGAAAATTTATAGTTTTCCCACTAACCAATTAGAGACATATGTTACTAATTAATTTAAAAATAATTGTTCTATGATCACTATGCATGATTTATTCATAAATGAATTTATATAATATGTATATATTATTGGAATCTATTGATATAATCAGCCCTTTTTAGTTATTCCTATTAGACATATACCGTAGGGTCTCCTTTTGGTTGCATCATATAGAAATCTTCTGTAAGGATTCCTCTAAATGAGGTGGACTTGAAAATAAATATCCCAATATGATCATCATAGAAATATGCTTTGAAAAGTAGAATTAAAAAAGGATTTTAGTCATGATGAGTGGTGAATAATATTAGTTATAGAATAAAAATTTCAATAATCTATCATGAAATATCAGTATCATCTTGTACCATCCATGTCCAGTTTCTCTTGAATACTTACTAGCTGTATCAAGTCTTAGAAATATTCAAAATATAGAATCCTCGAATCTTGATACATGGAGTACATTTCTTGAAGTTATACATATTTTCAGCATTATAATATTAATATTTAATAATATATTGTAGGAATATTTATTCTGGAAGAATAAAATATTTATGAATCACCACGATGAACATAAACCACCTCTTTGGTTATATGTTCCTATGCTGTATGTGTCTCTAGAACTCCTCCTCCCACTGAGCATAGTGGAGTCCAGTATTCCTATTCCAACTTATGTGCATCCAAATCCTTAACCAAATCTATTTTTTTAATTTTCTAAAATCCAATTTGTGGTTTAGTGGGAACCACACACAACATAATGCAAATAAAAACATACCAAACTTCAAAAACAAATGCTTTAGTAGACATAAAACCACCATGAACATATTCAAAAACACCCACCTGAATTTCATCAAACATCACTATTGTCACCTCGTTAGCATCAAGCACATCCAAATCACCAGTCATGATAAAAACATAATAAAAAATTATAATAAATATTTTAAATTTAAAAAATCACCATTATTCTTATCTTGGTATCTACATCACCTTGCGCCACGCATCCTAAAAAACTATACATATCACCTCACTAGACCGCCAATGAGAATCACTCACTCGAATCCCTCACTGATACCCCTATCAACACTATCATCCTCTCCATCCAAAAACATGCTAGAGATCAGCGAATTCCATTGTATCACATCCAAATGCATAAAATATCAACCCAACATCATTGTGAACCAATGGACGCCACCAAAACCGAATAGAACCAGACCAAAAATGCAAATAGGAACCACTTTCACCGATGAAATAAATAAAAAAACAAAAAAAAATCCCAAGATGTTGCTGAAATCACTGATAAGAAAACATTCATATCTCCAAACTAGATCCATCCATAATGAAGAGAATCAATAAATGAGGACCACCTCATCATGGATCGAGGCCTGAAAATGACTTTTGGAACACCATGACTGAATGAAAACACATCCCAAAGCCTCCATAAAACCACCATAGTAGACTGATAAGGAGAGTGGTAGAGGAACTTGAATCCATAGTAGTGATTAAAACAAATATGGTCTCAATAGAGAATCATCCTTTCCATGACCACCAACCCAAACTGTCAAAACCACCACTAACCGAAAAGAACACCTGTTACACACCAATGAACCAAAACCTCCAAGAAAGAGAGCACTAAGGGAGTATGATTCTATACTCAAGCCATGGTCCTAGACACCCCACGAGACTCGACCCACACATCCCAAACCATTCCATGAAAAGATGAAACACCGGCCAGTATGGGGTTAGAAACACAACCAACCATAAGGAAAGAGTAGAGGAAGAGCCATTAAGGTCTACACAGGGATCCAAGGCTGACAAAGGGCACATAAGGGAGTGAGGGATAAGAAAAAATGGTAACAAAAGAGATAACATGGGGAGAAGGAAAGGGAATGGAGAAAAGGGGAGGGAATAAGGAAGAAGAACAAGGGGAGATGATTCCAAAGTCGACATGTAGGCCTCCCCACATCCGAAGCACCACTGAGGAAACCATAACTCCAAATCCTTAACCCATATATATTAATTATTTTCCAAATATATTCAAAGAGATAGGATTTATGAAATTATAGCTAATATTGACTAGAAGTTAATATCCCTAGTGGCTATAGGATAATTAACTCAGATGCACATTAGTGTTTTGATGTTTGTTTATAGCTAAGGCCAAATTTTAACAATAATTTTTCTACAAACACTTATGATAGTTTTCAAATATATTCTTATCATATCACAATTGATATTATATCCATTAGAAAATATAGTTGGCACATGGTTAGTTGTTTCACTTTTATTTACAAAATATGTCTTTAAAGGAATAATGGAAGATTTTAAATATATATATATAAGACTCATCATTGATATTCCTTTTACTACCATCATAAAATTGATTTATATAAGGAAATGTGAGTTTGGGATAACCTTTTCTCTATATATACGATCGATGATTACTTGGATAATATGTTCTATGACAAGCTCGCTTAGATATTCCTCAATATTTACCAAGTGAAACCATTTATTTCATTGATAATTTCAATAATTTCTTAATGGAATATCATGAAGTATATGAAGTCACCTTAACTTCAGAATGGTTCATGTGTCCATGTTAAACCAACTATAAAAGGTTTTGTCAAGTCTCTTTATTTAAAAAGGTTTATTTATCTAGAACATGATATGTAGTTTGTTTATATATCCGGTATCTTAGCTCAATTGAGAATAAAACACTTTAATGGGTATACAAAGTTCAAATAATTTTAGTTTTATTTGATAAATAATTATCTTGTCATAAATAGGCAAGATTCTTATATTTTATATTCATCATTCATTATAATGTATATTTGTGATTCAATAGTTAATGAATCGTTAGTTTAGTACATACTATAACAACAATTATTAAAAAATGAAATAATGTCTTGGTGTGTCTTGTTGGAAACTGAGATAAATGTTTTGGTAACACTTATTACAAACTTGAATCAATCTAATCCAGCAATGATAAATAGTGATCCCCCCTCAAATAACATAGAAATCTTCTTTTCTCAGCTCCTCTTGAGTTCACTCTAAAACCATTCAATTCTTGATTGTTTCCTATATTTAAATACATTTATGTTGTAATCATATTATATTTAATAAAAAAGAGGTGAATAGAAACTTGATGAATATACCTTAAGTGGATGAAACTAATTTCTTATTCAATTCATTATAATTTCTTTTCCATTGTCCACTATTTCTATATAAGAAGAAAATATCTTACTATTCACTCTTCTACTGTTAAATTTTTTTTCTCTTTGAAGGATGCCATAAAGGATATTTTGTATTTTAATTATATATGGGATATTTAGACCCATATTTCAAACTTATCACCAAAATGGGTGGATAAACAAGTTTTAACCAATCCTTATCCTCTTGGTGAAGTATGGAAAACATTTTATTGAGGGACTTATCCATTTTTTTATCCAGGCTTAGAAAAATAAGGATAATGTTAGAGGTAAGGATAATAAGATAAGATTAAAGAATAATTTATTATTTAAGTAGAAGCCTAATTTTACCAACTGATTAATATGACCTATCATTTTTAAAGCATGATTAGTAGCTACATTTCCTTCTTCTAGTTTACATTGATATAGTGAATTGAAAATATTATTTATTTCTAGCCTTTCCTTATCTTTCTCAAGAGAAAGGAGTTATTATATTATGGTGTAAGCATACATGTATTTATGTTGTATCATAAAATCTTCAGACATAGTTTATAATATAATATAAAAGACATAGTATGTATCCTCATCATATCTCTAGAAGGAATCCCTTTCACCTTTGCTCACCCACTAGGGTAGAAGGACAATAATAGGGGATTCCAATACATAATACAAACTTTCTGAAAATAATTAATTTCACAAAATATTATACCATATCTTGAAATTTTTATTTGTAAGGAAATACATTGAGTTAAGGAATTATCACACTATTTTTGTAGTTTTCCTTTCCATTTTATAAAACAATTAAAACAGATGATTAATACTTTACCTGATTACAATTTATGTGAGAAATAATAATAATAATTAATTTTATTAATTATACAATTGTTTTATCAAGTCACAAAAAATCTCATCATTGAACTCAGAATGTCTAGTTTCTATGATAATATAGTGGAAATGATCTATATTTACTTTCTTATAATCTAAACAGTGGCCATAAAAATTACTATAACGTATTTAGGTAGAAGGTCTTGCTAACTAAAGGCTTGTAACTCCTTTATCTGTTGAGTGGACTCCCTAATCCAGAAACTCTGACTCAAATTTCCTCAACACTTTCCTCCAAATTTGTATTTGATATACATAGACCATTAAACCCTATAAAAATTCTGCTAAGCTAACCCACTATCTTAGTTAATACTTCCTGATAATTAAAAGTGCCTCCGACAGAGGCTGATCCGACACTTAAACTATGAGTTCTTCTTAGTTCAGATGATGGAAGGCCAATTCTGACTTAATATATATTTGAGGAATTCTAATTTCTTGTGAAAAAATTTTAACTTGTTTTATCCTTTACATTTATTGTTAATACTAAGTGTATTTTAATTAATTAATTAAAAAATTTGAGTAGAACATTTTCACTAAACCATTTATTTATATTCAATCATTGTACATTAATTGATTTATTTATGTGATCAAGTAATTGCATCCATAAAATAAATAATTTATTAGAAAAAATAAATAAATTAATGAACCAATTATAAGCTTATATAATGGTTGGTTTATTGAGGGGATAATAAATCAACCTTTGACCTAAGGGAAACAAATCATTGTTCCAGTCTTGCCATGAGTTGTAGCATTCCACCTATTCACCTTTGTATTGCCTGGGTTGGAAACATCTCAGATCCATCTTAAATTGCCTCCACATGCCTTAGGATACTCCATTTATTACATGTATTTGTAACTCACATATGTGAGGGGAACTAAAGGATTAGTTAAAGGGAATTACATAAATAACCTTGGATACATATGCCCTATATAATAATTAAGGCTGATAACTCACAAGACATTATATTTTAATTTAATAATTAATAATTGAAAACTCATAAAATAAAATAAATTAAATAATTCTAACACATTCGTAGGTATTGGTCAAGATCATGAATAATTATACACATGAAAAAAATACATAAAAGTGAAACTATTTAACATTAATTTATATTTGCTCTTTATTATTAAGATAAATGTTCTTTAATTAATTTATCTAATAATTACATTTTATCATAATGACCATCCAAATTCATTTTGAGATATCCTCCAATAAGGAATTCATGTAAAATAAATGGCAGAACCATTAATTACATACAATTATAATAAATCAATTTATCCTTTAATTATTATTTAAAACCATAATTAAATTTTCAAACCCAACAGGTGCTAATCAATATAATAAGGTTTTAATAATGAAATTATCAATTTAATTTAATTTAATTATATATGTTATTAAGAGACTACGCGACATGTAATATCAAGATACATGTTGTGTATCTCATTTTCCATATACCTGAGTTACACACCTGGGTCTTTAGTGTGCATCTCATCAGTTTACATGGAATGTACTATTAAGCTACATTCGAAGTGATCAGAATACTGTGTGTCTGTGTAACTCATTGAGGAACATGGACTGTATTTCGGATGTGGGAAATAAGGAACTACACATTGTGTATGCTGGCTACACATCATGTATGTAATTATTTATCTTGGATGTTAGTCTCACAAGGTCTTGACCATGTATTTTACCACATGGATAGCACGAATTTCACCTCTAAACCATGAAGACTACATGAAATGTATGCTATCAACACACCATGTAATCTAACATGCCATGTGCCATCATGGCCTAGTCTATACACAATATGAAATAAATGTAATGAATGTGGTTACTACTTGGTATATTGTGTTTTTTGTGGCATTTCCAGATGTAATACACTTGGGTATATGGCATGTACTATGGCTACAACCATGTAACCCAATTTTATCAGCCAAAATTATTGTCACTTCTAGATGGAATCTTCAATCATTCTTCATATGTTTGTAGACATTTAAGAAAATAAAATCATGGATGATGATAATTAAAATATCTAACCATGTTAATTGAATAATTATATTGAATAATGATTAATCTTGAAATGAAATATATAACCACTATTGTGAATATAGATAAAAAATGAAATAAATAATTATAAATTTGAAACATGACCACTCTGATACCACTTGAAGGTTTTGGGCATAGAGGAAGCACCGTGGTGGGTGAATAACCATAAAGTTCGTGTCGATCTGATGGATTATATTCAATATTGTACATGATGTGAACATAATGAATAATGATATTTTTCCACCGTATATTTACATAAAGGAACAACCATAAACACATAGAGTATATTTTCACAATAAATTTACAATTAATTTATTGAGAATGAAATAAGTGATTACCTCATCTTTGGTTCTTTCTTTGATGTAGATGTTGATCATTCCAAAAACCATTTTCTAGAATACCCTCATTGTGCTGTAAGGATCCAAGTGTAGAATACCTCAAGTAGTGATCCACACATGCTCCTTTGATCTCTAACAAGCATGAATTGATTTTTGGGTGCTATCATGGTGAATCAATCATCTTGCATCATTATTCTTGATCACTTATAGTTCTATTGATCATAAATGAAACTCTCCAGCGCTTCTTGTTATTGATAAGAAGAGAGGAGGAGGAATTCAAGAGAGAAGGCTATTGTGATCAATGATTCTCAATTCTTGATTAACCCTATATAGTAGACATGACCATATATTTATAAAGATACGGTTTAAGATAAAATATTATTTAATTTTTGTATCAGTTCTTAAATAATATTATAATATTTTAACAAACACCAATTCCATATAATAATAATAACATTATTATTTTATGGTGTATGCTAACATATGTAAAGATAAATATTATTTTACAGGATTATAAATTAATATTCCTCGATGGATGAAATCTTGGTCCACTCAAACTTGTCCATATTTATTGAATACCCAAATAAATATTTTTATTCATAAATAAATATTTTATTCACAATCCAGTGAATAAATATTTATTAAAATATTCAATAAATAAAATGAATATTTTATTCACAATCCAGTAAATAAATATTTTTTATATATTCATGTAATGAAATAAATTATTTATTAATAAACAAATAATTATTTATTACCTTGTGAATATCAGCGATCAATAAAACTTTGATAAAATTATTTCTCTGTATTGAGAATAATATTTGTTACATGAATTAAATTCAAATAGAATTTAATTGAGATCAACAGAAACACATAGTGTGTGACCCTCTAGGATTATTTCTTATTGGAATTGGGTGGGATTGCCTAAAGTCAAAGATCACACTGTCTATCAATGGGTCAAGGCACCCAAGAGAAATAACTTAATGTTTCAATGATGAAAACCACATATGAAAACTCACTACGTAATATAATCCCTTTATATCAATATCTCATCAAGAATGCTACACATATGTGTCATAAACTTATATTATTAACACACCTTTCTTTTACTACATTAAATAAACATTATTACATAATGTACATAGAATTTAATACGACAATTATATTACAACCAAAGGGATGAGATATTAAATTCCATAAATATGGGAGGAATAAATCCTTCCTCAACTGATTAATTAACAACATGACATTTATGGTGCACCCCACACATTAAAACTCTCCATAAACTATTATGATTATGGATTACTAAATACATCTATGTGCGTGAGTCATAACTTGCATTAATAATAATCTTAAATTTTAACGAAAATTACACACACCCCCATATAGGAATATCTAATGACACCAAAACATACAAAATTCTTACTGGTGGTTCTATTCTCATAATCTCCCATCTTAGAGATTACCAAGTGTGTAATTAATTAGAATAATCCTTATCCTCTTATTAGTACTCTCACTTAAAAATCTATATACTACATGCCCTATAATAGTATGTTATCTGACTATATAACTATATTTAAGAGATATTGTCAAGAAATCTACAGGTCACATCACAATGGGGAAATTTTATGACCTTATCAATGATAAAGATACTCTAGGACATCATCACATCAATTTTATACATAAGAAAAATCAATATGTGATAAGATATTTATATTAATATCCAATTCATTAAATATACATGTAATCCAAAGCACAAAGTAGTTGGTTTTAGGAAACCAAATCCAAAACCATAATCATAATGACATCTTAGTATATTAATGAAACTAGATTCATTATTTTAGGATTCATACAATAGATTGTGAGGGATTATAAGAATAAATAAACTTGAAAGAGTTGGTAAAGACGACTACCTATTCTTTGAAATTCCCATTTGGACTACACCTTAAGCCTTGAATTATTGGTCCTAGGAGAAGATTATAGGTTCTAGGGTAAAGAGAAGGAATATAAAAAGGTATTATGGTAGGTCCTATCTAATATGTAGTGATCAAACCTTTTGAATAAGGGAGGAGAGAATGTTCCCTTTTATAAGTGAGGGGAGGGTCACCCTTACAATTACTTAAATTATTAAATTAATATAAATTAATTTTCAGATTAAAGTGGATAAAAATTAATATATGTAAAATATAGGATGAGTATAAGTCTAAATAATCTCGTCCAATAATATTTATACAAGTTTATGTTATGTTTTAACCCATATCTCTTAGTTTTAACCCATGTTAACCCTTTTGACAATTACAATGATTTCAAAGTTTTTTACTCTTTTAGAGTCGAGAATGTTACTATAAAAGGAAAAGTGAACAATAAATGGATATGTTAGACCATATTACATTAAAATTTCTAATTATAATATTTTTTTGAATTTTAATTCATTTAATAATATATTATTTTACATAATATACCATTAAAGTCATTTTTAGAACTATTCACATAGTTGAATTTTAAAAACAGAAAGATTAAAATAAGATCCAAACATATACTTTAACACATCACTAACACGTCATATTTATCTAAATAATTCATCGAAAATAATAATTAATCTAAATTTTATTATTTTTAATATTTTTAAATTCATTTATTTTATTTTTCTATTACCTGAATAAGTACTGTGTCAGTGTTGCCTAAGAATTTAAGGTAATTATTTCATCCCTAAAAATTAAATATAAATTACTATGGTAAAAAAATTAATTCATATTTAAAATAAAAATTTATAACCAAGAATAACTCCCTTTTTATCCTTATGAAAAAATATTAGATATATTAAAGTCAAGTAAGTGACATTTTGCATTTATCCTTTTCATAAAATAATATAAAGGTCATAATCAATGAAAAATGTCACCAAGTTTCCATATTATCAAAAATTGGATGATCATGACTGAAATTTACTCATAAAATATTATATAGCCTAGTTTTATAGAAATTTTAAACCCTTATCCAAAATTTTTAACCATATTTTACCCATTTTACCCTTACTGAGGTGACAAATATTTTTCAAGGTTACTATTCATAATGACAAAAAATTAAAGGAAAATATTCACTAAATTTGATCATCACGATTCCATATATGGTATCCATTTTTCAAGATCCAATATATAGAATTATAAGAAATCAATTTTTATATAAATGCAAAAAATGCAACGATTTTTTATAAAAAAATGCGTTTCTAAGCATAAAAATTATTTTATATAAAAATAATGAATATTAATGATTAAAATGGAATTAATAAGATTATTATAAAAAAAATTAATCATATATCACTTTAATACCAAATAAAAAATATAACAGGACTTTTAAATTACTTTATTTAATAAAAATAAATGATAGTATTTGAAAAACGGTGATTTTTCACTATTCAAATGAAAATCAATCATTTTAGAAAAATCCCAAAATTTAACCCTAATTTAATTTTGATATCATAATTTCAAAAATTAAGTTAATTTTATAAAAATAAAATTTATAAAATTGGTTTAAATTAATTATAATTTTTACACATGAAATGCAGTAAAAATCATTTTGGAAGGAAATACATTTTTAATGCATAAAACAACTTCAATAAAAATTGAGTGATTATATACTAAGAATTAATTAATAAATTTTTGTTTATTAGGTCCATTATAATTATATTTCATAATTAAGTTACTCATATTCATTCCCTCTAATTCAATGACAATTTTATAATGTCCACATATAAATAATAATATTTTTATAATGTTCTCAAATTACTTAAAGCTCATTGTTGCATGTTAAGAACGATATCATGTTTATAATTCTTTTGAAATAAATTTTTGGGGTGTTATATTATCCCAATATAAATAAATTACACCCTTGAAATTTTATCTTTTCCATCAAAGTTTCAATATTTGAAAATACCTTTGTTGAAAACCCACATCATATAATGGGATAATAAAACATTATTTGAAAAGGGGAAATGAGAAACATAAATTTTACCAGAAATAACACATAATAGGGTTCTCATATAAGGATAAAATTGGTGGGAAGTTAAAATATACACATGGAGGATAAAAATAAAATCTATGTAATAACATATAATGATATAGAACATGGTCATGAGAATGTTAATGACCACCAAACCATAAATCAATGAGGGGTTTAAAGATCATCAATTCATTAGATTTGAATGTAAAATAATAACATTTTTTTCAAAATCCCTTTTTATATTATTTTATGAATCAACTACTAATTACCAAATCCAAAAAACTAAAATAAAGCCCAAAAATTATGATTATTTCCAATCCAAACATAATTATAACAACCATGTTTTCAACTAAGAAATAGATATTTATATTAAAAAAATCACTTGAAACAAATATTCCTAAAATGTTTCTTGATTGATAATTATTTATTTAGATTATGAAGGGATGATTTGATATCCATGCACAATATAAAATAATTCATATATTTGGAAATAAATAAAGCATGGGTTTTCAATCAAATAACTTATTATCATAACTTAAGGGGTTTAAACTTTAGTTGTAGTAATTTCATAAGATTGAACTTCATCCCTTAACATTTTCTAAGATAAATTCTCCTAATAATTTTGGCATTTATTTGAGCAGTTCCCCATCTCCTTACATTTGAAACATTGTACTTTGGTGGTTTCATGAAACAGCCCAGGTACCTTGGTAACCCAATAACTGAGCCAGTCCTGACATAGGCCAAAGGGCATTCCTAATCCCCATGGGTCAACAACAAGCACCTGACACCAAAAAACATGAAAGTGGGAATGAATTTACCACAAACAATGTGGAAAAAAAAGAAACAAGGAAGTTGTCATAACAAAAGAAACTCTAATGGGAGTAATGTACCATAATTCAATAATTAATTAAATCCCAAAGTACTACAGCTCAAGTACCAAAACAAAGGAAAATGCCCCAAGTACCTAAGGACAGAACTCACCACATCCAAGGTTCAACAGCTAGATCTGCCACTAAGAGATCCTTTCCCATTGCTTGAACCTAGAATAAGATAATCTAAAAACACCCTAAGGCACAAGTAGGGTGTGAGTCAAAGACCAGTATGATTTCAAAAAATATTCCATAACAATATCCAAATATCAATTGAACCAATAATGTGGTTTCTATTTTAAATAAATACAGGTTTGGAATTTACAAAATCACATTTAAAAAAATCATGATTTACACTTTAAAAGATTTAAATACTTTAGAAAATAATTCTTTACATTTCATTTGATGGAAATACATATCAAAATATGTAATTTACATTTAAATCTAAAGATTCCTTACACAAATGACAATTTTCAAAAAAATGGCTAAAATAAACACTTTTATATAAAATAGTTTACATAAATTCTCAATGCATGTAAAATAGTTTATAAGAATGACATATACATTTGAAATACAACAAGAGAGCAACACAGTCATGTTCCAAATAGGTATGATAGTTCTAGGTTATAGGGATCCAACACTATGAAATAGAAAGTATGTACATACACCCCTTTGGGCCTAATGAAAAGAGGACTAATCACCATTGCCTGAGGAATGTAATGTAATGATATGATGTTTTAGAATTTTGTAATTCATAAAGTTCCACCCAAAATAACACACTAACTACCTAATTCGTGCATGTTCTCAAGTACAAAAAATAATGGGAAATTTATTTCAAGACTGCTTAAAATACAATTAAATCCTATCTCCCATTTCAAATATGACAATTTTCTATTTAAAAACCATAATGGGGTTTTAATAAAAAAACATGCCTTTTCACCAAGATGGAACCCTAAGGTTCCCATAAAAACATTTTAAATCCATTTTTACAAATAGGGGTTTGAAATCAATTCACCATTACATTTCACAATCCAATTTCACAATTAAATTCAACAATTTAATTTTCATATAATTACATCAATTTTACCACAAACCCAAAATTAACTGGAATTGGGGTTTTAAAAAAATCTTTCCATCAAAACATTTTATTTGTAAAGACCCATAAATTCCATGGATTTTTTTAAATACACGGGAATTTTATGAGTCCGCAGTTTCTAACGGCACCTGATTCTGAGGCCCGGTGTACCTGGAATTAATTTCTGAAGTTTTGTTCGGGTATGTTCAGTAAAAATACATGCAAGATTTTATATGTTTTGAACCGGTGCTTGGAATTTAAATATGAGGACACCGATGAAATCACAGTGCCAGTATTCTCTTAAGGAGACCTTTACCGCTGTTGTGTTTCATCGAGAGTGGAAGTTAATTTTTGGGTTTCTAAATAAATTAAATAAAAACATGCGTGACACATTTTATTATTTGATTGGTGGTTAAAACCTCCAAGTGGAGGTTAGTGGTGGGGCCCACCACACCCTAACCTCCCTTGGGAGGATATTTATAGTGGGACCCACACAAGTTTTAACCCTTGTAACTCTCCATAAGTGGTGAAACCAATAAACTTCCATGGTTTCATTCTTGCCCACTCTCCACCATTAATAAAGAGAATTAATTCAATTTAATTAAAATATTTTTGAATCCTTTCCACCACATTTAATTAAATGAGTTACCTCATTTAATTAAGTGCAACTTATGTGTTGTGGTGCCATAAAAATAATAGAGATTTCCTCTATTATTTGGTTGGGGCATTATTTTGGTGGATCTTGGAAAAACATTGCAGAACTTCATCCTCTCCGCGAACAATGTGATGAATGCTTCTTCCACCGATAATCAACGCCGTCTTCTTCCTTCTTCAACCAAGGAAAGGAAAGGGAAGCGGTGCCTGCGAGGAACGCCAACGTCATCTTCGACTTCATCACCTCCGAACGCCCATCCGCCAACAATGAGTACCTCTCTTCCTCTTCTGACATCAACGGAATGATGCCGTCTTCCCGCGAAACCGTCAAGAAGTCTCCAGTTGTGAGGTAGGAGAATTTTGTATTAATTTTAAATATGATATTACACCTTCATTCTTCATCGTAAAAAATTCTGGCGAGGAAAACCAAATGATATCATATGAAGTGGAGGGTCTGAACCGCATGAACACGGACCGACCCTCCCCTTTGTTGTTTCCTTTTGACGACGTCAGAGGCGGAGCTGAAAGGGAACAACGCCGTCACACCATGCCGGAGAATAACTGCGGCTAGGAGGACCACAGCGGACGAAAGAGGAACCGCGACCAGGAGGGCCGCGGCGGATGAAGAGGTGCGGTGCTGTCGCGCCGCGCTGTAGAGCTGAAGGCCGCTGCCAGGCCGGGCCACGGCGGTGGTGGACTGGCGCCGTCATGCCGGGCGCGTGGAGGGAAACCGCAGCCCGCATCTGCGGGCCGCTCGACTGGAAGAACCAGCCTGTCGCCTGCCGGTTGGGCTGGAAAACCGCGGTGCCCGCAGGTGCCGTGCGGAGGATACCGCGGCCCGCATCCATGGGCCGCTCAGCTGGGCAAACCGGCTGGCTTCTTGCCATCTGGGTAGGAGAACCATGGCACACGTAGGCACCGTGTGGGAAGAACCATGGCCCGCTGCATGGGCCGCATGTGCCAGACAGAATTGGATGGCTACAGCCGGCCAGACAGCGAAGGAGGTGGCGCCGCTTGGCACCGCTGGGTGAACCAGACCGGCCCGCAGCGTGGTCCGGGTCCATAGGTGGGAAATGCCCCACTGGGCCAGGCCAACCCCCCAGCTGGGTCGGACCCGTCGATCCGGGTCGGCCGACCCGCCAGCCCACTGGGCTTGACGGGTCGGGCCTGTCTTCGCTTAAACGCAAATAACTTCAAGAATGCGTGTCCGATCAACAAAATGTCTGCGGCACTGGGACCCTCATGATGAGGTGGTCCTTTTGTGATAATATAAGTGAGTTTTGGTGGAAAATGGTTGGGTTTGGATCGAGCGTAAATCCAACCGGGCCCCTGGAACGGAAATGATAATAACTCTCAGACCAAGCGTCTGATTGACGCGTCGTCTGTCATGCTGGGTTCCTTATGATGAGACGACACTATGAGATACATCAAATCAGGACTTCATGATAGTTTATTTATCGAATCTTGTCTCAAGTCATGGACCCTCCCGGAATCAAATGTGTTGTGTACGGGAACCCTAGGGCTGGCTGCAACTGAGATGAAAAAATCCTTTTTGGGTTCGACAACGATGACTACTATACCAGAATCCTCCATGAGTTAGATAGTGAAGACTACTGTACTAGAATCCTCCTTGGGTTCGATAGAGACAAATACTATACCGGGATCCTCCGTGGGTCCGACAGTTCTGACTTCTGTTCCTATATCCTGTGTGGGTCTGACAGAGTAGCTGGTCCTGTATCCTGTGTGGGTCCGATAACTTAGCTGGTCCTGTATCTTGTGTGGGTCTGACAGCTTAGATGGATTAGTGAGTACATCTGATCATCTCTATCACTCTACTAAAGATGTATACCTATGTGATCTGAGTCTTGTATTTAATTCATTATTATCGATGCAATTGACTTACTTTTTTTGTGGACTGGGTTGTGTTTGGGATCGAGAGTTAGAGCTGGACTGTGACTGGTAACTTAGGTATATGTATGGGAATATACCTAAGTAGGGTTGGTTGATACTTTGTGATTGTATCTTTATACTATGGTTTATCCTTTGTGGATTCTGGGAGACCTTCATGGGTCTCGGGGTCCCCTACTGAGTATTGTTATACTCACCCCTGCACGGGTTTCAACTGCACCTTGTTGTGTTCTGTGCAGATGATAGACGATAGTGATCGAGGCTGAGGGTGATGGATAGGATACTTCTTGGAGATGGACTAGATAGGAAGTACCACATGTATGAGTTTCTCGAGTTATGTACCTACCCTTCAGGTAGGATTCCCGGGAGGACGATCCAGGAGCTGTTTTCCCTTTTTACTTGTACTTGTACTTGTTGTTCTGTTGGGTTTGTATACTGGCCCACTTACTTTCAGCACACCTTACCTTTCTATTTTAGTATTTGTTTCCTCTACTACTTGTGTTCAGATTGTGTGTTTGTTATAGGTTAAAAGGAAATGCCTTCCCTATTTATCGGGATTACGCCTTTGGTGCAAGTCGCCATCCCCTGGGCTATGGAAGGCGGGCTTGGGGTAGTCACGACACGAGCCCCAAGGACGGGTCGTGACAAATTGGTATCAGAGGAGTCGGTTCTACCATAGAACTTGGACTCTGATTCTTTTAACAGCAATAGTGTTATGTGTTTTGGGTATGGTTATCAGTTTAGGGAAATCAGTGTTGGTGCAGTGGCTGACGTATCCGTACATTAGGACTCTGACTTCAGATCTCCAACTCAGTGCATGAAAACACTAATTTCATTTGTGTTTCCTTTGAAAAAGTTTTCTTCATGATTACTTTGTGTCAGCTGACCAGGTATACAGTTTTAATCGTGGCACACATGTTTCTTTTTTAGGATGGCCCCACGAAGGCAACCATATAGGGTTTTGAGTTTCATATGAGATGGTAGCCCACCGAGCGATGAGGCCTCAGTGTAGGGCCCCATCATAGCAGAGGTACCAACAATACCACTACCTGTTGGGCCATTGATACCACCAGCTCCAGAAGTAGAGAGTGCACGTCGCATGAATGCATTGCACAAGTTCCAGCACTAGAGGCCGCCCAGGTTCCAAGGAGAGATAGACCCACAGGCAGTTGAGGATTGGCTGGAGGCTGTCGTGATAGAATTCAGATTGGTAGGGACACCAGCCGACCTCATGGTGATCCTTTCCGTGAGTCTCCTGCATGTAGCAGCAGGAAGATGGTGGAGCCTGATGCTCCATGTGCATGATGAGACATCATTACTCTGGACAGACTTCAAGAGTCTCTTCCACTCAGAGTTTGTTCCAGCCACCCTTTATGCGGTGCAGATTCAGGAGTTACTTCATCTGCAGCATGACAGTATGAAAATATCTCCATAATCAGCGAGGTTCATTGACCTCTCACACTACTCCACGGATATGGTACATGACCCGTTCTTCAGGGCCCAGACCTTTGAACAGGGAATCAGGCATGAGATCAAGGATTCGACGATTCCCCTCAGCATCCCGATGTAGGAAGGGGTGCTGGATCAAGCCCTTCTAGTGGAGAGTTTTCTCACTGAGCAGTCACCAGTGGTGAGACCCACCACAAGGTGACACGTAGCGGAGTCTTTTGAAGCTGGAAGTAGACAGATGTTGTAGAGGTCCAAGCGGACCAGGACATCAGGTGGGCGACCCCAGGATACATGTTTGGTTATGTGGGGCACATGAGACAGAGCCATCTATATGAGGAGCATATAGTACTATGCATGCAGCGGGCATGGCCACATGGCTCGAGACTGCCCGACCTGCCATGCAGTTGAGAAGAAGACAGTAGAGGGACTTCCCAGGTAGAGGAAGATTTTCGACCGTGGTGGTCTTCCAGGAGCATACAGACGTGGCAGAGGAGCTGGCTGAGTAGCGGGTGGTGGACGATGTTTCGAGGCTCTACCACCACCACCACCCGGAGGTCCACCCTGACCATAGGGAACTGGCATACAGAGGCGGGCTTAGCTCCAAGCAGTCGAGGCCTACAACCATGGTGCACCTAAGATGATTCAAGGTACTATCTGTGTCTACTACCCCCTTTATACAGTACTTATAGACACAGGTGCGAGTCATTATTTTATTTCCACTTCCCTCATTCGAAGCTCAGAGATTCTGACGGAGCCGTTAGATCGATCCTTATGGCTAGAGACTCCTACAGGAGAAGAATCGACGATTACGCACTGGTTCCAGCAGTGTGAGCTTACTCTAGGAGGTGAGATATTTGGCTAGGATCTTCTTGTAGCAACGTCGAGGCCTTACAACGACATCTTGGGTATAAACTAGTTATCCACAGTTCATTCTCAGATTGACTGTATTAGGAGAAAAGTGCGGTGTATCCACATGAATGGGACCAAGTTCACCTCCACCGGTTAGAAGGGAGCCTTTGCAGTGTAGGATAGAATTATGCAGAGGATGGGGAAACCGATCACACATCAGTTGGTTAGTCTCATCATCGGAGTGGTTGATGTGTGGGGCCCGAGTTTTCCTATTGTGCTGGATCAGTACGCGAATGTTTTCCCTGATGACGTTCTGGGACTACCTTCTCACAGATAGGTAGACTTCTACATTGACCTGTACCCTAGGACAACACCAATATCTACTCCAGCATATCAAATGGCTCCCACTGAGCTTCATGAGCTATGGGTACAACTAGAGAACTTGCAGGGGAAGAGATTTATCTGACCCAGTGTTTCACCCTGGTCATCTCCAATTTTGTTCGCCAAGAAGGAGGATGGGATCTTGAGACTGTGTGTCAACTACCATTTCCTAAATCAGGTGACCATGAAGAACAAGTACCTACTCCCGAGGATTGAAAACCTCTTTGATCAGCTCAAGGGAGCATGATGGTTCTCAAAGATAGACCTTAGATTAGGCTATCACCAGCTTAGAGTTTGAGACGAGGATGTGCAGAAGACAGACTTCTGGTGTCGGTATGGCCACTACGAGTTCTTGGTTATGCCCTTCAGCGTAACCAATGCACCAATAGTGTTAATGAGTCTCATGAATAGGATCTTCCAGCCATGCCTTTATTGTTTTGTCATAGTCTTCATTGACAACACAATGATTTACTCGACTACTGAGGAGGAACATACCTACAATTTGTAGGTAGTACTGGACATAGTCTGAGAGCACCGACTTTATGTTAAGCTCTCAAAGTGCTAGTTCTGGATTCAATAGGTTCACTTCTTGGGACACGTCATCTCAGATGCTAGAGTTGCAGTGGATCTAGTGAAGATCGAGGCAGTACTTGCTTGGGAGCCACCCAGGAGTGTGATAGAGGTACGGAGTTTTCTGTGAATGGCTGTGTACTATCATAGATTTCTGCCAGACTTATCCAGAGTTGCAGCACCACTTTCAGCATTGACGAAGAAGGGTCAACCCTTCATGTGGTCAGATAGATGCTAGTAGAGCTTTCAGGAGATGAGGTAGAGGTTGACCAGTGCGGCCATCTTGAGGATACCAGAGGAGGGTGTAGGGTACGTAGTTTACTGTAACACATCAGGGACCAGACTCAGGTGTTTCCTAATACAAGAGTGAGTAGTGATCGTATATGGTTCATGGAAATTGAGACAACATGAGAAGAACTACGCTACCCATGACCTGGGGTTAGCAGCAGTGGTCTTCGCCTTGAAGATGTGGAAACACTATCTGATGGGTGAGCATTTTACAGTATACTCTGACGACTAGAGTCTCAGGTATATCTTCTCGAAGAATGACTTGAACCTAAGACAGCGACGATGGTTCGAGTTCCTACAGGACTATGACTTTTAGATAGTCTATAATCCTATGAAGGGAAACATTGTAGCTGATGCTCTCAGTTGAATATCAGGCATTCAGCTGCTAGGAGAGGAGACAGAGCAGCTGGACGCATTGCAGATATCCTTTTTAGATAGAGATGGAGCAGCATTTCTACAGTCTCTCACAGTCACTCCTCCACTTCTTTAGCGAGTCAGAGAGGAAAATCATGGGTATGTTTACCGTGAGACGTGATGAGCTCAGATATCCTCAGGGCAGGCACCTGATGGGTTTTCTAAAGGTGGGGAGCACGCCATCCTCTTCAGAGGACGTACCATGGTACCAGTTTCACTATAAGAGAAGGTGTTGAAAGAATTCCACACTTCCCCTCTAGCGGTACATCCAGGATCGAAAAAGATGTATCAGGACCTTAGACAACAGCACTGGTGGCTAGGTATGAAGATGGCGGTAGCAGAGTTTGTCTCGCGATGCCTCACTTTTCAGTAAGTGAAGGTGGAACACCAGGTTCTAGCAGGCTTGGTTCAGCCCTTAGAGGTCCCAGAGTGGAAGTGGGATGGGATATCCATAGATTTCATGACGGGACATCCACGTATATCCATAGGAAATGACTCTATCTGGGTGATTGTCGACCGACTCACCAAGTCGGCCCACTTCCTATCGATTAGAGAGCAGGGCTTAGTAGAGAGCTTGGGACGCCTCTACATTCAGAAGATCGTACGACTTCATGGTGTGACATCGACTATCGTCTCTGATCAAGATTCCCATTTCACTTCTCAGCTATGAAAGGGGTTGCATGAGGCTTTCGGGATGTAGTTTCACTTGAGCACCACCTTCCATCCTCAGACGGATGGTCAGACTGAGAGGACCATTCAGACTCTTGAGGACATGCTCCGTGCATGCATCCTCGACTTCGGTCACAGCTGGGAGGATCACCTACCTTTGGTAGAGTTTGCGTACAACAACAGATAACATTCCACCATTGGGATGGAACCTTACGAGGAACTATACGACCGAACTTGAAGATCACCACTGTGCTGGACTGACCCAGGGGAGTCAGTACTTGTAGGACCCGTGATGGTACAGGCTACGACAGAGAAGGTACAGATCATGTAGGAGCGGATGAAGACTATACAGATCAGACAGAAGTCCTATGATGATAGGAGATGAAGACCATCGGAGTTCGAGGATGTTGACCACATCTTCCTACGTGTCTCACATCGACGAGGTCTATGGAGATTTGGCCGAGACAGCAAGTTATCTCAACGATTCATTGAACCGTTCCAGGTCCTCAGTAGGGTAGGCGAGGTGGCCTACCGCTTGGCCCTTCCACCTTAGTTGCACCAGGTACACGATGTCTTCTACATATCTCAGTTGAGGAGATATGTGTAGGACCCATCCCACATCATCGACCATGGGGAGTTGGACATCGATGACAAGGAGACTTTCATGGAGGTTCCAGTGGAGATTGAGGATCGACAGGAGCGGTTCCTACGTGGACAATCGATTCCTCTAGTGCGTGTTCGCTGGCAACATGAGAAACACTAGGAGATCACATGGGAGCAGGAGGCTTAGATGCGTGCTCAGTTCCCCCATTAATTTCTTTAGTGTGTGTTTTAGCTTATGGGGACGTAAATCCCTGAGGTTGGGGGAATGTAAAGACCCAAAAATTCTGTGGAATTTTTTTTAAATACACGGGAATTTTACAAGTCCGCAGTTTCTGACGGCACCTGATTATGAGGCCCGGTGTGCCTAGAATCAATTTCTGAAGTTTTGTTCAAGTACGTTCAGTAAACATACATGCGAGATTTTATATCTTTTGAACCGGTGCTCGAAATTGAAATCTGAGGACACCGATGAACTCGCAGTGCCGGTATTCGCTTAAGGAGACCTTTACTATTGTTGCATTTCATTGAGAGTGGAAGTTAATTTTTGGGGTTTCTAAATAAATTAAATAAAAACATGGGTGACACATTTTTTTTATTTGATTGGTGGTTAAAACCTCCAAGTGGAGGTCAGTGGTGGGGCCCACCACACCCTAACCTCCCTTGAGAGGATATTTATGGTGGGACCCACATGAGTTTTAACCCTTGTAACTCTCCATAAGTGGTGAAACCTTTAAACTTCCATGGTTTAAATCTTGCCAACTCTCCACCATTAATGAAGAGAATTAATTCAATTTAATTCAAATATTTTTGAATCATTTCCACCACATTTAATTAAATGAGTTGCCTCATTTAATTAAGCACAACTTATGTGTTGTGGTGCCATAAAAATAATAGAGACTTCCTCTATTATTTGGTTGGAGCATTCTTTTGGTGGAGCCTGGAAAACCTTTGGAGAACCTCATCCTCTCCGTGAAGAACATGAAGAATTCTTCTTCCACTGATAATCAACGCCGTCTTCTTCCTTATTCAACTAAGGCAAGGAAAGGGAAGTGACACCCGCGAGGAATGCCGACGTCGTCTTCGACTTCGTCACCTCCGAACGCCTGTCCGCCAACAACGAGTACCTATCTTCCTCTTCCAATGTCAACGGAGCAACATCGTCTTCTCGTGACACCATCAAGCGATATCCAGTTACGAGGTAGGGGAATTTTGTATTAATTTTAAATATGATATTACACCTTCATTCTTCATTGTACAAAATTCTGGTTAGGAAAACCAAATGATATCATATGACGAGGAGGGTTCGGACTGCACGAATATGGACCGACCCTCCCCTTTGTTGTTTCCTTTTGATGATGTTGTAGGCGTAGCTGAAAGGGCGTGGTGCTGTCGCATCGTGCGGGAGAATAACTGCGGCCAGGAGGACCGCGACGGACGAAAGAGGAACCGCGGCCGGGAGGGCCGCGACGGATGAAGAGGCGCAACGCCGTTGTGCCGCGTAGTGGAGCCGAAGGCCGCGACCAGTCCAGGCCACGATGGTGGTGGATCGGCACCGTCGCGCCGTCCGCATGGAGGGAAACCGCAGCCCACATTCACGGGCTTCTCGGCTTAAAGAATCGGTCAGCCGCCTTCCGATCGGGCTGGAAAACCGCAGCGAACGCAGGCGCCACGCGGAGGAGACCGTTGCCCGCATCCGTGGGCCACTCGGCTAGGAGAACTGGCCAGCCGGCTGCCGAACGGGATGGAGAAATGCAGCGCCCACAGGCACCACGTGGGAAGAACCACGATCTGCTGCACGGGCCGTGTGCGCTGGGCAGTACCGGCCCGCTACGGCCGGCCGGGCAGAAAAGGAGGCGACGTCGTTTGGCGCCGCCTGGCGAACCGGACCGGCCCGTAGTGCGGGCCGGGTCTATAGGTGGGCCTCTCCCCACTGGGCCGGGCCAAACCCCCAGTTGGGTCGGACCCGCCGAGCTAGATCGGGCCGACCCGCTAGCCCACTGGACTTGATGGGCCGGACCCATCTTCACTTAAACACGAAGAACTTCAAGACCACGCGTCTGATCGACACATCGCCTATGGCATTGGGACCCTCATGATGAGGCGATCCTTTAGAGATAATCTAAGTGAGTTTTGGTCAAATTTGAAAAATGGCCAGGTTTGGATTGAGCATAAATCCAACCGGGACCCTGGAACTGAAATGCCAATAACTCTCAGACCAGACGTCTGATTGACGTGCCGTCTGTTGCGTTGGGTTCCTTATGATGAGACGGAACTACGAGATACATAAATTTAGGACTTCGTGATAGTTGATATATGGAATCTTGGCTTGAGGATCGGATCATTCTGGAATCGAGCGTGCTGTGTGCGGGAACCCTAGGGCTGGCTGTGACTGAGATGACGAAATCCTTCGTGGGTTCGACTGCGATGACTACTGTACCAGAATCCTCTGTGGGTTCTACAATGATGACTACTATTTTGGAATCCTACATGGGTTCGACTGCGACGACTAATGTACCGAGATCCTCCATGGGTCCGACAGTTTTGACTTCTGTTCCTGTATCCTGTGTGGGTCTGACAGAGTAGCTGGTCCTGTATCCTGTGTGGGTCCAACAACTTAGTTTGTTCTGTATCCTGTGTGGGTATGACAACTTAGATGAATCAGTGACTACATCTTATCATCTCTATCACTCTACAAAAGATGTATACCTGTGTGAGATGAGTGTTGTCTTTCAATCATTGTTACCGATGCGATTGACTTACTTCCTTTGTGGACTGGGTTGTGTTTGGGCTCAAGAGTTGGAGCTGGACTCTGACTGGTAACTTAGGTATATGTATGGGCATATACCTAAGTAGGGTTGGTTGATACTTTGTGATTGTATCTTTCTAATGTGGTTTATCCTTTTTGGATTCTAGGAGACCTTCGGGGGTCTCAGGGTCCCCTACTGAGTATTGTTATACTCACCCCTGCACGGGCTTCGCCCGCACCTTGTTGTGTTCTGTGCAGATGACAGACGACAGTGATTGATGCTATGGGTGACAGATGGGAGACTGCTCGGAGCTGGAATAGACAGGACATACCATAGGGATGAGTTGCTCGAGTTCTGTACTTACCCTTCAGGTAGGATTCCCGGGCGGACGATCCATGAGCTATTTTCTCTTTTTACTTGTACTTGTACTTGTTGTTCAGTTGAGTTTGTATACTGATCCACTTACTTTCAGCACACCTTACTTTTCTATTTTAGTACTTTTTGCCTCTACTACTTGTGTTTAGGCTGTGTGTGTGTTACAAGTTAAAAGACAATGCCTTCCCTATTTATCGGGATTACACATTTGGTGCTAGTCGCCAGCCCCTGGCCTATGGATGGCGGACTTGAGGTAGTCACGACACAAGCCCAGAAGATGGGTCATGATATTATTCAATTAAATTACAAAATTAAATTGATTTAATTTCCATCAAAAACAAAATTTAAATATATCAATTTAAATTACCACCTTTCCATAAACACACCCCAATTCAATGGAATAAGGGGTTTTCCAATTTCATTCCAAAACCCTATTTTTCCTTAAAAAACCCAATTCACCATAATTGGGTCTCTTCAAAAAAAAAAACGATTGAAATCCATTTTGATCCAAAATTAAAAAATTTCATTTAATTCAATCAATTGAAATTAAACAAAGCAATCAGGGTTAATAAAAACTGGTCATCATAACGAAACCACCTACCTAAGGATCAAGGGATCTAAAATCACCAAACACTAAACGAGATTCATTATTGAAGAATGAAAACAACTAGATCTAGGAGAAACAATAATAAAAACTTGGTTAAGATTCATAATAGTGGGTATTATATCCTTCAATAACCATAGATATCTATAAAACCCTAGGAATAAAGAGAGAGACCATGAGAGATTTTGAACGGGAGGAGAAAACTAACTGAAAGGATATTGAATGACATTATACTAGATTTGGATAAATTCTAGGAGGGATCCAAGGGGCTAATAATCATCATTGGGAGATATAAGGAAGGGATAACTGAGTTCATGTTGAATGAGGTTTATCAGGGACCTAAAAAATAGGGTTCAAAATTCTTTTTAAAAAATTATGATCTAATAAAAACCCGTCTGCACTGTTTCCTGGGAGACGACACACAGTTTGATTAAACTATTCTTAGGACATGAACCCATTATAAATAATCCATAAGGTTTATACTAAGAGGATAAAAAACTTGAATAACTATGCACAAGCTGTGTGGAAATCTCTATCCAAAACTTTCCATTTTTCTGTATTAGGGAACACGGTTTGGAAAACCGTGCATAGGTCATGCATAAACTATTCACTAGTACATAATTTTCAAGATTCTTAAATTTTCAACCAAAAAAATCCCCCAAAAAAACCCAAACAAATATCAATTAAAAATGAGGGTTTAGGAATACCTGATAATGGTAATGGGATGTTACAACCTCCCCACTATAGGAAATTTATATCCCCAGAAAGCCTACAAAAAACCCTCCACGTCAAAAAGATAAGGCCACTACTCTCTCATCAATGCCTCCCTCTCCCACATCTTATGAGAATCAGAACCATGGTTCTATATAACACAGAACAAAGGTATTATCCTCCCATGAAGTACCTTGGTATCAGAATCAACAATCTTAACTGGCCACTCAGTCATAGATAAATCAGGTTCCACTTTAAGATCATGCCAAATAAGAACATGATATGGGTCAGATAAATAATTTTAAAGTTGAGATACATGAAAAAAATTATATACCGATGTTAGATGTGGGGGTAGTTACAAACAATAAGAAACTTTCCCCATGTTCTCAAAAACATCAAAAGGTATAACAAAATGAGGAGAAATATTCCCTTATCTCCCAAGACATCAATGACCCAACCGAGGTGAAAACTTTAAGAACACATGATCACATATTGAGAAACCCAAATGTCTATGGTGATGATCAGTATAATACCAGTATTGAATATTTACTATCAAAATTATTTGAAGAATCAAATGAACCATTTTTTTCGTCTCTTGGACTAAGCTTGACTCAATCAAGGATCTCTCACTATTCTCAAACCAACACAATGGAGATTTACAAGGCTGACCATAAAAGACCTCAAAAGTAACTATCCTGATCACAGGCTGGTAAATATTGTAATAAGAGAACTCAAACAGTACCAAATGATCATCCCATGATTCACCAAAAGTCAAGAACGCAAGCGCAGATCATGTACTTGAGAATCTATATAGCTCTTTCTGTCTGGACATCCGACTATGGATGGTATGTCGTACTCAAATGGAAATGAGATCCCAGTGCCTCTTGAAGGCCTTTCCAAAAGTGATAAGTTAACCAAGGATCCATTTCATAGAGTATAGAATATGGGACTCTGTGAAAATGAACAATATCTTGAACATATAGATTTCCCAACTCCTCATCTTTGGATGTATCACGAATGGGTAAGAAGTAAGCCAATTTCATCAGCCTATCAATCACAACCCATACCACATTCTTCTTTTTATAGGTACATGGAAACCAAAAAAAAGTATATAGAGATATCATCCCACTTTCAAGTATGTACTGGAATTAGATGAAGCAAACCTGAATGTTTTTGGTTCTTGGCCTTAACCTACTGACATGTATAAAAATGAGAAACAAACTCAACAATGCCTCATCTCATACCTAGCCACTAGAATTTCCACCACATGTCATAGAACATTTTTTTTGGTTTCTAGGTGCACTGCCCACTGGGAACTATGGTAATCCCCCATCATAGCTTTCCTTACTAAAGACAGTACCACAAAATGATTTCGATAGCATAAAATTCCATCTTTGGAGAATGGCCACTGGGTAACTACCTCCCCACCATAAAGAGAGTCCCTAATTCTATGGAACTCATCATCAAGCTGCTACTTTTGAAGAATTAACTCGAGAAGAGTGGATGTAAATTGAATGCTAGCCAAGGAAACCTTGACCCCTGATTCCTAGAAACCGATGTGTAACTATGAAAAAAAAGCTATCAATTTCAACTGTTCAAATGATTCATTCACTACCTAGGTCAGAAATTTCTTTCTCAAAGTATCAGCAAAGACATTCCCTTTTCCTGAGGTATTGGTGATGTCAAAATAAAAATACTATAGGTATTCCACCTAAAAAATCTAGTGGAGATTTAAATATTTTTGAAAGAAGATATAAATCAAGATTTTGTGGTCTGATGAAACGATAAACCTTTCACCATAAAGGTAATGCTACCAAATATTAAGCACATACATCATAGTTGTATGTTCAAGGTCATGGGTCAAATAATTCTTCTCATGCACCCTAAGCTAATAAGAACCATAATCAACAACATGATAACCTTACATTAGAACGCAACCCAAACCTGAACCTGATGCATCAAAAAAGACCACATATCCCTTCTCAGACACTGTAAGAGTAAACACTGGAGAAATAATAAAATGAAATTTCAGCTCAATAAAATAATTATAACATTTATCATCCCAATAAAACATTACCCCTTTCTAAGTTAGTTCTGTCATCAAAGAATACAACTTTGAGAAGTCCTTCACAAACCGATGATAATATCTAGTTAATCCCAAGAAGATCTGAATCTCAAAGACTTTTTGTGGTTGTTCCAAAGTCATAATATCCTTCAACTTCTCAGGATCAACTATTATTCCTTATTTCAAAACCATGTTTCCCAAGAATTTCACTTCCCGAATCCAAAAATCATATATCAAGAATCAGGCATAAAGTTGGTGATTTCTCAACAATCCCAGAACTATTATCAAATGATTCACATGGCCCTCCTCAAACTTAGATTATATAAGGATGTAATTGAAAAATACTACCATGAAGGTATCAATATACTTGTGGAAAATCCTATTTATTAGTGTCATGAAAACTATAGGAGCATTGGTTAGACCAAAGGGCATAACTTGGTACTCATAATGACCATACCTACTCCGAAAGGTAGTTTTTTTAATGTTATATTCCTTTATTCTCAAATGAAGGTAACAAAAGAGAAGATCAATCTTCGAGAACCACTTTTCCACTTTCAAATAATCAAACAGATCATAAATATGTGGAAACCGATACTTGTTCTTTATGGTAACTCGATTTAGATTCCTATAATCAATGCATAAGCGAAGTGAATCATCAGCCTTTTTATCAAAGAGAAATGGCACCAACCAAGGAGACGTACTCAGGTGTATGAAGCCTTTCTCAAGAAGATCGTCCAAATGAGACTTTATCTCTTTCAGTTCAACTGGTGCCATGTGATAAGAGGGGATAAAGACTGGTTGGGTACCAGGCATTAAGTCAATGGAAAACTCAATCTCCCTTACAGTGGTAAGCTAGATAAATCCAAAGGAAACATGTTATAAAACTCGATGACGACTATAGGGAGATCACTAATCAAAGACTCCCACCCCAGATCAAATGAAAACACCAATATTACTTCCCCCAAATCTGGATAAGAAGGTTTGGCCCTACTCGATCTTGGGTCCCATTCTCCATGAAAGACATGAGACACACCACAAGGTGTGATAAAGGAGACCCGTCACAAATAACTATCAATATGGGATTTATTGGAGATGAGTCAATCCATTCCAAAAATGAATTCAATAGGTTTCTTGTCAAGAACTAGAAAATTACAAGATAGATCAACATATGATAGAGAGAAAACACAAGCAGGCTTTATTGGAGATGGCCCATGTGGTACTACCACAACTCTTGAAGCTGAAATGATGGGTTTCATCAAAGTGGTTTAGATTTTACACCAAATAAATTGAAACAATGTGTGGTTCTAAAGTGACACAACGACAATTTTAATTTCGGTTAGAATGGGGTAACTCTATATGGAATGGAATATCACCTCCAAATGGAACAAATGCCTCAAGAAACCTGCCATAGTAAACTATATCATCACACACATCTATCAAGAAGCTACTCATCCTTCTAACTACCTTGAAAAAAAGGGGTCCCCATCAGCATGTTTGTCTGCTATTCTAGTATCCCTTTTGAGCTGATAAAAATACTCAAAAGGGATAAATGTAAATTTCCTTCCTTTCAACTATTGTAACTCTTTTTTCAATATTTTAAGCCATGCTGCTTTTTAAAAAAAACCCTTATCTTTCTTTATACAAAGGGGTGTAGTAATATCCATTTTACAAGATAACATATCCATAGTAAGATTAAGTAGATTAACAAAACGAGTATAAATGAATGAATTCAATGCACCAATATCAAATAGAGTGGTCAATAATGATTAAGCTATAGTAATGGTACCTATCACAATCACTGGACCTGTATCCACTTCCTCTAGAGACTCTTCCACTGTGTAAAAAAGCTTCGTTTTAGATACTTATGGATGTAACCCTTTTTTACATGAAAAATATTATTGAAACATAGTTTTAGGAGGAGATGATGACCCCATTCCACTATGTGGAGTGGAATAAATATGGAAGAATCACTATAAGTTCCCTAAATGTCCACAAGAGACATAGTTTATGGGTGCATTAGTGCAAAACTTTTTCAAATGTCCTATCATGCCACATTGGTAGTGAACTAATGGACCTCTTCCAGGAACTACATGAGGTCTCAAAATGACCTTTCTACCAAGAAATTTTATGAGAATCATCATGATTTTTCTACCTTTGAAGGAACTCATGCTGCCACTGGGAAAAAAGAAACCTACGATAAGCCTGAATTTCTAGCCAGGTCCATTTCAACCAAAAGTGAGCTATCTAGTACATCAGCTTAATAGGGAAGCTTTAGAAAGAAAACCTAAGAATGAATATTCTTACAAATTCCCAACTCAAACCTTCGATCCTTCATCCTCTCATTCGATACTATCTTAGGTGTGAAGTAAACGAGCTCAAAAAATAGATTTCATACTCTGTCATGGTCCTTTTGGCCTTCTCGAGTTTGAAAATCTCTATAAACTTGGCCAAAAACATAAAATTTTCATAGAACTAGTCAGTGAAGAGAACCTTGAAGTCCTTACACTCCAAGTCCTTACACTCCAATCCCTCATGCTTCTTCACCGTCACCATAGTGTCCCATCATCTTCTGCTCGGTCCTTCTAGCATGGCGGTGGAACAATTCACTTTGATATCATCGAGTGTGTCAAAGAACTCAAAAAATGATCAATAATGCTCAAAAACTCCTCAAACAGTGAATGAATTATTGAGAAATATCTCTAAGAATTCCCCTTTGAGGTTCCATAGTTGGAGACTGAAAAGGAACTGGAGGTGGTGCCTGTCCTAGAGCTTGGACAGTGCGCACAATCACCTAAACCAGATTTGGATCAACAACAAGATTTTCTCGTTGAGGTTCGACAACACCTTCCTCTTGGATATTATTCAAACATCTTATTGGAGGCATGATGATACATAAAATCAATATACAATAAGGAAAAAAACCATATAGACACTCAAATTGAGAAACATGGGAAAATAAATCCCAACAGATAGGACCACCATATTTGGATTTCAACATATCTAGATCAAAATAAGGAAAATAACAGAACTAATCAACAAGGCATCTTTCCCTAACCACCCCAGGTGACTTATGGTTCGTTGTAGTGAGAGATGTCCAGATACTCAATCACGAATACATCCTAATCCCTGAAAAGATTTCAATAATTCATACTAACTTCAAGACAAAATCTCAATAGCCTCCTCTGATACCACTTTGTCACGAACCATCCTAGGTACCTTGGAAACCTGACAACTAAGCTAGTGATGACATATAATGAAGGATTTTCCAAATCCCCATGGGTTAATGACTAGAACCTAGCACTACACAACATGCAAGTAGGAAAAAAATTACCACAAAAAATGAGGAAGAAAAAGAAACAAGAAAATATGCATAACAAAAGAAACTCCACTGGGAGTAATGTACCAAAAGTCAACAAGGAATTAAAACCCAAAGTACAAAAACTCAAGTACCAAAACAGAGGAAAAATCCCCAAGTCTATAAGGACACAACTCACCATGTCCAAGGTTCAACAGCTGGATCCACCTCCAAGAGATCCTTTCCCCTTACTCAAACCTGGAATGGTAAAATATACAAACACCTGAAGCCACAAGTAGGGTGTGAACCAAATCCTAGTAGGATTTAACCAAATATTCCATAACAATATTCTAATGTCAATCAAACCAATATTTTTTTTAAATAAATAAAAAAGTTTTGAATTTACAAAAGAATATATAAAAAATCATGATTTACACTTTAAAAGATGGAAATACTTTAGCATATCATGATTCATATTTCATTTGATGGAAATAAATTTCAAAATATGGAATTTAAATTTAAATCAAAGGATTCCTTACACAAATGGAACTTTTCACAAAATGGATTCAATAAACATTTTTATATAAAATAGTTTATATAAATTCTCAAAGCATGAAAACAGTTTATAACAATAGAATATACATTTGAAATACAACAAGAGAGCAATATGGTTATGTTCCAAATAGGTATGATTGTTCCAGGTTATAGGGATCCAACACCGTGAAATGAAAAGTATGTACATACTCCCCTTTGGGCCTAAGGAAAAGGGGACTCATCGCCATCACCTAATGAATGTGATGTTCTTATAAGATGTTTTAGAATGTTGTAAGTCATAAAGTGCCACCCAAAATAACACACTAACTACCTAAGGCTTGCATGTGATTAAGTAAAAATAATGATGGGAAATTTATTTCAAGACAACATAAAATAAAATTAAATCCCATATCCCATTTTAAATATGAAAATTTTCTCTTTAAAAACCATAATGAGTTTTTAATAAAAAACATGCCTTCTCACCAAGATGGAACCCTAAGGTTCCCACCACAAAATTTTAAATCCATTTTCAAAAATAGGTAATTGAAATAAATTCACTATTCTATTTCACAATCCAATTTCAGAATTAAATTCAACAATTTACTTTTCATGCAATTCCATCAATTTTTTCAAAGACCCTCAATTCACTAGAATAGCGGTTTTTTTCACAAATCCTTCCATCAAAACATTTTATTCAATTAAATTAAAAATTAAATTGATTTAATTTTCATAAAAACCAAAATTTAATTCCAAAAATTTAAATTACCACTATTACATAAACACACCCCAATTCATTGGAATTAGGGCTTTTCCAATTTCATGCCAAAACCACATTTTTCTTTAAAAACCCAAATTCACTAGAATTGGGTCTTTTCAACAAAATGATTGAAATCCATTTTGATCTAAAATAAAAAAATTCATTTAATTAAATTAATTGAAATTAAAAAAATTAATTAGGATTAATAAAAATTGGGCATTGCAACAGAACCACCTACCTCTAGATCAACAGATCTATGATCACTAAACCCTAGCCAAGATTCATCAATAAAGAACGACAACAACCAGATCTGGGATAAACAAGAATAAAACCTAGGTTTAGATCCATAAAAGTGGGTATTATATCCTCCAAAAACCATAGAGATTTATAAAACCCTAGTAAGAAAGGGAGAGACCGTGGGAGATTTAGAATGAGAGGAGAAAACTAACCATAAAGAGATTGACTGACATTCACCTAGCTTAAGCTCAATTTTTTAGGGGATAAGAGGGGACAAGAATCCTAATTGAGAGATATAATAAAGGGAAAAATGATTTTGGGTCTAAGGAGGTTTGTTTGAGACCTAAAAAGAGGGTTCATGATTTTTTAAGAAAAATTCAGATATAATAAATACCTGTCTGCATGGTTTCTTGGGAAACGATGCATAGTTTAATTAAACCATGACCGGGCCATGCTCCTCTTATAAATGAGATGCACGGTTTCTCCTAATAATACACACAAATTGACTAACTTTGTGGAAGCTGTGTAGAGTTTTCTATTGGTTTTTTTTTCATTTTCTTGTAGTAGGTCGCACAATTTGGAAAACCGTGCACTAGCCCATAATTTTCAAGATTCTTAAAATTTCAACCCAAAACAACCCCAAATGAAACCCAACCAAATCTCAATTAAAAAGGAGGGTTTAAGAATACTTGAAAATAGTAACGGGATGTTATAGTGGATTATTTCTTTCCCTTACACTCATTTTCCTAATGGCCTTTCTTTTCACACTTTAAACCAACTATCTTTCCCTTCATGAAAGTACTCAGGTTTTTCATTCCATAATTATCATATGTGGGAAGTTATATCATTCCCTTATTTTCATTTGCCTCATTTCTTTCTTAGTGCTCGATATTCCTCTTCTTATATTTATTTTATTTGAAAATACATCACTTGTAGAATTATTTCTCAATCGTAATGGAACTTGATACCATATTATCATATGATGAAAATGTATGAGAGACTATTTAAATTCAAATTATTTATTTAATCCCATCAAAGAAATGGTTATTTTACTTTATGTATTAAATACATAATCCATAACATTCCATAATAATATGGTAAAGTTTTCCTCATACTCGATAACACTTTAATTTTATTTATGCTTTAAACCGAGGAACTTCATCTCCATTTCATATCGATATTATTGAGGAAAATAATTCCTAAATAATAAAACTCTAAATGTTATCTATTCCATGATTTCTGTTTCTTCTACCTATTTAGTGTTTTAGATAAATGAAACCCATTGGTTGAAATCTCTTTTAAAACAATAAACTTCTAGAATAACCTTTTCTCTTTCATCACTTCCCAAATCTAGGAATATCTTTAAAATTAATTAATCCACTATTTAGTTACCAATGGTCTAGTAGTTCCATTAAAATATAGAGGATAATGTTTCATGATGCATTCGAACATAGTTTAATCACACTATAGAAAAATTGATTGTTCCATACAGACAAGGTTATTCATCATAACATGAGTCAGCTGCCATAATACGACTATGATTTGATCAGTTACAATACTAGTTATATTTGATTGATCTATAGGGAAATACATACATTGACTATGGGTTTTGATTCCTTTCTTTCTTTATGCTCCATCACTAAAAGTGTCACACATTAAGTTAACTCATAATCATAATGAATATTGAGCTATAAATTAAAAATCCATATATGGTAAAATTTCTCAAATACTATAATGGATTATCATAATTATTATATTAGATATGTTCATTTAAAATATAGTTCCTAATAATCATACTAAACTTACCTCTGATACCAATAGTGAGGAACCCAAATCTAGTAAACCATAACTGATGTCTACTTTATTACATTGTAATACTATACAAAGGATCACATCACTAAGGATCAATCTGTTTAGTAGTCTTGAAAAACTAGATACATACATGATTCTCATATTACATTGGAAATATAAAAACATAGCATAAGAAACATTCATGAATCCTCAATATCATTCATAATATCCTTTTTCATATCCTATAAAAAGGAAAAAAAATAAAGGGTGATATAAGATGCTCAGTAAAGATTATGTATAATGGAAGATATCATGTGTAAATATGAAATAATCAATATTGTATAGTGAATAAAAAATCATAGTCTATTCAATAAAACAATTTATTTAAATGAGAATCTATGGATAATATCAACAAAGAAAACACATGGACAATGAAAAAAAATACTTAATAAAGGGATTTCATAATTATAGGCATTCACGATTAAGTATTATCAACTAATAAATCATGAATCTTACATCAAATACATCTCAACCAAGTCATTATCATTTCTTTAAGGCTTCTCAACCAAGAAATTATCATTTTATATCCTAGTATACACTAAATACCCAACTATTATGACATGGTATTACAGTATCAACCTATAAATCATGTCAAAATATTTTTTCTCATGATACCTATTGATGTATTTAGGTTCTATCTATAGTTTTCCCCACTATTAAATTTCACATCTAATGATTTCCCCATATTTTAAATAATCAATACAATTCATTCTCAAAATGCCTTATAAGTAAAAAAATTTTAGTATCGAATTAAGGATACAAAAAATAAATATTGTATCATCATAAACCATCTAGATAAAGAATAAATAGGGTATAATTTTATCATATCCCTAGTAACATAAATGGGTTTCATCATAGTTTAAAATACCTTTAAAATAACACATGAACATTTCTTGAGGAAAATACCCTTTTCATTTTGAAATAAATTTCTTAAAATATAAAAATTTATAGAATATTAGGAAAAATATTTTCTTGGAAAATAAACATGGAAAAGTTTAAAGGAATATTCAATTCATTGAGTGGTTATGATGGTGATAAATTCTATTCATACTGAGTATGTTGAAACAAACAATCATTTCACATTTTTAGTAAAAAGTAAAAAGTACCTCATTGGGAAAATGACAAGAATATTCATTTGAATTTTTATAGAAATTAAAAAATGGGTAAAAATGAATTTCAAAAATAGTATGATAATATTAAAAACATTATTAAAATAATTTTAAAGAAAACATGGACATAGAAGAAGAACATTCCCGACCGAAGAGAAAATAAAGTCTGTTTTTCTTAAAAAGATTTCCTGATCATTTTAAGTACCAAAGAGGGTAAAATGGTAATATTACTTGAAAATTAATTTTATAACCATAGGATAATAAAATTAAAGTTTTTTATCAGATACATATCATATATTTTCCTAAAAAACAAGTAATCATAAACAATCCCTATTAAAATGGGATTGAAACATAAATATCTTACCATTTTGGTATCATTTGAATTATAAAACCATGAAAAAAATAACTTAAAATAATTCATTAAATACCATGTACATAAAGGGATTTATAATATAACATATAAATGGTTATTTATATAAACCAAATAAAATAATAAAGGGGTGAATATGACATATGACTCACAAAAACAAAAGTGAGAGGAAAAATCCTTACCTCAAGTCCAACTTGCTTTGTAAGTGATTTTAACCTCCATTATAATAAAATTAAAATTAATATAATTATATAATATAACCATATATATAATTATAATATCATTTATTATCATATTATAATAATTAAACACTTTTTTATTAATAATTCATTTTTAAAATTTTTATTTCTGAGTGTCAACTTTTTCATTTTTCATGTAAGTTTCAGTTTGGTAGTTTTAGTCCTTGAATCTTGATCATGGTTCCATAATTTTCATAATTTTAAAAATTATATAAATCTAATATAAATATATTATATAAATATTTGAAATTATCCTTGAAATTAATACATAAAAAATTAATCACATCGATTCATTGAGGTGGTAGTCCACACACACACATGAGCAACATTATCATTTTATAATGGGTGAAAGGTAAATGATATATTATATTTTAAAAAAATTAATTATGAAAGAAATATAACACAAAAAAACACACACACACACACATATATATAAATATTAAATATTTCCATATTTATAACCATCCATGTAAAATGGTGATGAAAAATGAATCACATCACTATGTTGAGATGGTAAGTCGTACACACGAATGAGTGATGTTTTCACATTCCATAGCATGGAAAAGAGTTGGAAAATGGATGTATCATAATCATAATAAAATATATGTATATTTATGATAATATATTAATTTATTTAGGATGGGTAAAACATATTTATAGTATGTATAAGAAAAAATAAACTTGAAAGAGTTGGTAAATATGATTACCTCTTCTTTGAGAGACCACTTTGGCTTACACCTTAATCTTTAAAAATTATTACTAGGAGATTAACATGGGTTTTAGGGTGAATGGAATTAATCTATAAAGTTATCATGGTATATGATGGTTTATATAGAGTTCTCAAACTTTGTGAATAATGGAGGAGATGAGGTGACCTTTTAAAAGTGAAGGGAGGGGAACCCTTGGAATTACTTAAATTATTAAATTAATATATATTAATTTTAAGGTTCAACTATCTCTGAATTGATATATGTTGAATATAAGATGAGTATAAGTTAAAATAATCTCATAAAATAATATTTGGATAAGTTTAGGTGATGTTTTGACCCTCATATCTTAGTTTTAACCCTCTGTTAACCCTTTTGACAATTACAACGATATCAATGTTTTTTACTCTTTAAGGCTCAAACATTTTTCCATAAAAGGAAAAGAAAACCATAAATTAAAAATTCACGATATTTTTTACCGTATAACATTTAATTGGTTTAATTTAATACTTTTTTTGAATTTTAAATCATTTAATAAAATATTATTTAACATAAGATACCAGTAAAGTCATTTTTGAAACTATTTACATAGTTGACCTTTAAAAACAACAAGTTTGAAATTGGATTTGAATGTAAAATATTTAAAAATAACTAATATTCCAAATTTATCTTCAAAATTAATGGAATATAATAATTTAACCATATTATATAACTTTTTTTCTAAAATCATTTATCTTATTTTTCTATTACTTGTATAAGTACAATGTTGGTGTTGCACAAACATTTAAGGAAATTATTTCATCACTAAGAATGAAAAATAAATATCAATGATAAGAAAATAATTCATATTTCAAATAAAAATTTATAACCAAACACAAACTCTCTTTATCCTTATGAAAAAATATTAGAGATATTTTATTCAAGAAAGTGACATTTTATATTTATCCTTTTCTTAAAATAATATAAATATCACAATCAAAGAAAAATGGATCCAAGTTTCCATATTTTTTAAACTTTAACATGGAATAAATACAATCATATAGTGGTATATAGGATAGTTTTAGATAAATTTTAAATCACTATTCAAAATTTTTAATTCTGTTTTACTCGTTTTACTCTTATTGAGGTGAAAAATATTTACTAAGGTTACTATTTATAATGACCAAAAATAAAAGGAAACTATTTAATAAAATTTAACCTCATAATTAAAAATATATTAAACATTTTTTAATATTAAATATCAATAATCTGTAGAAATAAATTTTAATATAATGCATTAAACACAATAAAAAAAGTTTTTAGAACACTGCATTTTTAAGCATAAAAATTAACTTATATAAAAATCATGGAGATTACTCATTAAAATGTAATTAATTATATTATTATAAATAAAATGAACCATATTTATCTTTAATAAAAAATACAAAATATAATGAAACTTTTAAATTAATTTATTTTTTTAAATGAAATGATAGTATTTGGAAAATCAGTATTTTTCACCATTCGATGAAAAATAAATCATTTATGAAAAATCCCAAAATTTCACCCTAAGTTAATTTTGATATGATGATTTAAAAAATTATATTCATTTTATAAAATAAAATTTATATAATTAGTTGATTTTATTTATAATTTACTCTCCCAAAATGTAATAGAAATAATTTTGAAGTAAATACATTTTTGAAGCATAAAATGACTTCACTAAAAATTGAGTACTTATTTCCTAAAAATTAATCAATAGATTTGTGTTGAGTAAAACCGTTATAAATATATTTCATAATGTGGTTACTTATATTCATACCCACCAATTCAATGGTTATGTTATAACGGTCAATTTAAATAATAATATTTTTATAATATATCTCAATTTGCTTAAAGATGGTTATTGTGAGTTAAACATGTAATATATATTATTATTATTTTAAACTAAATTTTTGAGGTGTTATATCCCTACTAGAAAAACTTAGGAATTCTGGAATGAACATAAACCTCATACTCCCAAGTCTCCTCCTAGTTTCGTCCATGACACCATATAATTCAGAAAAGTGAAACTATCTTCCCTTGAAGGAACATCTCTCTGGTATATAATTTGTATCAGGAACTCCTTGTATGATTCTCTAGGATCTAGCTCAAGATCCTCATAGTTGATGTAGTGATTGGAACCAAACATGTACCTTCAAATCCAAGGATCATAAAACCCATTATGCATACCTCTGTAATGAGAAGTAAGATCTAGATGGTATGCCACTATCCCAACCTACTTGATAATCTTGAAGGGTCTAACAAAATAAAGGGCAATATTTCCTTTCTCCCTTAGATTATAATGGCCTAATTGAGGATTCACCCTAAAAAAACTACATAAAAAACTATAGAGGTCTCATTCTTTGGTTTCTATAATATTTCTACCTTCTATGAGATATTATCAACCTATTTTGAATCAAATACACTCTCTTAGTGGTCCCTTGTACCAAAATGGGCCCCAAAACCACCACCTCAATAGAATCATTCCAAAAAAGTGGTGAATGGAATAACCTTCCATAGATATCCTCATAAGGTTCAATATAAATAGATATTGGGAAACTATTGTTTTATGTGAATTCAACAAAGGCTAGGTGATTATCCCAATCTCCACCAAAGTCTAGAATGAAAGTCTAAAGCATGTCATCCAATATATGGATAATCCTCTCTAACTATCTATCAGACTAAGGATGGTACACTTTTCTCAGTATCAACCGAGTCTTTAAGGTATTTTACAAGCACTACCAATACTGTGATATAAAAAATGCATCTCTGTTAGATACAATGCTCAAGGGAACTACATGTAAGCATAATATCTCAAGGAAATACAAATTTATTAACTCTTCTATTGAGTGAGTATAATATATTGGTAATAAATGAAAAAAATTCGTTAGATGATTGAAAATCACGAAGATATAACTCCTCATGGTCCTAAGATACCACATCAGAAATCCCAGAACGAAGTCCCACCACTTTTATAAGGGAACATGAAGTGGATGGGGTAAACCCAAAGGATGTTAGTGTTTGGACACCATCCTATGATAGGCAAGGCATTAAAAAATAAGTCTAATAAATTTCCCTCTTCATCCCTAGCCACTAGAACTATCACCTTATGTCATGATACATCTTCATCACCCCAAGATGTACCTCACATATAGAGGTATGGAAGTATCTCATCAGATATTCCCTAATAGAATCAAGGAATACAACCCTTCCATGTAAAAGGATCATGTCACCATCCTCTAATGACCAACTAGATATTGGGTCACCTCCTTTATTCCATTTTTGTATAATAGCACACTCAGAGTTGGATTGTTGAACATCCATCATTAAATATATAGGAGAAGTTATGATTACCAATGGGATACATGCTATCGATCCTTGATCATCAAAAGTATCCATTTTACAATCATCCAATAATATCATAAGGCACCACTACTCCTTTTAAGTATGTTCAAAAAGCTCATGTTATACCTACATATTAAAGAAAATATCATCAACTATGATGTTACCCATACCTAGTGTATATGCCATCTTAAAGTCAACCATTCATAGGTACTCTATCTCATGCCTATGCCTTAGATTCAAGCCTCACTATGTGAAGATGTAGAAAAGGATCTTGTGATCCGTGTAGATATAAATACTGCCACCAAATAGATAGTTTCACTAAAACTTCATTGCATAAACCATGATATCCATATCCAAGTCAAGGGTTTCAAAGTTCTACTCATGGGATTGCAACTGACATGATCCATAAGCTAATACCTGATTCCTCTGTGTCAATACTACTCCCAAACCCACTCATTATGAATAAAAGTATACCATATAACTAATCATAGGTGCAGAAAGTATCAACACTAAATTTGTAATCAACATCCTCTCCAAATAATGATAAAAATCTTCAAACTTGTACAACCATTGGAACTCTACTACCTTCTTTATCAATGGAGTTATGGGTGCTGATAAATAGAAGAATTATTAAACAAAATTTCAATAATATCCCACCAAACATAGAAATATCTTGATCTTGAACATTGTTTTGAGTACATTTCTAGGACATCACTTCCTCAAATTTCACTAGTTCGATGAATATAACTGTCTCAAACACCATATTCCCAAATAATTTCACCTCCTATATCCAAAATTTACACTTATATATCTTGGTATAAATCTGATATGCTCAAAGTGTACTCAAGATTATCACATGATGTTTGGCATTCTTCTCCATGATTTATGATTGGATAAGGATTTATTCAATGAATACCACAATGAACAAGTTAATATATGGGTGAAAGATCTTGTTCATAATATCTATGAAAACTTCCCATGAATTCATCAATCCAAATGAAATCACTAAGTACTCATATATCCCATACCTACTCTAACATTCCATATTTAGAATGTACTCCTCTCTAACTCTCATCTTGTGATATCCTGATTGAAGATCAATATTGGAGAACCACCAGGCTCCACATAACTAATAAAAAATATCATCAACCCTAGGAAAATGATATCAATTATTCATTGTCACCTGATTCAGCTTCCAATAATCTATATAGAGTCTAAGGATACCATCCACCTTATTTAAAAATAAGATAATTTCACCCCATGGTGAAGTAATCATACTAATAAATCTCTTTTACTTTGAGCCCTCAAACTACACCTTGAGATCATTCAACTCATTCGACACTATAAAATAAGTTGGTATCAAAATGGTCCACAAATATAGCATGAGATCTATCCCAAAGAAAAATCTTATATCAGAAGGGAGTCTTGTAAATTCATTGGGAAAGAAATCCAATAGAGATCCAAAACTAAAGGAAAAGATGAGGGGGGTACCACTGATCCCTCTGAAAGAGAAAAACCTAAAATCAATGCCATGATCATCCCAAGATGACTCAATTCTAGACCAACTCTACCTAATCCCGATTCCCATTCTCTAATCATCATGTACTTCTCTCCCTTGGGTGAAATAAATGATACCTTTCTGTAATATCAATCAATGTAAGCTCGAAAACTGTTCAACCAGTCCATGTGGAGAATTACATCAAAGCTCATCATCTCCATAATCATAAATCCCCATATATGTCCATAACCAAAAATGACTATAGGACACTATTAGAATCACTGAAGATGGTCCAATTTCATACCCAATGTTTTTAAGGGAAATTAACTCAGAATATAAATTTATTAGCAAGTCAAGTCCAATAACAACATGTGTTGATATAAAGGAATGGAAAGAACTGGTATCAAACGAAGTATTAGAAAACATATAAGTGATTGAGAACATACCTTGAATAGTAGATAGTACCTCACCACCAAATTATAGTGTTTGATCCACTATATAAATATAGATTACCTCAGTTTTTTGACCCTTTCCCTAAGGTACATGACTCACTTGAGTGTTCATTATCTAAGCCTTCTAATGAGAACCCTAGATGGATCCCTAGGTTATAAATCATATCCATCTTGTACCTCTATAGAAACTTGACCTTAAAGCCCTAGAGAAAATCTACAGAAGGTTCCCTATCTTTCCACACTCCTTAAATTTTATATGAGGTTCTATATATGACTTATGATAATTATTGACCATCCCATAGTTAAATAACCATGGGAATGTTTTTGAGGTGTATGAATAATCTATACTCTAATTCACCTACGACATGAGGATATGATTACCGTAACCGCAGGAGTTCAACTTGCCTAAGTATTGAGAGGATATAGAAAACCAATTGCTTGATCCTCCTCCAGTACCTTATATTTAGTTAAGGACCTATGTAAAACATCTAAACATGTTGTTTAATGTTGGGATGAAGTCCAATATTGAACCTCTTGACCTTCCATGCCTTGAATCCATCCCAAAGTGGATCAAAATGAAGAAACTCAGTGGAATGGTAAGTGTATGTAGATACCATCATGGACCCCTTTAGTAGCTCTATAAACTCTTGGGCTCGGTTGAACTTTAGTATTTTAGGTAATAAATCCTTATATAATAGGCCTTTAAAGGCCTCAAAGGTGAGACCTTCATGTATGAAAACTTGTCCCATCTTATTCCACACCTCTTACAAAGTCCCTATAGCATGAAAGCCGCTAACTTTACCCTTATAATATTAGGTGTCTCAATAAGTTAAAAGACACCCTTGATGATTTCTATCTAGTTCTATCAATTCTATGACTCTATAGTTCCTTGAAGGATTAATGGATGCTAGAGTTGAAAGTTTTTGAAATAGTCAACCATAGACCTTAGTACCCCTATGACCTGGGGAGGAAGTAATCTCAACTAAGGTGGTCTTACTATCTATTCTACTGGAGTCGGTGTAAGATCATTCTCTACTACACCCTCTTTCACATCAGGTAGTGGAACATGGGTGTCCTCTCTATAAGGAATGCCCCATCCCATGTTAGTCATTGGTTCCCTCAGTATTATTCAAGGAAAAATCTTATATAACATGAAAGAAACATTTATAAAAATTATACCAAAGTTTAGATAGATCTTAATCAGTCAAAGGGATCACACAAGGTTCTACTATGAGTCTACCCATGACCCAAGGTATATCCCTCCAAACACTTTTTAAGGTTATCCATATATTAACATTAGTCAAGGTCATATATATACAAACATAAAAACTTTCTTAGGTTATACTAACAAATTATATCATAGATATATCACAAAATTATAAAAATAGATATATCACACAATAAATAATACAAGTATATCCCGAATATATAACACAATTCAAGGAAATAAAATATAGAAATTGTAAGCAACACAACAATAGGTATATGGAATGAGATCCTACATACTTAGTCATGATGAATAAACACACCCAAAATCCCATAAAACCGTTACAATAATCCCATCAATGGTAACTCAGAGGTCCGTTACACATGAGCTGGAAAGGAACAAATAATCTCCCTTACCCAAATATAACACAACATATCTTTTATATTCCATGTAATAGGTTGGTAAAAAAAGAAAACTATGCTATAATACCATTTTGTAATGCCCGAATCAAACCATCATGTTTGATTTAGATATCCATAAGACCACATGCATGCCTCCCCATATGCAAGAGGCTACTGACTAGAAATGAGGGTCTAAATTCCACAAGTGGGGAGACTATACCCTTAGTATAATGTTATAAAAATACAAAAATATACACAAAAGAATATAATAAAACATAATATCCATAGTAATCATGAGGGAAATATAAAGATAGTACATAAGTCTTAAAAATAAGAAAGTAGGGATCCCATTGTGGAAAACAAAAACCATGTATAAGTGATGGTATATGTATACATAAATAAATAGAAATATCCTCTAGGGTATGTCTTAATACCATTACTAGATCCAAGATCCTTATCTCAACTATCTTCTATGGCCCCCTTTCTATTTCCTAGATCATTATACATGAAGTCTACACATGCATCAAAATGATCATACAAGGTGTGAGGAATAAAACCCTATAGAAAACCACCAATACATCTTTAAAAAATGTGAATATATATAAAATGTGTATGATATGATAATAATAAATGTAAAAGTAATAATAATAACCACATATCAAGAACCCATGTTCTAACAATACCACCACGATCCCTGAACATACTTACTTTGGTTCCATGCTAGAAGGGTAATCATAAGGTTGTTGAAAGTGACCAAAAATACCCATAAGTATTATGAAAATGATACCCAATATCCTCACATCATAGATTTTACATGTTACTCAACATCCACATAGAATAAAGTTCTAGGGAGTTACTCAGTATCCTCATGGCATTAAAATTCAGCTAGACCACAATGATAACATGCTCCTACCCAATGTAGGGTCCATCATTGTCATCACCACACATCATGTACACCCCCCTATAAAAGGTAATCACACTATGATGGTCCACCTATCATGAGTACCAAGATAAAACCTTCAAAGTCATGATAATTAACATAATAGTGTTATTATACAATAAAGGTATAACATATCATCATGAGAATATGGTAGCAACATATAATAACATGTGGTCATCATCAAGCATGGTAACAAGATACTATAGTAATACCCAAGGTGTCAAGTATCATATATAGGTTTCACGGGTTACACATACACCCATAAACAACCACATAAATCATGATCAAGAAGAAATTCCATCACAACATGAAACCAAGGAAATAAGAGAATACAAGGGACTTGATTCTTAAGGAACTTCCTACCACAATTTTATTGATGAATAACACCAAAGCTCATCATGATTTAAAGGCCAAACCACATTCACACCCACAAAGAACAAGCTCACATGTCAAGGATGGATAAATCAAGTTCCAATTTTCAATAATGAGGTTTGCAACTAAGAATCAATACAATTTCATGTCAATAAGGGTGGCTATAGAATCACATACTATTAAGAGTCCATCAACAAAATAAATTTCAAGGTATGTCAAAGGAAAGGTCTCTAATTCACTGATCCTTTTTTCAAAGGAAAAAGAAATCATGAATTCCTTATCAATTATAGAAGTGATCCTCAGAGCTATCTAATGATCATTTACTCAGTCCATCAATAGAAAGTAGATTTAAGAAAATATTCAAGAAGAGGAAGATCTCATGATGATCGTTCTAATATGAATTACCTAGAAATGTCTAATGTTTATGAAGATTCAAGCTCAAGTCTGTGATACATCATTAAAACATCAAAACCTCCACCAATCTACCAAGGTATCATCAATAAATCAAGTATCTATCATAAATCCTCCACAAATAAGTGGTTTAGGTAGATAATTCAAAAAAACATACATATTTAATGTTTATTGTTGATGGTAGATCTTGATATGATCATAAAACATTATAAAAAATCTAAATCCATCACCGATCTATGAAAAAAGGAAGAATTAATAATCATGTCATCATAAAAACCACATATCCCTAAAAAATTCTTGATAATATATCAAGAAGGAAGAAGGATTTGGAATTGAACTAGAAAATACTCTCCATTATAAATTTGTTGGATCATTCAAATGTTGGAGAGGTAAGGGGAGAATAATGGGAGTGCTAAGATTAAATAGAGGAGGTTTAAAATTTGAATTAAGGCCATAGAGTCTAGAATTGGACAATTAAGGAGAAAAATGAATGGCATTAAAAACCCACATGCTGTATTAATTTCACCCCGTACTGAGTGCACCGGCTATCCTGTTGCCCCATTGGTGGGCTGATGATAGGTTGGTGGAAACCAACCAGCCTACTGGTGGGTTCTAAAATTATGCAAACCCACTTCTAGAACCACCTACTGGTCGGTGGGTCACCATTAGTGGGATGATGACCTTGTTTTAGCCACCATGAAACCCTTAAGTTCCACCCATTAAACATTCATCCCAAGGACCCTCCTGTAACCTAAAAACCGTCATCCAAAACTCCTATCTTAGAGATATAACATCAGAGAAATGGATAATTTTATTGAATTAAATATATAACACATATAAAAAAGTGTGCATGTATTAAGTACTCAAGAAATTGATTATTCTGAATCTAGTAGTTGAGGGATACTAGGAATTTATAAAAATAGTTGGATACATTTAAGACTAATAAAATTGATAATGCCTTATAATAGGTTATCAAGATGAAAGTAATAATTTGATTAAGTTATATTTTGTAAAAAATGGCTAATAATTCTACAAGTTTCACTATAATTAATTTTGGATAAATAAAATGTCTCAGCATGAGTGAATATCCAAGAGTAGTATAGGAACTTACGAAAATTACTAATATATAAGGAATTTTATGTGTTAGAGTCCCAACTACCTATTAATTCACCTCATGTAGAAAAGGTTAAAAGGAATATTACATGAGATACATTGGTGATATATTTTGTGTTTACATCATAATGATATCATTAATGTATAATATTTTGGGAAAACAATATAAAGGAAATGATGGTTTCACATATCGTCTCATCTTCTAGAAGTTTTCAAGGAGAAAGTGAAGTAACAAATGAATATGATGATGATTACACTGAACACATGTATATTGAAATATGTCTCATGATATTTCAATACATCCTATTATTATATCCTTATTACTCAATTACCACAGTTTCATTTAGGATTATAAAATGAACAATTATGGTGAAAAATGCTTCATTACCTTTTGGGTAGCCTTTTACAAGTAGAAAAGAACATAAAAAATGATCAATATTTTGTTCTTATGGAGAAATAGTTGAACAAAAAGGAAAAAAATCCATTCAAAAGTATGACAAAAAAGGAACCTTCATAATGTTCTTCATGGAAAATAGGAAAATTATCATACAAAAGGCTATTTGCTTCACATGTAATGAGATAAGTCTATGGAATATAAAATGTAATGAATTTAAGTATTAAAAAGAGGCTTTGACTTAGTTGATATTTATCATTGTATGTAATATCTTAGTAACATTACTTGGGTATTGGATACAATATATATCTTATATATTTGTGCCTAAATATAATAACTAAGTAAGTTAGGAAACATTACTAGAAGTCATGGTGCATTCTATAAGTAGTTGAGAAAGTGTGATACCTACATAAATGGAGACAATCAGAATATTTTATTCCTAAAGGATTGGTTCTTGTGAAACTATAATTGTGTGTTGAATGCTACCATAACATTAAAAATGAATTTTGTTTATGGTATTTCATACCCAATTAATAGTCCAGTAATATATGAATCATTGTAAATATATTATAAATAAAAAATTTAAGACTCTAATACCCAGTTGTGGAAAGGTAATTCCTTTTATAGAAAAACTAAAATTAGATTTCATGGATATACTAAGTATATTATTTAGATTATTTAGGTCTAAAAAACCTTTGGTATTGTCAACTCATTTACTTATCCATTTTTGGACAATGAAACCTTTAAAAATAAATGTAAGGCACACAACTTTCAGAATTAGTTTACCTAGAGTGCATGAACTATTCCAAGTAGAATCTAGTGACAGATTCATATACTTAATGAGATTTATTTGAGAGTTTTAAATAATTTAATGGTTAAGTAAAGAACATTCATGGTTAGAATATATGATTTTATCTAGGCCCATGATCTGAATAATATCTTAACCATGCATTCATCTATCATCAAAAATATAGAGTGGAGTAATTCCTAAACTCACATATCCTTATTCACATGAAATCCATGATATTAGTAAAATGAGGATAGATGATGAGTTTTAATAGTATAAATTGATCATTAAAATTTTTTGTGGATAAATTCATAAATTCAAATTTACTTATACACAATAATTTCACAATTTTAATAAAATTAGAATAAATGATGCAACTTATACGCATAGAAAAATATTTCATTATCTTTTGAGATGTACTTTGAAAATAGTAGTGTTTACCCATAACCACTTTCCAATTATTATGAAAAATGGATATTGTATGATTAATAATATGAAATATATCCATTACTACACAAATCATATGTTTAAATGCAGTGAATTTTTTAAGGCTATGTTAATAAAAAAATGTATCAACAATAATTCATAATACATATAAGGAAATTATCCCAAAGGGTGTTTAGGATATTACATATATCCCTAACATAGAAAAGTTATAGCCAAGTGATATACTATATTTATATAAAAGGGTGCACATCACTTATTTGTGATAGTGAGAGAAAGATTGTATTGGTTTAAGTCAAGGTTAGAGATACACAATTAGTTGTCATAGGAATAAATTCCACAAGAATTCATGAAAAGAAAAGTTCCAAAGACACATATTATATAATAAAGATAAAACCAATATACATAGTTTTATGTTCAAATCAATGGGTGATATATTATTCAATATGAATAATTATTACTATAAAAATTATTAAAGGTAAATGAGCTAAAATAACAATTGATTATTAATTCCATGATGGATTCTATGAACCAAAGTTCATTTTCTTGGTACTTTAGATGTTTCACATCTTGATATAGTGGTGGGTATTCAAGAGAAAGAATACATGTATGGTAAAGCTTAGAAAAATGTTGCATGATTAATAGTTTAATGGTTTATACATTATTGTCTAGACATATTCTATGATGAAACCTTTTCATCCATTATCATGATCAATCCATTTGAATTCTACTTTTTATAGCTAATTTATATGATCATTATATTGGGCATTGGATTTCAATTCCACCTTTCTTAAAAAGAATCTATATGATATTATTGATTCCCACCAAATGAGCATCTAAAATTTTAGGATAGGAGAAATACCTGAAGCATAGGTATTATTTTCTTTGTAAAATAAAGAAAAGTGAAACATGGATACATGGATATTAATTTATAATGTCACATGAACCATGTTATTCCAATGATACTCACAATCACATAACCCTAGGAACATCATTCAAAGGGGTAATTTGCTTCACATAATCTGTTGATGATCATGTGAAGCCCCTATGATGAGTCCTGGTCATGCGAAGCCCTATCAAACAACATGCTTAATCATGTGAAGTCCCTCAGATGATTATTTTTGATCACATGACATGAAAACCAAAAATAACCCAAGACATTCATAAATTAAAGCTAAAAAATATGAAATATTTATGTGAAGGGTTTTATGTTGATTTTCATGAAAATTTATTATGTATTTTGTGTGGTTAGTGAAGGATTATACAAAATCCCTAGTGACATGTCAGTATCATCACATAAAGGCTAGTAGACATGCCACCTTATTCATGTGGAGGACTTCAAACATGTCCATTTGATCATTCAAAGCCTTAATAGATAAATTATGGGATAATTCCATAGGGTTTATAAAATAAAAACTAAAAAAAGTAGGATCCTTATGTTAAGAGAGTTATTCCATTTTTCATGATAAGGGATTATAAGATTCACTTGGTCGGTACAATGATCATTCAAAGTCCCTTCGATGTTCTAGATTGATCTCATGAAGGGTCCCATACACATCATATTGGTCCCACAAAGGGCTCCAAGTATGTCAGCTTGATCTTGTGAGGGCCCTTTAGCATGTCAAATCATTCATGCGGATTCAATTATGTGAAACCTATTTTGGTATTTGGGTTGATAATGCAAAAGTCCTTTGGAAATCCATGGCCTCAAGAATGTTGGTAATGACAGAGTGATCATGAAATCTCTATTTATCAAATGAAACAAAGATGACATCATGTGAAGCACATATGCGAATGCTCCCTCTAAAAAATCAATCAAAGGTATGAGAGTTAAGAGACATGGAAAGAGGCACATATTTAGGATAGATATTCCTATAAAATCCACCTTGACATATAGAAAAAACACATTAAGGTGAGAGAGAAATTCCATTAGAGAAGGATTGTATGATCTCAAGAGTATTTCATTTAAAAAAATATCAATGAGTAACTTAAGGGATTATGTGATATGTGTATGAAATTAATGTTATCATTTCATTGATCATGAAAAGGATCTATATCATCTTAGTTAGATCATGAGAATGGCCTTCAACACATTGTCTTGATTACATCTCAATAGGAAAATTCCATATAAATATTGAGTCATTTATGTGAAGAAGGATGAAAATTACGGGGGATTCATGCAAAGTAAGATATGTTGTTTTCCACATGAAAGAATTATTTGCTTCATGAAATCAATTCCTTGATCACGTGAAGAAACCCTAGACATGTCTTCTTGATCATGTGAAAACACTTAGTCATATTAGCTGGTTCATGCGAAGGGCCTTCAACATGTTAGATTGATTATATGATGCCTTATTAGGGGAAAAACCATTAAGATTTTGGGGCATTTAAATGAATAATTATGTAAATTATGAGATATTCATGCAAAGGAAGACACACTATTTTTAATGTGAAGGACTTATGAACTTAAAATAATTAGTTCTTTAATCACACAAAGATTCCTTAGACATGTTAGCTTATTCATGTGACAAACCTCAATCATGTCAGTTTTGATCATGTGATGTCCATAGACATGTCATGTGGGTTCATGAAAAGTATCTAGACTTGTAAAATAATCAAAATACTTCCCTAATACATCTATAACTTTTCATGTAGTATCCCTTATGTCACGATCCGTCCTCGGGGCCCGTGCCGTGACTACCCCAAGCCCGCATTCCATAGGCCAGGGGCTGGAGACTAGCACCAAGGCGTAAATCCCGGTAAAAAGGGAAGGTATTGCCTTTATAAAGTAAACAAGCACCTCAAAGTAAGCAAACGGAAAAAGTAAACACTAAGTAAAAACTGGTACAACAGTTAGTGAGGAAAAGTAAATGGGCCAGTATACAAACCCAAACTGAAAGTAAAGTACAACTCGAAAGGGAAAACAACAATTGAAAAGTAAAAGCTGCTACGCCAAGCTGTCCACTGGAAATCCCACCTGAAGGGTGGGTACAGATAGCTCCACTGCTCCTCGGGTCCCACCGTCTTCTCTGAGTATGTCCCGCCCAGTGGTCCACCTCCAGGTACCGTCCTGCTCTGCAAGCCTCAACTATGATCAACGCTGTCCGTCGTCTGCAACCAACACAACGTAGTGCGGGCATAGCCCGTGCAGGGGTGAGTATAAGCTACTCAGTAGGGACCCCGAGACCCCCAAAGGTCTCCTAAAATCCACAAAGGATAAACCACAAAGGAAAGATACAATCACGAAGTAACAACTGACACTGCTTAGGTATATGCCCATACATATACCTAAGTCATTAATTCCAGTACGCTCCAACCTCCGAGCCCAAGTACAACCCAGTCCACACAGGAAAGTATACGTATTCCAGACAGGAAAGAAAAACGTAATCCACATAGGATAGTACAACACAATCCACAAAGGAAAGAAAATAGGTTTCAGCTCACACAGGTATACTTCTTCGAAAGATGATAGAGATGATCACTGATCCATCTAAGTCATCGGACCCACAAAGGATCGATAGGTACTAACCCCCGCAATGACCCACACAGGATCGGTAGGAAACTAACCCCCGCAAAGACCCACACAGGATCAGACCCACACAGGATATGTAGGCATTGGCTCACACAGAACCACTGAGCGCTGACCCACACCGGATCAGACCCACACAGGATCGGTAGCACTGATCCACATAGGATTGTTGAGTGCTGTAGTCATCGCCGTCGAATCCACTGAGGATCTCTATACAGTCATCGTCGTCACAGTAGCAGTCGCAGCCAGCACTAGGGTTCTCGCACACAGCAAACTCGTTCGGGAGGGTCTGCTCCACGAGCCGAGAGGATGATACATCAACTGACACATGGTCCAAAGTTGATGTATCCAAAAGTTCCGTATCGTCAACAGAAACTCAATGTCGCAGACGGCGCGTCAATCGGACGCCCGGTCTGAGAGTTATTGGCCTTTTCGTCCCAGGGTACCGATTGGTTTTTAAGGAAAAACCAACCCGACCATACTCCACCTGCGTCCAAACCTTGGGCAGAGTATGCCAAAAGATCCGTCTCACTAAGAGGAACTCAACCAAGTCGACGACACGTCAATCGGACGTCCGGAGTTCAAGATATGAGCGTTTCTGCTCCGAGGGCCCGGTTGGTTTCGTGTACGAACCAACCCAGCCGAACTCAAAGTATTCTGAAACCTTGAGTGCGATATACCGAAACGACCATCTCGTTCCAAGAATCATGTCGCCGCTGACGGCGCGTCGATCAGAGGTCCGTAGCCCAAGTTATGGTAAATTAAACCCAAACGGTCCGAAAACGGGGGTTTCGGGCCCGGACCGACCCGACCCGAGACCCCCCTGTCGGCCCGAACCGGGTCGACCCGCCCCGGCGCGGCCCGGCCCGGCCAGGAGGCCGGTCCGGCTGGGCACAACGCGCTGTCCAGCTCGGCCGAAGGCCGAGTCGTTTCGGCAAGGGGGGGGGGGGGGGGGCGCCTGCCCCCTGTGTAACCCCCCCCCCCAATTAAGGGGGGGCGTTTTGGCCAGTCGGCAGGGGGTTTGAACCCCCAGTTGCACACTGGTCTGGCCGGCCTGCCCTGGCCGGCCGGTTCCAGCCTCCACGGGACTGGCGATGGCCGGTCCCCTTCTTCGCCGACACTGGCGGCCTAGAACCGACCGCCTGTCACCCTGCTCCACCGCGGCCTGGAACCGGCCGCGACTTGGTTCGTCCAGCGCGGTGCGACGACACCGTGCCCTTCCACCGCAACCCCACTCCGGCCGCGGTGTCTCGGTTTTCTTCGACACGGCACGACGGCGTCACTTCCTCATTCAACTCCTCGGTGTGGCGCGACGGCGTCGAGTAATACTTGCCGTGTGATTTCCGTGTGGTGTGATGACACCACGCCATTCCGTTCCATCCACAAAATATCAAACATGAATAAAGGAGGGGGTTCGGCCATGTTTGTGTGGTTCGGACCCCTCTCATTAAATGATAACTTTTAGTTGAATATCCACAAAGATCGACAAACTAGAATCATGAACGGAAATAATTAAATAAAATAATCCCCTACCTCAGTTTAAGGAACGGTGCACGTCAACGAGCCGTGGAAGACGAGCGTCGTGGAGGTCGGGTGTCGCGGAAAACGAACGTCGATTCCGTTGACGTTGAGGTGCGTCCGAAGAGGAAACGTCGTTGGAGAAGATGTCGCGTTCTTCGGCAGAGATGTTCTTCGCTAAGGACGGTGTTCTTCGTCGGAGTCCGAGATGTTCTTCACGTTCTTCGTCGAAGTTGAAGAAGAAGAAGACTTCCTCAAAACCTTATCCCTTTCCTCCCAATTCTCCACCACAAGAAAGACTAACCCCAAAATAAAATAATCCTCACACTTATTTTATTAACCCAACATAGGTTTTTGAATTTCAAGAGTTTGAAAATTCAAAACCCACATTTAACTCACTTAAGTTATTAACATAAGATGTTATAAAATTAATGAGGAGATAAGTTAGAAAAACTTAAATGGGGGGGGGGGGTTAGAGGGGTTAGGAATGTGAGGGGTTGGGCTCGTGTGGGTCCCACACTACCTTATCCTCTCAAGGTTGGTTATCACTAGTGGGTCCCACCCCCAACATCCTTACTTAGGATAAAACTACCAAGTTGGAAAAATAAAAATTGTTAAATTTTTATTTTCAACTACCACAAAAATTAATAACTCCCCTCGTGTAAACGCAACTCCGAAACAGGAGTTCCTAAGCAATTACCGGCGCTGCGGTTCCATCGGTGTCCTCGGAATTCGATTCCGGGCACCGGTTCTAAAGTTAGAAATTCCCGCTCATTCGTTCATTGAACGTACCCGAGCTAAACTTAGGATAGAAATTACAGGCACACTGGGCCTCGGAATCAAGTGCCGTATGAAACCGCGTTCTTGTAAAATTCCAAAGAAAATTAAGATAAAATTTCCCTTGAATTTTACGGGTCTTTACATTACTCCCACCTCAAGGATTTACTTCCCCGTAAAGATACATCGAAAACTAGGCAAACAAATGAGGGTACTGAGCACATATCTGAGCCTCCCGCTCCCAAGTGCTCTCCTAGAGGTTCCCGTACTGCCATCTGATGCGCACTAGAGGAATCGACCGTCCACGTAGGACCCACTCCTGTCGATCCTTGATCTCCACTGGGACCTCCGCAAAAGTCGCCCCATCATCAACGTCAAGCTCCCCATGGTCAATGATGTGCGTCGGGTCGTGCACATATCTCCTCAGCTGAGATACGCGGAAGACGTCGTGCACCTGGTGCAACTGAGGTGGTAGAGCCAACCGATAAGCCACCTCGCCAATCCTGCTGAGGACCTGGAACGGTCCGATGAAGCGTGGAGACAACTTGCCACCTCGAGAAAATCTCCGTAATCCTCGTTGAGGTGAGACACACAAGAAGACGTGGTCGCCATCCTCGAACTTTAGTGGCCTCCGCCTCCTGTCAGCATAAGACTTCTACCAGCTCTGAGCTATCCTCATCCACTCCTGGATGACCTGGACCTTCTCTATCATGGCCTGGACCATCTCCGGCCCCACTAGTGCTAACTCCCCAGGGTCTTTCCAGCACAAAGGAGATCTACAAGGTCGGCCGTACAACACCTCGTACGGTGCCATCTCGATGGTGGAGTGGTAGCTGTTGTTGTACGAAAACTCCACCAAGGGTAGGTGGTCCTCCCATATACGACCAAAGTTGAGGACACATGCGTGGAGCATGTCCTCAAGAGTCTGAATGGTCCTCTCCATCTGACCATCCGTCTGAGGGTGAAAGGCTGTGCTCAGACGTAGCTGCATCCCGAATGCCTCCTGCAACCCCTTCCAAAGCCAGAAAGTAAAGCGAGCATCTTGATCGGAGACGATAGATGATGGAATACCGTGAAGCCGCACAATCTCCTAAATGTAAAGTCGTCCCAAGATCTCCACTGAGCCCTGCTCTCTGATGGGTAAGAAGTGAGCCGACTTGGTGAGTCGGTCAACAATAACCCAAATGGAGTCGTGACCTCTAGAAGTGTGTGGAAGTCCAGTCACGAAGTCCATAGATATTCCGTCCCACTTCTACTCTGGAACCTGCAAGGGCTGTACCAAGCCTGCTGGTACCTGGTGCTTAGCCTTCACCTGCTGACAGGTGAGGCATCGAGAAACAAACTCCGCCACAGCCTTCTTCATGCCCGGCCACCAGTGCTATCATCTGAGGTCCTGGTACATCTTCGCCACTCCAGGATGTACCGAAAAAGGAGAAGTGTGAAACTCTATCAACACCTCCTCTCGTAAAGCGACTGGTACCAAGGTACGTCCTCTGAAAAGAATGCCGTGCTCTGCTCCAAAGGAGAAACCATCAGGTGCCTGTCCTGAGGATATCTGTGCACGCCGCGTCTCACAGTCAGTGTCCCCATGCTGTGCCTCTCTGACCCACTGCAGTAGTGGAGGAGTGGATGTGAGAGACTGAAGGAAGGCTGATCCATCTCTATCCACGAAGGATATCTGCAAAGAGGCTAGCTGATCTGTCACCTCCTCAATTAGTTGAATGCCCATCCTCCTGCTGAGGGCATCAGGTATAACGTTCCCCTTCCCAGGAGTATAGACTATCTCAAAGTCATAGTCCTGGAGGAACTCGAGCCATCGTCACTGTCTCAGATTCAGATCCTTCTGAGAGAAGATGCACCTGAGACTCTGATGATCAGAATAGACTGTAAAGCGCTCGCCCATCAGATAGTGTCACCATGTCTTCAGAGTGAAGACCACTGCTGCTAACTCCAGGTCATGGGTAGCGTAGTTCTACTCATGCGGCCTCAACTAATGTGATCCATATGCGATCACTTCCCACTCCTGCATCAGGACACATCTGATTTCGGTCCCTGATGCATCGCAGTAGACTACATACCCTACTCCCTCCTTAGGAAACCTCAAGATAGGCGCGCTAGTCAATATCTGTCTCATCTCCTAGAAGCTCTGCTGACATCTGTCTGACCACATGAAGGGTTTCCCCTTATTATTCAAAGCTGAGAGTGGTGCCGCAACTTTGGAGAAGTCTGGAACAAATCTTCGGTAGTATCCAGCTAGACCCAAGAAACTCCGCACCTCCGTCACGCTCCTGGGTGGCTCCCAAGCTAACACTGCCTCGATCTTTGCAGGATCCACTGCAACTCCCGCCTTAGAAATGACGTTTCCCAAGAAGTGGACCTTACGTATCCAGAACTGACACTTAGAGAGCTTTCCATAAAGCTGGTGCTCTCGGAGTGTGTCTAGTACAACCCGTAAGTGGTAGGCGTGCTCCTCCTCAGTCGTCGAGTAAATCAAAATGTCATCGATGAAGACCACGAAAAATCGATCGAGGTATGGATGAAAGATCCCATTCATGAGGTCCATGAACACTACTGGAGCATTGGTTATGCCGAATGGCATAACCAAGAACTCATAGTGGCCATACCGACATCTGAAGGCCGTCTTCTGCACGTCCTCATCTCGAACTCTGAGCTGATGATAGCCTGACCTGAGGTCTATCTTCGAGAACCACCGTGCTCCCTTGAGCTGATAGAAGAGGTCATCAATCCTCAGTAGCGGATACTTGTTCCTCACTGTCACCTGGTTCAGGCGACGATAGTCGACAAAAAGTCGCAAGCTCCCGTCTGCCTTCTTGACGAACAATATCGGGGAAGCCCAGGGTGAAACACTGGGTCGGATGAATCCCTTGCCCTGCAAGTCCTCCAACTGTACCCATAGCTCTCGAAGATCGGAGGGGGCCATCCGATATGTTGGAGTCGATATCGGGGCTGTCCCGGGGTACAGGTCAATATAAAAGTCTACCTCTCTGCGAGGAGGTAACCCTGGAACGTTGTCGGGAAAAACGTCCGCAAACTGATCCACCACTGCAGGAAAACCAGGACTCCACACGTCAACTGCTCCTAGGATGAGGCTAGCCAACTGATGAGTGATGGGCTGTCCTCTCCTCCGTGGAAGTCCATCCTGTGCTTCAAAGGCTCCCTTCTCTCCGGTGAAGGTGAACCTGCTCCCGTCGGTGCGTACACATCGCACCTTGCGCCTAAAACAGTCAATCTGTGCATGGACCATAGATAACCAATCCATGCCCAAGATGATGTCGTAAGGCCTCGACGCCGCTACAAGAAGATCCCAGCCGAAGCTCTTGCCTCCTAGAGTAAGCTCACACTGCCGGCACCCATGCGTAATCGTCGAGTCTGCTCCCGTAGGAGTCTCTAGCTGTAAGGATCGAGCCAACAGCTCTATCAGAATCTCCGAGCTCCGAACAAGGGCAGTGGCTATGAAAGAGTGACTCGCTCCTGTGTCTATAAGTACTGCAGAAAGGGTGGAATAGACACAGATAGTACCTCAAATCATCTCGAGCGCGCCGTGGTCGTAGGCCTCTGCTTCCTGGAGCTGTGCCTGTCTCTGCCCGCCAGCTCCCTATGGTCGGGGTGGACCTTTTGGTGGTGGTGGTGGTAAAGCCTCAAAGCATCACCCACCACCTGCTAGTCGGCCAGCTCCTCTGCCTCATCCGCCTCCTCCCTGCGGACCGCCACGGTCGACCCTCTGCCTCTGCCTCGGTGGTCCCTCAACCGTCTGCTACTCCTCGGCACGGCGAGTCGGGCAATCACGAGCCATGTGGCCCTGTCCGCCGCATGAGTAGCACTGCCTGCCTCTCGAAAGACTGGCTCCGCGCTGTGTGCCCCGCACTGCTGAGCCAGTGTCCTGAGGTCGTATGCCTGAGGGTCTGGTCTACCTGGACCCAAGAGTCATCCGTCGACTGCCTGCTACAGAAGACTCTGCTATGTGCCGCCCTGCGGTGGGTCTCAGTGCTGGTGTAGACTCAGCAAGAAAACTCTCGATCAAAAGGGCCCGCTCCAGTACTCCTGTCTGAGTAGGAATGCTGAGGGAGATCAGTGATGCCCTGATCTCGTGTCTCAATCCCTACTCAAAGGTCTGGGCCCGGAAGAATGGGTCCCGTACCATGTCGGTCGAGTAGCGCGAGAGATTGGTAAATCTTGCCGAGTACTGGGTGACCGTCATGCTGCCCTGACGCAGCTGAAGAAGCTCCTGAATGCGCACCGCACGGAGGGTGGCTGGGACAAACTCTGAGCGAAAGAGGCTCTCAAAGTCTGTCCAGAGTAGAGATGCCTCATCGTGCACCTGGAGCATCACGCTCCACCATCGACCCGCTTCCACGTGCAGTAGGCTCGCTGCGAGGATCACCATGAGGTCTGCTGGTGTCCTCACTAACCGAAAAACTCTCACTACTGCCTCCAGCCATTCCTCGGCTGCCTGGGGGTCCATCTCCCCACGGAACCTGGGTGGTCACTAGCGCTGGAACTCATGCAGTGCAATAAGGCGACGTGCATCGTTAGCAGCTGGTGCTGGAAGCATCGGTGGCTCGGTGGGTAGAGCTACCACCGGTGCCACTGCTGACAAAGGGCCCTGCACCGAGGCCTCGTCGCTCGGTGGGCTATCGTCACGCTCAACTCTCGGAACCCTAGCTGGCTGCCGTCGTGGGGCCATCCTGAAAAGGAAACAGGTGCGCCATGGTTAGAACAGTATACCTGGTGATCTGATACAAAGTAATCACAAAGAAAACTTGAAACACACATGTAATCAATATTTTCGTGCATTAAGTCGGAAATCAGAAGTCAGGGTCCTGGTGTACGGATACGTTGGCTGCCGCGCCAACACTGGACTCCCTGGACTGATAACCACACCCAATACGCTTAACACTATTGCTTCACATAGAAGAAAGATCAGAGTCTGCAGTAGAACCGAACTCCTCTGATACCAATTTGTCACGACCCGTCCTCGGGGCCCGTGCCGTGACTACCCCAAGCCCGCCTTCCATAGGCCAGGGGCTAGCGACTAGCACCAAGGCGTAAATCTCGGTAAAAAGGGAAGGCATTTCCTTTGTAAAGTAAACAAGCACCTCAGAGTAAGCAAACAGAAAAAGTAAACACTAAGTAAAAACTGGTACAACAGTAAGTGCGGAAAAGTAAATGGGCCAGTATACAAACCCAAACTGAAAGTAAAGTACAACTCGAAAGGGAAAAAAGAAACTGAAAAGTAAAAGCCGCTACGTCGAGCTGTCCACTGTAAATCCCACCTGAAGGGTGGGTACAGATAGCTCCACTGCTCCTCGTGTCCCGCCGTCTGCTCCGAGTATGTCCTGCCCAGTGGTCCACCTCCAGGTACCGTCCTGCTCTGCAAGCCTCAACTATGATCAACGCTGTCCGTCGTCTGCAACCAACACAACGTAGTGCGGGCATAACCCGTGCAGGGGTGAGTATAAGCTACTCAGTAGGGACCCCGAGACCCCCGAAGGTCTCCTAAAATCCACAAAGGATAAACCACAAAGGAAAGATACAATCACGAAGTAACAACCGGCACTGCTTAGGTATATGCCCATACATATACCTAAGTCATCAATTACAGTACTCTCTAACCTCCGAGCCCAAGTACAGCCCAGTCCACACAGGAAAGTATACGTATTCCACACAGGAAAGAAAAACGTAATCCACACAGGATAACACAACACAATCCACACAAGAAAGCAAACATGTTTCAGCTCACACAGGTATACTTCTTCGAAAGTTGATAGAGATGATCACTGATCCATCTAATTTTTCGGACCCACAAAGGATCGATAGGTACTAACTCCCGCAATGACCCACATAGGATCGGTAGGAAACCGACCCCCGCAAAGACCAACACAAGATCGGACCCACACAGGATCTATAGGCGCTGGCTCACACAGAACCACTGAGCGCTAACCCTCACAGGATCGGTAGCACTGATCCACATAGGATCGATGAGTGCTGTAGTCGTTTCCGTCAAATCCACTGAGGATCTCTGTACAGTCGTCGTCGTCACAGTAGCAGTCGCAGCCAGCACTAGGGTTCCCGCACACAACAAACTCGTTCGGGAGGGTCCGCTCCACGAGCCGAGAGGCTGATACATCAACTAACACATAGTCCTGAGTTGATGTATCCAAAAGTTCTGTATCATCAACAGAAACTCAACGTCGCAGACAGCACGTCAATCGGACGCTCGGTCTAAGAGTTATTGGATTTTTCGTCCCAGGGGCCCTGTTGGTTTTTAAGGCAAAACCAACCTGACCATACTCCACCTGCGTCCAAACCTCGGACGGAGTATGCCAAAAGATCCATCTCACTAATAGGAACTCAAACAAGTCGACGACACATCAATCGGACGTCCGGAGTTCAAGATATAAGCGTTTCTGCTCCGAGGGCCCGGTTGGTTTCGTGTATGAACCAACCCGGCCGAACTCAAAGTATTCCAAAACCTTGAGTGCGATATACCGAAACGACCGTCTCGTTCCAAGAATCGTGTCACCACTAAAGACGCGTCGATCGGAGGTCCGTAGCCCAAGTTATGGGCAATTGAACCCAAACAGTCCGAAAATGGGGGGTTTCGGGCCCGGATCGACCCGGCCCGAGACCCCCCCCGGTCGGCCCGGCCCGACGTGGCCTGGCCCGGCCCCGGCGCGGCCCGGACGGAGGCTGAGCCGTTTCGGCAAAGGGGGGGGGGGGGGGGGCGCCTGCCCCCCTGTGTAACCGCGGCCCCCCCAATTAAGGGGGGCCATTTGGCTAGCCCGGCCGGGGGGTTTGAACCCCCGGTTGCACACCGGTCCGTCTGGCCCACCCTGGCCGGCCGGTTCCAGCCTCCACGGGACCGGCGACGACCGGTCCCCTTCTTCGCCGACACCGGCGGCCCGGAACTGGCCGCCGGTCACCCTGCTCCGCCGCGGCCCGGAACCGGCCGCTGCTTGGTTTGTTCGGCGCGGTGCGACGGCACCGCGCCCTTCCACCGTGGCCCCGCTCCAGCCGCGGTGTCTCGATTTTCTTCGACGCAGCACGACAGCGTCGCGTCCTCGTTCAACTCCTTGGTGTGGTGTGACGGCGTTGCGTAATACTTTCCGTGTGATTTCCGCGTGGTGCGATGACACCACACCATTCTGTTCCATCCACAAAATATCAAACATGAATAAAGGAGGGGGTTTGGCCGTGTTTGTGCGGTCCGACCCTCTCTCGTTAAACGATAACATTTAGTCGAATATCCACTAAGATCGAAAAACTAGAATCATGAATGGAAATAATTAAATAAAATAATCCCCTACCTCGGTTTAAGGAATGATGCACGTCAACGAGCCGCGGAAGACAAGCGTCGTGGAGGCCGGGTGTCACAGAAAACGAACGTCGATTCCGTTGACGTTGAGGTGAATCCGAAGAGGAAACGTCGTTGGAGAAGACGTCACGTTCTTCGGCCGAGATGTTCTTCGCTAAGGACGGTGTTCTTCATCGGAGTCCGAGACGTTCTTCACGTTCTTCGTCGAAGTTGAAGAAGAAGAAGAATTCCTCAAACCCTTAGCCCTTTCCTCCCAAGTCTCCACCACAAGAAAGACTAACCCCAAAATAAAATAATCCTCCCACTTATTTTATTAACCCAACATAGGTTTTTGAATTTCAAGAGTTTGAAAATTCAAAACCCACATTTAACTCACTTAAGTTATTAACATAAGATGTTATAAAATTAATGAGTAGATAAGTTAGCAAAACTTAAATGGGGGGGGGGGGGTTAGAGGGGTTAGGAAAGTGAGGGGTTGGGCTCATGTGGGTCCCACCCTACCTTATCGTCTCAAGGTTGGTTATCACTAGTGGGTCCCACCCCCAACATCCTTACTTAGGATAAAACTACCAAGTGGGAAAAATAAAAATTGTTAAATTTTTATTTTCAACTACCACAAAAATTAATAACTCCCCTCGTGTAAACGCAACTCCAAAACAGAAGTTCCTAAGCAATTACCGGTGCTGTGGTTCCATCGGTGCCCTCAGAATTCGATTCCAAGCACCGGTTCTAAAGTTAGAAATTCCCGTTCGTTCGTTCACTGAACGTACCTGAGCTAAACTTTAGATAGAAAATCCGGGCACACCGGGCCTCGGAATCAAGTGCCGTCTGAAACCGCATTCTTGTAAAATTCCAAAGAAAATTAAGAAAAATTTTCCCTTGAATTTTACGGGTCTTTACACCTCAAATATGAAAACCAAGTCAAGAATCCATCTTGGACATGTTAGCCTCAATAATGCAAAAGGCCCTAGAAATTATAGCTTTGATCATGAGAAGACACCCTATATATGTTATCTTGATCACCTAAAAACCCTCAATAATGTCATATAGATAATGAAAATGTTCTTTGACATGTCTAATTGATTACATGATGCCTCAGTTAGAAAAATCCTAACAGATGTTGGGGAGTTTATACAAAGAGGTCTGAAAATGTTGGGAGATTAATATAAAGGAAGATAAAATATTTTTCACATAAAGGGATTACCTGATTTGTGTAATCCCTTCCTTGATCATGTGAATATACCCTGGACATATTATCTTGATCACGTGACATCCCTAAGTCATATCATCTTTGATCACATGAAGTCCTCATACATGTAAACTAGGATTAAGTTAAGTCTCTAGACTTGACAGCTGATCATGCGATAACCCTCAGATATGTAGGCCTTGTCATGTAGAAACCCTATGACATTCCAACCATGTTAGATAAACACCTTGGATATGTTGTCCTCAATAACATGAAAGTCCATGGAAAAGCCAACTTTGATCATGAAAAGTGCCTTGGAAATGTCAACTTCAATAATGAGAAACACCTAAAATTTGTTAGAATCAATAATAAAAAAACCCTCAACATGCCAACCATGTTAGGTAGATACCCTGGAGATGTCAGGAAGACACCCCAAACATGTTAAGAAAACACCCCTGTATATATCAACCTTGTCCAATAAGAATACTTGGGCATGTACGCTTGAACCGAGTAAACCCCCCCAACCATGGGTCTTTAGTCGAGCATTCCCCCTTCACATGGGATGTTTTCATAATTTAATTGGGATAAAAAACCATGAAACCTTATCGGTATTATGGGATCCTTATGCCATCCAAGCATACTCAATTGATCACTCATGGTCCCCAATATCTATCCATCAGAGGATAAGGGATGAATATATTTCATGGGAATACACTTTGATGTAAGTCCCTTAATATTCCATTTACTAAGACCCAAACCTCATGGTTCTAACATTCTTCCTTATCTATCAGTGGATTGGGAAGCTTAACTAAACTACAAGGACTCTTATTCCTATTATAAGTAGGATACGTAAGACATATTTTTAAGTATCTAGCACCATATCAGGCACTCAATTAGGGTTTCTTCAATTCATAATTCACACATCCATATACAATGCACCTAATTACTTGATATGCAATTTTTCCCACACTGAGATCATTTCACCAGAATCATAGAAATCCCCCCAATAAAGGAATCCTTAGTGTGTAAGACCCATTTGATAATATGGTACAAATGCCTCATTACATGGGAATACACCTTGGTGTAGGATTTTAAGGCATTCCCATGTTGATAAACTCTAGGGAAATAGACCCCATGATTATTAATTTTATTTCCTCACACATCAGTGGGTTGAGGACAAATCAAACTACAAAGACTTTGATTCCTGTTATAAATAGGATACACAAGACATCTTCACAAGGAACAAGATCCATAATTAATATCCAAATGCCCTCATATACTTACTTTTTTCATAATGTTAAACTACATGTTATAGTCCTGTCACATGATGAACTATGTGTTCTTTGATTCCTATTCTCACAGGATATATAGGATGCCTCTTGGAGGTTTAGTCCCATTCTCGAAACATTGATTTCTTTTTTGGATGTCCGTTTCCCATTTCTAAGAAATAGTGGGATATAGATAGATAACCCATGATACATAGATTTTTTTCATTAATAAAAACCCCTTTTCATATAGAGGGATTAAACCCCCAATTGTTTTATTAGGGTAACTAGTCTCGTATCAAGATTTGGGAGAGATTCAAGAACATATCTAAAATCTATAATAGATTCCCCGAGTAGGAAATAATTCCCCTAAAATGGGTGTGATGATCCCAAAATCCCATCCTATAAACCAATTTGAGTTCCTAAGTGTCATTGGATTTGAAACCCAAATGATCACCTGCCTTTGAAAGAAGGACCTTAACTTGTTAAGGATGTGGGAGCTATTGGGAGTTTCCGTGAGTGAAGAAAATGGTAAAATCAACATGAATGATTGTGTAACCATACCCAACCACCCAAAATCAATCACCGAGCCCCAATTTTCAGTTAAAGTAAAAATATTTATTCCAATATGAACTATGAAATAATAAAAGAGAATGTTTTTTCACACATTGGGCCATTTTTCACCACCCTTTGATGGAAAAAATGCTAAATAAAATGCTGAATATTTTAAATAATAAAAAATGATCATATGAACACACATTAGTCCATTTTGTTTTTTCATCTAATAAATAAAAAAAGGTGAACCCAACATGAAATATTCAAAAAATAAAACATAATCGGAGTTCCCATGAGACTATAAATTTTTCTATATAGATTCCATGAAAGAAAAATGGCTGAACCAACAACAAGAACAAAAAATTGTGTTACCTACACATCGATAATTGAGAAAGTTTCATAATTACAATGATTCACTGATCGGAGAAATTATTAATTATTGTCTTTGTGACTTCATACACCATTCTCAAAATAATCCCCTTAACCCAAGATAATGTCTTCATCAAGTAAATGTTTTAGAACCGTGGATATAACAAAAACCTATGTGGGTTTCCAAACAACATCACCCACCCGAAGCCTTTAGCTTTGGGTAGAGAATGTGATGGTCTAGGAATACCAATGATGTGTATTGATCCCAACCCTATAGGTTACATGTAGAGGTCTCTAGACGATGAATCATATAATCCCATATTATTCAAGGAAAGCTATAATACAACTAGAGATGCTTATCACTACTACCAACCACTTAAAAATCATATCCTTGAAGTGATATAATTAGTATCTTCCTTAACTTAGGAAGATAGATCAAGGATTTGATCACAAATACATACCATTTCAAGAGATAACTAGGAGGGATCCTATCAACACCATCACTAGCGTCATCCCACTAGTGCCACTCAGTCACCTACTAATTGAATCACTGAATAAGTCACCACCCTAGATACTCATGTATGTGTACTAAAAATATCCCATCAAGAATTAAAAGCTATAGATAAAAGGGAGTGGGACCATATTACCACTTCCACTAGTGAACCCCATTGACATATTTTGATATTGACTAGTGAGCAGGCTTATATCCCTACTCACCCAGATTAAGTCTGTTCATATATTCTAGCAGAAAGAATGGTCATCCACAAATTTTGGTTACCTCCATGAATCATTCTTATATTCCTACTCAACCCCAAAAGGTAGGTGTAAATATTACATCCATGATGAAAAATTAGGATCATATCCATGAATTGATCAATTTTAGTGTCCTCGAGTATATACAATGAAAATATGCAACACCTCGAGGGTCTTCCAACTCTTTATACAAAGAACAAGGAGATAACTATCTTGATAGTCCTCCTCACAGTAGTATAGAGATGGATCATAGGGAATTTACTCCCAATATCCACTATGGATAACCTCTCCATGGTAATATCTATACAGGATAAGGAATTCCTCTCCTTTCCTAACCAACTTTGTACATAGAGTTTCTTGAAACACTAGTGTTAGCCGTATATAGTGCCCTATCAAATATTACCAACACCCACCATACTCAGTAAGAGACTTAGAGAAATGAACTTTATGGTCTAACTAGGTGGACAGATATGGATTTGATGAAGCATAAGCTAAAAAAGATACATGGAAGGAGCTAGCTAAGAAAAACCTCCTCACCATGTTTTGGACCATTGCAACTTTTGACTATGAGGTCCCTGATGAACTAGAGGAGGATTCAATGCCTTACATACCCTAGAACATGTGGGTGAACCATTAGTTATTAAAGGCTATAGGCCTCCCTTATCAAGGATATGAGGGTCACCTCAAGATAATCAACACACTCTATTTATAACTAGACATAGAAATGTTCTCTATGGCCTAGGATCCAATATTAGAGGAGCATAACATATTCCTATAGCGTGTTTTCCTCCATAGCATGAAAACTCAATGATGACTAACTTCCAAATCCCTATCAGACGTTCATATATGAGGATGGGGAAATTATGGATCATTTAACTTTACTTTATACCTAGGACAACAAATATCCACAAATATGGTATCTTACAATGTCATAGGAATATAGGAGATTAGGGTACCATGTAACATTTAGGTTAGTTAATCAATAAAATGAAGCACCTCTACTTTGAGGATGTAGTGACATTGAAAATAGGGAGAGAGAGAGAGGGATTTCATCCATCTTCTAAGTTTGATCTCTCAAAAAAAAAGGGAACACATCTCAAACATGAAAGAAAAAGTTGCATAATACCTAAAAACTTCTCATAGGAAGTGACTCCCATCACAAGAAACCATTGAAACTGACCCATACGTGAATGAGAACACAAAAAATCTGGTAGATCGCGATAGCATAAACCATGAAATCTATCAAATAGCAAGCCCATACCACAGGGTTGGGGGAATTTTTATTTCAATTTCCACTAATAAGATCATCACACCCAAAAAGGGTCTATAATAAATAGTGGTTGTTCGATATCAACCCCACCCCATAGAGACTAGAACATTTTTATCTCAATTACCATCCCAATAATCATAAAATCCTCAATTATAGGATCAAACAGTGCTAATAATGTTCTTGAATCAGCCCCATATAATAGGTCTAGGTGAATTTTTATCATTATCATTATCCTGGAAGGAATTAATCCTTTATAGTCTAGGAGGTAAATACCATATTCTAGAATCCTAGTTACTCCTCCCACCGCCGTACACATCTCTTTCATTTGGGGCCCACTCGACAAGTATGATCAAAAACTCCCTCAAGGTCACTATTGGAGACCAATATAGGGGAAAATATATAAATGATAACCAAACCCCATAATGGTTGTAATCCAAGATGATTTGATAAGACCAAGGGTTAGAGAAATGGCCATGATACAATCTTTAAAGGAGGAGTAAGTGGTAAAAAACTACCCTATTATGTAGAGAGTGATAGGGTAACTACTATTTTATAGTGTACCTTAGTGAACATCATCACTATCAATCCATAAAATGATGTGGACCCAAACAAAAACACAAATGGATGAAATACAGAAACCACACCTTAAGAGATAGCCAATCCAGATGCACAAATTAAGGCTACATATACATGGAATCAAAGAAGGATTTGAAACCTATAACCTTTTAATGATTAATTTCTACCTCCTTAGAAAAACTCTAGAAATGATAAAGGGAAAGGTGTGGATACATATCACTCAACACATAGAGGAACTGAAATCCCCTCTAGAGAGGAATTACTAGCACAATACAAGAGAAAGGTACAGAACCTCAAACAACTCAGTGAGAAACTACTCATAGGAAATATTTTCAATGGGAATAACATTTAAATATAAACACATATTCCTCCTCAAAAACATTAGGAGAGATATAATCCACCTATAAGAGTATAATTTGAGAATTAGGCCTGATCTAGATCTTGGAAGTCAGTCTATATAAATGAGGAAGTTTAGGATGATCACAAATTTACTCCATTATAGAGAAAAACTTTCCCCCATCAGGGTGATTATCTGGTCTTGGAATAGATCAATAATTAGTGACATATGAAATAAGAGCCACCACATCAATCCTAATCCACTCCATGAATATAGGAGGTAATCTAGACATCAATACCTCCATATCTCCTCAACAACATTGAATCCCTAGTTTCTTGAATGTAATCCATGGAAGGGAAAAATTCCCTTGTATTGCTAGAAAAAAACCCACATCCCAAACAGGTGGATGATACTTTTCCCTCACCCAATTTTGGAAATCCTATATTCTCAACCTTTTATGGAATGAGAGATGCAGAACAACATCTCACACACTTTTTGTCCCAATATAGACCAATGATGGGACCTTGAGACTAGTAATAGGTGAAAAAAATAAGTTTATTTGTATAAAATCTAGTGGTACCATCCTTTGTTTGGTAAAAATCCTTCCATTAGGATATTTAATGGTTTGGGAAGACTTTAATTATCAATTCATTTATTAATCCAACTCCATTTTAAGGGAAAAAAATATTTTCAGCATAAACAATTTCAATCAATGTGAAAATTAGAGGGTTTTCAAATTCATCACCATATGTAAAGGTTTAATGTATTCACTAAGTATAACAATCCTTCAAGAGTAATTGGTGGAACTTTGTAATATGAATCTTAAAGATGAGATATAAACATCTTTGATCTTGATGAAATATCCAAGAAGATTCTATGATTTTGTAGAGATGACACAATACCTTGAAGATTCCATTCAACAAACTTGATCCAAATTTCAACCCATTCCCATGACATAGGAAAAGAATCCTGGTAAGGTAGAGACTTATTATATTACCCTCAAACCAATAATAGTGCCCATCCAAGAACATATGTATGAATAAAATCACCCAACACCTCTCTTCGAGTGACAATAATAACAAAATCACCCTCGGTTGGAAGAAAAAAGAGATCAGGGTTGACCAAGATCTGATTAAGGGGCGAACAAAGTGTATTAATTTTGAAATGAATAGGTTCCTATTTATTTCCTCACAATTATGGAAAATAAATATTTTAATACAAAAGAGCCTAAGAAACATAATGAGGTCAACCTTAGTGTCCACCTTGACTAATTTTCTTTTCATAGGAGACAGGGTCACACCATCCAGGAGTGCTTTTTATTCAAAGACGTCCTCCAGAGCATGGTTGATTCTGGATAGGTGATATTGGGAAAGGTAATGACATAGGTGACCTATGTGACCATTAGACAACTAGAATAATATGGTTACTAGAAAGAAGTTCTACCTAGGAGTGAGTAGAAGTTTGATATTTGGATGACTCAGAAAACAATCAACCAAGCTCATGATACTCTAAGAGAACAACTTCGAAAACTATTAAAGATTATGGAACCTAGGGAGATTCTATTGAATACACCTCATAGAGGAGACTATAATATTCATACATAGGAAAATAAACAAGATAAATATTTATATCCAACTCCTATAAAGACTCTAACTATTGCAAAATTATTTCCTTCAATATCTAGAGAACAAGCATCACCCCACCAAATAGAACTCTCATCAGATTAAGATATCATATTTGATTTTTTTAACATATCCCACTTAACATGTTCTCCAATGATGAATAAAACCATGATTACGAGTTACCTATACTTGAAAAAGGAGATGAGGGCCAAGGACATAGAATCCAAGGGTACATGGGATGGAACGACCATAGAATTACCCAATATTCCAGTTACATCCTTACAGTAGCAATATATGCAGCTGAGACACTTGGGTGAGCACTTTAAAAATCCCAATATATTCCTCATATCACTTAAGTGGTTATTTAAATGCAATAATATTAAAAGACTAATTGTAAAAGGTGTGATTATTTGATCAACCTAAATAAAGGGGAATGTTAGTATAATCCATGCCAATTGCAATAAATAATCCCATGACATCTACCCAAGAACTAGGAAAATCAACCTATAACACCTTAGTTCCTAAGATAAATGATAAATATTAATCCCAATTTGGGAAGTTTATACATATAGAACGAAAATATGACACTCTAAAGTAGTTGGAAGTTGTACCATCCAAACTATCAATCCTGGATTCCCTCCAACATTCAAAAGAACTCATATAGGAACTAGTTTAGGCCCTTTAAATCCCACATAAGTTTGATAATGAAGTAGATACAACCTAGGTTTACTGAGTGGAGACTATGCTAGTAGAATATCATGTATCCTTATTTTTTATAGAACAATATTAGGGAGAAGTTATCCAAGGACACATCAGACCCCTTTATGTTTCAGGAAAACTCGATAATGTGAAAATATAAATGGCTCTGGTTGAAAATGGTTCTAGGGTCATTATTATCCTAACTTGGACCCTATGATGTTTGGTATATAGTGAGGGGGAATTTTTTTTAAGAAAAATAACCATTCAAGGGTATGGTATGAGAGAGTAAAGGATACTTGGAAAGATAAAGCTTAAGAATCAGTTTGGGGATCTCAAATCTAATTCTGGGTTCATGGTTATCCATCAAGATACAACATACGATGTCCTTCTCATAAGACCTTGGATTTATAACAATATGGAGGCACGTTCAACATTTTTCCAATGCTTGAAATACCCCATCAATGGAAAGGTTAGCATACTAGATGGTGCAACTCCCCCTTTGAGTCTTGAAAATACGTATATGTTGAGGAAAGTTTTTAAAATATGAAATAAAAAAAAACCAATGGTGGATTGTGATATACAGGTTGCTGCTCCCAATGGATTGGGAACCAACCCTGTGAATCCACAGAGAATGATAGATAGAGATCATGTGCTACCCATAAGCCTAATTGAGGCAGTAGAATCAACCCCAACAAGTAGTTATGAGCTACAACCTTCACTATCCCATGACTATGTGAGGTAAATTTAATAAGATAAAGTGAATTATTCAAAGGGAAGTCATTCTAATTATCTATCAAGATCCAAGAATTATCTTGTTCAATTATAAAAAAATGAAAATGCCACCAATTAATTCTTTGAAACTTAGGATTTCCATACCTATCCTACCCCTAGTAGTAGTAAAAAGTAAGACAAGCATCCATAGAATCTCTTTGTGATGTATATGGTAGTTCAGGATATTAATGGATCTTCTCATGGAATCTATTATCTAGATAGGGATGAATATGGAACTGAATTAAAAAACATGTCTAAAGATTCTATCACAGACACAAAAATGGAATAAGAAGAGGATGACCTTAGGAACGATCCTCCTACAGCTGTAGAAGGTATCTCCACCCCAATCGATGAACTTTGGTAAGTGAATATGGGAACAGAAGAGGACCCAAAAACTATGTTGATTAGTGTCACTATACTTCTTGAGGAACTGGAGATGTATATTTTATTTCTAAATCAGTATTGATACATGTTCAATTGGAATTATAGAAATATGCATAGGCTAAACCTTGATGTGGATATACATCACCTAGTCTTTCCCGATGACCATCAAGGTGTTAAGAATGTATCCATAAGAATTCAACCCTCTCATGCTACTAACATAGAACAAGAAGTAAAAAAATTGTTAAAATATAACTATCTGTAAGAGGTTGAATAACCAAAATGGATTGCCAACACCATCCCCATCAATAAAAATTATGGAAAGATCATGGTGTAAATTGATTTTAGAGATCTTAATAAACATTTTTTAAAGGTTCATTTCCCATTATTGATCGAAAAACTTTTGATCGATGAAAATATTGGCTTCTAAGACCATTAATTTATGGATAGGTATTAAAGGTATAATCAAATAAATATGGACCCTGAAACAATAATGATACTACCTGTAGAGCACTTTTTCTACCAAGTCATTTCCTTTAGATTAAATAATATAGGTGAAAATTACCAATGTGCCATGAAAATTATTTTTAAATCCTTATTGTTAATAATCAATAAATATTATTTCAATGACCTATTAGTTGAATCTAAACAACATTGTGATCACCTTGTTGATCTACAAGAAATATTCAACAACTTTCAACAGCATAGTTTGAAGATGAATCCTATGAAGTATTATTTTAGAGTAACATCAGGGAAATTACTTGGATTTTTGGTATGCCACAATGGAATTGAGTTTGATCTAGAAAAGTAGAGTTCAATTATATCAATTTCACCCCTATATAAACTTAAATAACTGAGGGGGATCTAGGGGAATCTTACTTATATTCAATGTTTCATAGACAAACTGGCTATAAAATCTCTCCCATTCACTAAGTTATTGAATAAGGTAGTTTCTTACTGATGGAATGAGGAATGATAAGAGGATTTTTAGAATCTCAAGTAGTAATTACTGCATCCACAAATATTAATGATACCATTAGAAGGAAATCCACTTATCATATACATGGATTCCATGGAACAATCACTTGGTTCCCTCCTTGTATAGAAAAATGAAACAGGGAATGAAAAAGTCTCTAATTTATCATTTGAAAAATACTAGATATCGATACATGATATTCTGATATTTAATAGAACTTCATTAAACACATATTTTTAGTAAAAAAGATGAAGCATTACTTTCAACATCATAAATTCCACCTAGTCTCTCGTGTTGACCTTCTCAAGTACATTCTTGTCCACCCTATGCTAAATGAGGATTTGGACTGATTGGACGTTATCTTAAAATAGTATGAAATACAATTCATAGAATAGAAAGAAGTTAAATAGAAGGTCCTAGAAGATTTCCTTACAGTACATCCTGTCCCTAAAAATATGCCAAAATACATCAAAGTTCTAGAAGAATAAGTCTTCCATGCTCAAAAAAATCCCCAGACTTGGGAGATGTATTTTTATGGTACCTCAAGAAGTCCCATTTATAGTATAATGGAATAACTAAATATCAATAGGGTTGGTCTAGGGATTGTATTTGTTTCCCCAAAAAAATAAAATTTTCCCTATTCTTTCTCAGTGTCCAAAGGTTTCACTAATAATGAGGAAGAATACCAAGCCCTTATCACTCGCTTGAAACTAGTCTTGAATTTAAAAATAGATTACCTGAATATTAAAGGGGTCCTAGAGTTAATAAACAAATAGATCAATGGTGTGTATACCATCAAGAAAGAATAATCCCCCTCATCATTTACATTAGAGGATTGATGGAATAATTCCTTTATAAACCAAGACAACATCATGTCCCTTGATCACAAAATACTCATTCCAACACACTGTCTAATGAATCCATAGTCCTAGTTAATCCCAATGAGGGTGAAGTGGTTTTCCATAACACACACCAAAGGGTGCTCTCACTAGTCACCATCTACAATATAGAGGAAATAAATCTAGTCAATAATCAAATATCCACCCTTGGATAGATGGATCCTATAATAGATTACCTCTAAAATGGATCCCTTCCATTGGTTCAAACTAGAATAGAATAGATTTGAATCCGTGTAATGAAATTTACCTTTTGGGATGGAATAAATGAACATAAATACCTTTATAAATGAGGCTTCGATGGAATCCTACTTATATTCATTATAGAATAAGAGATCCTCACTATCATGGAAGATTTCCTTGTAGGATTTTGTGGTGCTCACCAGTCTGTAACTAAACTCTCCCACCAAATTAGAAATCTTGGTTACTATTGAAAAAATGATGCAAGACTACATGGAATTCTACATGAAGTGTCACACATGTCATATTAATGAAAACTTCATCCATCATCCACTATAGTTTCTATATAAAGCTAAGTATTCATGGATTTTTCCATATGAAGAATAAATATTGTGGGGTTGTATCCCCTAGATAAAACCAACTAGTTTAAATACATCATTATTAGTATTGACTTCTTTTACAAATGAGAATAGGATATACCTCTAAAGGAATTTGGTATAAAGAATATCATCAACTTTATAACGACCAATATTATCACTAGATTTAGTGTCCATCACACTATATTGGGGGAAAATAGCACTAAGTTTTGTTCTCTTGAGATGAATATTATGTATCGAGAATGTAACATCACGTATAACCATTAATTCTACAATCATGAAGCATAAAACTGATAGATAGAGACATCTAACAACACTATATTGAATATACTCCATAAAATGATACACAAGGATAATAAGTGTTAGTAAGGAGAGCTCCTTCATGCTTTATTGGCCCACTATACCACCACACACACTACCACAGAAGCTAACCCATATTTATCTGTTTATGGGATAAAGGGAGTGTTTCCCATTAAAGTTTACTTTCCCTCACTCCAAATAGCTATATGTGGATAACTCTCATATAAATAATAATTATATAAGTGTCTGGATGATTTATAATGAATTGATGAGAAAAGTATGTGTACGCTGCACTGCCTTAGAGTTCATCAGAATATGATGACATGAGCCTTCATTAAAAAGATTTTCCTCTGATTATTTCTATAATTAGAATTGGTATTGGTTCTCAAAACCCCAATGATACAAGAAAAGAAACCTCTAAAGTTAGAACCCAAGTGGGAAGGGTCTTATATCATACATAAGGTCAATTCTAATGGAGCTTACTCATTATACACGATAGATGGGAAATGCGTTACACCCCCACCAATTCAAGGTTTCTTAAGAAGTAATTAACATAACTTCCATGATATTATAAGTCCTGGTAGAAATAATTTAATTTGTATAACATTTTATGTCCTTAACGCATGAATTTAAACTACACGAAGGAAATTACTTCATGGATGAATCACTACACATGATATAGATCTACATGGAGGTGAAAAATGAAGTACTCACACCCCAATGTGTGATTCATATCTACATGAAGGGATTTTGATATCAATAACTATGTGTGGATTGATTCCTATTAATTTATAATATTTAGTGATGCCTGGATCTCAAATCTTGGATCCAACCACAATATAAATGGAAAATACCCCTTGTGTATGGATCATACCAGCACAGGGAATTTTCCATATAAAGAACTATGTGTGTCTTTATTACCATTTCTATAGGATATTTTGTGATGATTGGATCTCAAATATTAGTTTCATATGCAATATAAATAGAAAAATACATCCTCTCTATATATGGGTTAAACCTACATGGGGAATTTTCCTTCTTAAGAATTACATGTGGATTAATTCCCATTTCCACAGGATACATAGTGATGCTAGACCTCAAATATTCGGCCAAGTTTAAAATTATAAAAATACCATCTCCTTACGTATGTTTCAGAACTACGTAGAGAATTTTCCATAAAATAACTACACGTGGATTGATTCCTATTATCACATGATAAATAGCGACACCCAAATCACAAATACTAGGTCCATTCTCAATAAAAATGGAATAATGTCTACTCTATATGTATGGGTCAGACCTATACAAGGATTTTTCCTTATAATAACAACATGTATCTTGATTTATGTTATCACATTATATGTAGTGATTCCTAGATACCATTTCTTGGGCCCATTTATAATATAAAAAAATTCCCTATCCTCACATAGGAACTTGAGTAGTGTGGGGAATTTCCCAAAAAAGAACTATATTGTATCTTGATTCTTGTTACCATAGGATACATAGTGACACTAAGATATCAAATACTAGCTCTGAACACAATATAAAATAAAGGGAGAGAAGGAAATGCACCCCTATTTTCATATAGGCTAGACTCATGTAGTTATATTTCTCAAGAATTAAATATGGATTGATTTCTATCATCACAGGATACATAGTGATGCTTGGGTCCTCTATTACATACCCATCCATGAGTTTCCATTACTCCCAATCATGTCCCTCCACAATAGTCAGATCTATGTAGAGGATCTAGTCCACATTAAATTGTGAACAACCCCACATATTACCTATCATCTACTCTTATATGGCTCAATTGACTGCATAATTGTCACTTGTTTCTCATACTAAGAATGACTCATGTGATATTAGGGAACTTGGAAAGTTTATTTGACCATTTAAATTGAGATGAGTTCTATATAAAGGCAAGGAACCATGTCATAGTCATATGACTTTAAACTGCATGACAATATACTAGTCACATGACATTAAATTACATGACAAGTGGTCTTAATGCCAAACAGATCCTCCCCCTAATGACAATGTATTCACAAATTGAATATTTTATCCCTTCACATCAAAAATGTGTTCAATACATGATGGTGTAGCCTTTAGGGAACTCAAACATTTTTTTGGATCTTATATTCTCCATGAACCAACTTCATATCTTTAATGTTTGAGTTAATACCAACCTATTCCTTAACTTGATACCCTTATCTTGGAACCTCATGAAACTTGATTCATTCATCTTGGAACCCCTATAAAAAAATGGTAATAGGGATTGGTTAATCCAAAAAAACCCCACTAGGATTCACTATATAATAACATAATGCCTTGAATATTCCACCTAATGGATATTTTGGTCTTAGAGAAGACACCCCCTTACACGACAACAAAATTGACTAATAGCGGAATTTTTTTTATATAGAGATAGTTTAAACTGCCACCATATGTTTATGTGATGGATTCTGAAAACCACCGCTAAAGTTGGTGTCAATATCCAAATTGAATTGTTTCTATCCATTTAGTATCAGTTTCTAGAAACCATCAAAGAACCTTGGTTTAGAACTAGTTTTTAGGGTTATAGTAGTGGTTTATACTCCTAAAAAATCGAAGAGTATAGTACCAGTTTAAATCGCCTCTATACTCTAGAATTTTTTTAGAGAATAAATATAATATCCCATACTTTACATACATAGATATTAATTAAAAATTTGAAGAATATTCATTACAAAACATAACAAAACCACTCAACGAGCATGTAGGTTTAGTGTCTTTAGAAACTGAGAAAAATAAACAATTGGTTCATATGACATCTATATTGTCTCCCAATTATTTCTTCATAACTAGAACCCTTTTGCGCATATATTACTAAATACCCTTCTTAATGAACTGTGAAAAGACACATAATAAAGGGTGATCTTATATTCTCAGTAAGGTTAAACAAGGGATATATCAATAATATCATAATCATAAGACATATGAATTTAACATTTTAAAATCTTATTCTACATATGAAAGATCATCATATCATTTCATGGGATAAACCATAAAAGTTCATAATAATCAATTAACATAATCCCAAAAGTCATAATATAAGACATGAGTTTTTTGGCATACAGATAAGTATATAAAATAATTTCATATTAGTCAAGGCTCATTTACAAGAACATCATAGTGGACAAAGTCCATTAATGAACTGATCTTACTCTTCATTCGAGCCCTGTATTACTAAACTGAGATCATTTCACGTTCTAGACCTATATATATAATGTGATATAAATATTTACCAAATTCATTGGAAGGAGATATAGGTCTCACCCATCTCATTATTAAATCATTCTTATATGTTGCACAAAAACATAAATAATTCGTCATAATCTAAGGAATAAAATAGGTTCCTTTAAACATCATTCCACAGCAACATAATCTATTTAAAACTAATGGATTTAATAAATAGAATTCCATCACAAACACAATGAAAAAATAGGAACAATAGGGATATTATACTTGAAAAATAACCCTATTAAATAATTATATCTTAGTTGGAAAATAATTTTGATAGAACACTAGAAATTAATTGTTGAGGAAAATATCCTTTTTTCTTCAAAAAAATTTTATTTTCTCAAAATGCCGTACAATTTTAAAAGAAATAATTTATTTTGAAAAAAATTTAAATATTGTAAATTAAGCTTTATGGAATAAGGTTTTATGAAAATGTAAAAATCTGTTCATGTCATATAAGTTAAAAGAAAACATTCTTCTTGTACTTTTTTCAGAAATTTAAAAAGTACCTTGTATCGAAAATGACAAAATATTCCTTTCATACCATTTAATAAAAATACACCAGTTGGGTAAAATTGAATTTAAAAAATTTTAGAAGGATATAAATAATATTCTAGAATACATATTTAGGAAACATGGGAATGTATGATAAAAATACCCCACTGTATAGTTATGTGTAAAAAATCTCAAATAATAATGAGATTAAAAATTTATCCCTTACCATAGGTCCGATATCCTTTTTATGTATCTGAACCTCCTGTATAATGATTTAAATAATGTAATTAACTTATTACATAATCATAGTCATTTTTATGATATAATATGTGATCATATTATCATCCGTTTGTTAATAAAATTTCATTATTACTCGTTATTTGGGTATCAATGACTTCATTTTCTTATGCATGTTTTGTCAAATAAGTTATGGTTATCCTTCGTAGGTCAGAGTTATATCATTAAAAAATGATATTAACATAATATATACCATATTTATTAATTATATACATTTATATAATCATTATTTAATAGATATCATCTAGAATGAATCACATCACATCATGGAGATGGTAGGCCGTACGTACGCACGACCGACGATATCATTCACATAATTGTGAAATGGTAAAAATGTGGATGGTATATATTTTGTTATAGAATCCATATAATGTTATAATAATCACATATAGTTATTCTTTATATCATTATACCTATCCAAGTAAGGTGGTGGTGAAAAACATATTACACCACAGTGTGGAGACGGTAATCCATACGTATGCACGCGTGGTGATTTTATTTTTCATAGAATAGATAGAAGGTGGAATATGGTTGTTACATAATAATAATAACATATAAGTATATAAGTGATACTAGATTTATTACGTTATAATGGAAACAACTCATGAAGAGAAAGTACAATAAGAAAGTAGTTTGAAATATTTGGTAGAGAATATTACATCTTCTTTGACGATCTCCCTCTAGATCTCTTCTTAAAGCACTAGAGTTAGTCTTTGGAGAAGACCATAACCTCTAGAATGTGACAAGGTAATTTTATAAGGAATATGGGTAGGGGATAGCCAAGCTTGAAGGTTCAAAATTAAGTGAAGAAGTGAGGGAGGAGATGCTCTTTTATAATTGAGGTGAGGGACACTTATGGAATCTCCAACAATATTAATTTATAAAAAAATAAAACCACATAAAAAATTAAAAAAATGTAATATTTTAGAAGATGAGATGAGATAAGGCTGTAATAGAATTAAAAAAATATTTTTTAGACAATTTCTTTGTCCATTTAAATCTTATCATTTTAATTTAACACTTAGGTATTCTATTTAATTTTAACTAAGGTAACAAGTGTTTCAATATTAAAAGGGTGAAATATTTACTTATTTGATGTAAATTAGACCATAAATGAATAATTCAGAACATTTTAGACCATATAATAATTATTATATATTTTTAAAAAATGTTTTAATATTTTTCAATAATTTAATAATATATTATTTTGATAAACAATCAATATTTTCAATTTTGACACTATTCAATTCATTGATTTTTAAAAAATATTAAGATAACAAGTTAACTTCAAAAAAATTATTTTATTATATTCCTAAGAGGTCAAGGTAATCTATAAAATTCGTTGGATATATTAATTATCCTAAATTATATTTATTTTTATATTTTTAATACCATTTTTGTTATCTTCATTAATAAAATAATTACTACATCAGTTTTGTGTAATTATTTAATACAATTATTTTTTGAATAAAAATTAAAAATAAAATACTAAGATTAATATAAATCCTATATATTTTAGAATAATTATTTTATTCAAATATATATTCTGGAAAATTCAACATTAAAAATGTTGTATTTATTAAAATATGAATGTGACAACTTTAATAACAATTTAAATAAAATATTATAAGTGTCATAATCTTTCCCATATAGATCCAAATGGTCAATAAATCTACCTTTGGATGATTATGGTCTAGATAGACTAAAAAAATAATATTTGGTCACGTTTTTGGATATTTTAATTGTTATTATCATCTTAATAAAAAATATTTTATTGATTTCTCACCAATTAAATAATTTATCCGTCATCAATGTATTAAGATTTAAATTAAATATTTATTTCCTAAAAATTACAAATAAATTACCATGATAAAGTAAAAAAATTGATATTGAAAAATATTATTTATAATTGAATTTCTATTATGTATAAACTTATATTAAAAATGATATATTTATTAAAATTTGAGTAAGAAATATTTAACTTTTCTTTAAATAAAATAAATTAAATGTCATAACCTCATCCAACTAGATTCCAAAGGATACCATTTCAACCCAAGGATTATTTAGGTAAACAAACACTCATCCAATGATATTAGGAAAAGGTTTAGGGTAAATTTATAATATTATTTTTACCCTTAATTACCCAATTTACCTTTTTACTGTATTAATAAAAATTTCCAAAGTTACTATTCATAATGCCCAAAAATAAAATCAATAGATTTACATAATTTGGAACTAATGATTCAAAATATGGGATCCATTTTTTAAAATTAAAAACATATAAGTTGTAGTAATTAATTTAAAATTAATATCACTGTCAAAATGAGAAAATGAGTTTTAAAAGTTAAAACATTGCAAAAGATTGAAATGTTTTTACATCAAAATTTAATGTAAAATTAATGAAAATGAACTAAATTACATTAAATGATAAAAATATAATCTATATATACTTCAAACCCATTAAATAATATAATTTAACCCTATAAATTATTTCGATGAAAAAATTAATTTTCAATTAGAATTTAGTATATTTTTATTATTCATCCAAAATTGAAAGTTATCAGAAAAATATGAAAAATTAATTCAAAGTAAATTATTATATAATGATTCCAAATAATAATTTTATGTTTTAATACAAAAAATATTAATGTTTAATTTTTTTAATTTAAACGAGAACACCATTAAAAGGCGATAAAATTACCCTTTTAAAAATTATAGGTTTTTATACATAAAATAGTGTTTATTCATACCCTATAACTAAAATATCTATGGGATGAATATCAAAAATATTTTATTAAATATATAAAATATATATTCAAGTAATTTCATTTTCTAATTTTAATTCACTTAATTTACAAAAATGAAAATATATAATTGATTTATATTTTTCATAAATAACTGGTTGCCAATGAATTCACCATGAATTTTCATAAGTTAGTTATATTTATTCGCACTAACCTAAAATCTAGGTTATAATGGTCATTTTATACTAATGGTGTCTCAAGGTTTGTTTAAACTCACAATTTTTTGAAAAATAAGCTATTGAAGAATTAAAAATATTTAAAGAAAATATTTTATAAAAACACCCAGGTGTTACATTCTACCCCCTTAAACTTAATTTTTCACTTGAATTAGTGACTTGGATACAAAAATAGGAGGATGCCTACGCCTCATCACATCCTCAAGTTCCTACAAATATTCCTAAAATTGGTGGTTCCACCATAAAAATTTAACCAAGCAAGTGGTCTTGTTTTGTAGAACCTTTTAAATAGAATTTAGAATCTCTATCAATTGTTCTTCATAAGGAAGATCTTGCTCCAGTAGTATAACTTTTGAGTTTAGTATATATGAAGGATTAGATATGTTCTTTATTTGGGGAGATACATGGAACACATCATGAACTTGAGAGAGATTCAGTGGTATCACCAATCGATAATCTACCTTCCCAACATGATCTATAATTTCAAAAGAGACGATATACCTAGGGATCATATTTCCCTTCTTTCCAAATCTCATTTCTCTCTTCTAGGGAGATATTTTTAGAAACACATTATCACCCAATTTGAACTCTCGGTCTTTTTTTTTTCGGTTGTCAACATAACTTTTTTTGTCGACTTTAAGGTACTCTTATGTGTTGTTGAATAGATCTGACCTTACATGCTATTTAATCAACAATATTAGTTCCTAATAGTTTTCTTTCCCTAACTTCATCATATAAAGTTGGAGTTATTCACTTCTTTCCATAGGAAGCTTCATAAGGAGACATCTGAATACTAGAGAAAAAGAAATTGTTGTAATAAAATTCCACCAACGGTAGGAGTTGATCCCAAACACCTTTGAAATATATAGATCAAGATCTCAACATGTCTTATAGAGTTTTAATTGTCCTCTCAAACTAACCATCTATTTGAGGATAATAAGATGTACTGAAACTTCACTCTGTATCTAGAGTTTGTGAAAGACTTCTCTAGAACTTTGAGGTAAACCTCAGATCCTTATAATATATATTGGAAAGTGGTACTCTATGAAATCTTACCAATTCCTTTATATATATCATGGAAATATGATCAATAGAGAAATCCTCTCTAATAGAAATGAAGTGTGCCGAATTCATAAGGTGATCATCTATAACCCCTATAACACTACGACCTTTATATGTTTTGGGAAGTCTGATGAAAAATTCCATAGTAATTTTTTCCATTTCCATTTTTGTATGGGTAATGGTTGTAACATCCCTTTAGACTTATATCTCTCAACCTTAACTTGCTAATAAACCATGATATGAGAGACATATTTAGAAACATTTATTTTTATTACATCCCACAAAAAATACTTTTTTAAGTTCTTGTACATCTTTGTGCTTCTATGATGAATCGAGAATGAAGAACTATGAGCCCCATCCAACAAATATTTATTTAATTATAGTATGGGAGGAATAAAAACCTAGTTTCTGAACATTATTATTCCATCATAATCAAGGTTGAATTCATGAACATTTCTTACCTTCTTTTGTATCTCTACGTCTTACTTATTCAACTCCTTAATCTTCACTTGTATATATGGTTGATCATTAATTTGAGAAAGATATGATTTACTCCTTCCTTTAAAAGTTCTAGATCCATACTTAAAAAATAAATAAATAATGGATCTTTTTTTATCCTCATTATTGATAGGAAATCATGGTCTTTTTGACTCAAAGAATCTTACACCTTGTTTTCTTTCCCATGGTGGTAATGTATTGATTAGTCATAATCTTTAATCAACTCCAACCATCTTCTTTGGCTCATATTCATCTCCTTTTGTGTGAAAATATACTTTAAACTTTTATGATTAGTATAAATATCACACCTTTTACCATAAATATAATGATTTCATATCTTTAATGCAAATATTACTATAGATAACTCCAAAATATGTTTTGGGTAATTTTTATCATGTATTTTTAATTGTCATGAGGCATAATCTATCACCATATCATTTTTCATGAAAACACATCCCAACCCCTTCTTGGATGCATCATTGTAGCTCAAAGACCTTTCTTCACTACAAGGCAGTGTGAGCAGAGATGCACTAGCTAACCTTCTTTTTATCTCTTTGAAACTATCTTTACATTCCTTTATCCATACAAACTTAAATCCTTTCTGAGTCAACTTAGTGAGTGGATTAGATATTTGTAAAAAATAATTCACAAAACATTGATAATATCCATCCAAACCAAGAAAAACTCTTATCTTAGTTACCATTGTTGGTCTCGGACAACATTCAAGAACTTCCATTTTTGTTGGATTCACAGATATCCCCTATCTTGAGATTATGTGACCAAAAAATGAAAATTATTGAAAAAATCCACACTCGGTAAATTTTTCATAAAGTTTCTCTTTTCTCAAGGTATTCAGTACAATTCTCAAGTGATCTTTATAATTTTCATTGCTCTTAAAATATACCAGAACATCATCTATAAATACTACCAAAAAATGATCAAGATTGTCTCTAAATACTCTATTAATTAGATCCATGAATTTAGCATGGTAATTAGTAAGACCAAAAGGCATCACTATAAATTCATAGTTTCCATACCTTGTATAGAATGCCGTCTTTAGTATATACTCCTTTTTAAACCTTAATTGATGATATCCTGAACAAAGATCAATCTTGGAAAAGTATTTATTGACACGTAGTTGGTCAAATAAGTCATCAATTTGGGGAAGATGATATTTTTTCTTGATAGTGATCATGTTAAGTTCTCGATAATCAATTCAGAGTCTCATTGAACCATCTTTCTTCTTAACAAATAGAATAGGTGAACCCCAAGGCGACACACTAGGGCATATGAATCCCTTGTCAAGATTATCTTGGAGTTTCTTCTTCAATTCCTAAAACTAAATTGGGGACATTCTCTAAGGTGTCTTTTAAATAGAAATATCACCTAGTATGAGTTTTATTGAAAAATCAACTTCTGGATTTGGTGGAAGACCTGTAAATTATTTCTAAAATATATCAAAAAATTCCCGTACAATAGGTTTATTCTTAATGGTGAGTTTATCCCTAGACATTTGAGATATATAACCTTCATTTATTGGAATCAAGACCCATAAGATGGAGGAAATTTCCACCAGAAGGTCATACTCATCCTTTTATCGATAGAAAATTATTGATTGATCTGGAATATGAAATGTAAATTCCCCTCCTTGCCAATCGATATGATATCCATATAGAGAAATCCAATGCATGCCAATAATCACATAAAATTATACTAAAGAAAGGATCACAAGGTTTATAGGAATCAATTTCCCACAAAATTAAACTAGAGAATAATTTTAAACTTTTTATGTGGCCATTGTGCCATTAGGAGTTGTCACAACTAACTCAACATCTATTTTTTGAGGTAATATATTGATAAAAATATAAATTTCTTCAGAAATAAAATAGTGGGTAGATCCAGAATCAAATAAAACATTTTTTACATCAGAGTGGATGATAAGTGTACCTTTCACCATTATCATACTCCACATTACTGACAGTGATCACATGTGACTTGACTTTTTCTTTAGCCATAAGAGTTTACTGATGTCAATCATCATTGATAACCCTTGGATTTGGGAATTGGTTGTCATAATTCCCCATTTCCTTTCACTTTGAGTAATGAAGTATAGGTGGTGAATTTTATGTATATTTTTCTCTATTTGTATCATTAGAGATATTTTTTCCATCACATCGTCATTAAACTACCCGATGACCTTATCTACCGTACTTAAATACATTTTCTAGTCCATTTAAGAAAATTTCCTCCATTTTTATTTCCAAACTTTGATCATAATGGAAAACTCATCTTATTTTCTGTGTGGTCTATAGATTTTCCATTGAATTCCATTTTTCTCTTCTTATCAAAACCATATGACTGATGGGTTACCCTAATATCCATATTAACCTTAAGATAAGATTGAATGATTTCCTCATAGATACTGAACTACCTTATGTCTAATGACCTTTGGTTACTTGTTTTTAATCTACTAAAAAATCAAACAATTTTACTCTCAGGTTCGAAAATAATTCCAGAAGCGTACATTTCCAGTTTAGTAAAATTTTCTTTATACGTACCAACATATTCATCATCCTTTTGATTAATCTCAAGCAACTCCTTCTCCATAGTTTTTCAATGAATAAAAGGAAAGTACTTATTGAAAAATAAGTTCTTGAACTCATCCCATTCCATGGATCCAATTTCATCTCTTTGCCTCATATTCTTGATAAGGTTCCACCATTGATCTACTTAACCTTCCAAATGATAGACTGCTAAGATGACTTCATCATGTTTTGAACATTAGATAACTAAAAATATCTTTTCAGTGGTACTGATCCATTGTTCAACCACTAGTGGATCAGAAGACCCACTGAGAGAAGGTGGACACTACCTCATGAAGGACTCAATAAGATATTGTTCCCTCCTTTTCTCATTTGGAAGTCCTGCATGATTCATATCATGAGAATGTTTTGTGAGCATAGATAAAATATTTTTCATTCCATCTCCCATAACATTTGGTTTCTCAGGAGGAAAATCATTGCATTACCCCCCACATTTAACATTAACACTATTACTTCAGGTTCTATCCATTGACTAAAAACAAGAAGCATAATACAAGTAACACTAGTCATAATGAGAAACCATATAATCAAGATTAAAATTTCAATTTAGGATACTTTAGGTTTTATACTAGGGTATTCATGATAATTTCTAAAACACTAAGATTGTGACCTACACTTTGACACATCCTTAGGGGTTTTACTTAGGTTTTCTCATTCTAGTTTCCAATGGTTAACTACACCTTTACTCTGATACCAACTATAATAGCCCATACTTTACATAAATATATATTAATTAAAAATTTAAAGAATAGTCATTAAAAAAATAACACAACCATGCCAAGACCACATGGGTTTAGTGTCTTTAGAAACTGGGAAATATAAACAACTAGTTATGAGACATATGTATTTTATTATGCTTATTTCTTCAAAACTATACCTATTTTAGACATATATTACTTAATAATATTCTTTATGATTTGGGAAAAGAAACATAAGAAAGGGTGAGATCAGATGCTCAATAAGATTAAAAAGGGGAGATATCAATCATATCATAATCATAAGACATAAGAATATAACATTTTAAAATCTCATCCTATATATAAAAGATCATGATATCATGTCATGCGCTAAATCATAAAAGTTCATAAGAATCAATGAACATAATTCAAAAAGTCATAACATAAGACATGAATTTTTTTGGTATACAAATAAGAATATAAAATCATTTCATATTAGTCAAGACTCATTTTCAAGACTATAATATTAGGAAAATCCATTACTCAACTGATCTCACTCCTCATTCTAGCCCTGTATTACTGAACCAAGATCATTTCTCGTTCTAGCCGTCTCATGAGATATAAATCGTTACCTAGTTAATTTGAGGGAGATATAGGTCCCAACCACATCATAATTAAATAATTATTATGTGTTCCATAAAAACATAAATTACTCATCATAACTCATGGAATAAAATGGGTTTCTTTAAACATCATTCCACTATAACATAATCCACATAAAAAATGGATTTCATAAATATAATTTCATCATAAGCAAAATAAAACTATATGAACAATATGTAACACCCCGAGATTTTATGAAACAATATTCTTTTAATTTCATTAATGTCTTGTGCTACACCAGGATTACCTTGCGCTATACACAACACCGTATTAGCTTGCAGTATACGCAACACTATTCTTGGATCGTGTTACACACAATTTTGATAATAGTTATTCTACGCAACATTGAGTATATATATATATATATATATTCAATGTATAAATGAAATATGGTTGGATTCTGTTATACAAAACAATGAAGGATTCTTGCGCAACACGCAACCCTGACTTGGCTTGCATTACACGCAATCACGACCTTCTTCAATAGTGTGTGTTGTACGCAATACTGGGTTTTACTAAACAACGATATATTATTATAATATTGTTATGAACTAGTCGTTATGAATAATGTTAACTAAATTTTGAATTTTATAACATTATTATTCATCTTACACATTTCTAGAACATGGTATAAGAACAAAATAAAATTTTCGGGTAAAATAAGTATTTTTCAAAAAATGCAGTTTTTCCACCTTTTGATGGCGCACCCACTTTAAATCTAGTTTTTGACATGTTTATAAGTTCAATTTGACAAAATAAAATTCTTATTTTGAATCAGGATATAAAATTTTACATTAGATAAAGTTTTGATATTTTTCCGATAACTTTCATTTTTTAATGAATAGTAAAAACACGCTATATTTTAATTAAAAACAAATTTTTTCATCGTAATATCTTATGTGGTTAAATTATAATATTGAATGGTTTTAAAGTATAAATAGAATATATTTTTAACATTTAATATAATGTATGTCATTATCATTGATTTTACCTTGAATTCGTAGGTTAAATCAATTCAATCTTTTGCAATGTTTTAAAGAAAAACCCGTTTTCTTTCGACAACAGGATTAATTTTAATTTAATTTCTGCAACTTTTTTGTATTGAATTTGGAAAAATGGATTCCATATTTGGAATAAGTGGATCCAAATTATGTTAATAATCTACTTTTTATTTTTGGGAATTATGAATAGTAACTACGGTAAATTTTATTTACCATAGTTAAAGGTAAATTGGGGAATTAAGGGTAAATATAATATTTTAAAATTACCCTAAAAAATGTAAAAATCCTATTGGATGACTAAAAGTCGACCCATATTACCTAAGGGTCGGATTAGATTCATTTAATTAAATTTTTTAAATGAAAATAATTAAATTATTATTAAAACCAAAGAATGTGACAACATGTCACTTTCTTAAATCTTATAAGTATAATAATTTTAATCTAGTGATAAAATTCATGAAACTTCAAACATGAATAGTCTCCAGAAATCTAATACAATTATATACATCATAGGAATTTATTTATAATTTTTAGGGATTAAATAATTATCATTTATTATGACACAAAGATGATGCAGTAATTGTCTTATTAATGAAATATTGACATAATTGATGTTATAAATGCCAAAATAAATGTAATTTGAGACTTTTTATGACGTAAATTAATTTTATAGTTTAATATGACATGTTATTGTTGATATAAGTAACTTTTTTAGAAATTATCATTCTGTTATGAATTTCATAAAAATCATGTACCAAATAGTGTCAAAATTGACATAAATTAGTTTTTAAAACAAATATTATATTATTAATTATTTTTTAATTCTTAAAAATCTAAGGTTCGGCCAAATGACTTAGATAAGGATATATATATTAATAATAAACAACTTGGGGTTCGTTTGTCTTGTTATGGTAAGTTTATTAACCATATAGTGTAAGAAAACAAAAAGACACGGTAAAAGTTAAATTATTTAACTTAGAGTTAAATCTAATTGATAAGGTTAAAATAATAACCTAAACTTGTCTAAATCCTATTGGATGAGAGTATTTCGACCCATCCCAACTTTATCTTCGAAATAAGACCCTTTGGAACCATTATAAACCGAATTTTACATTAATATAAAATAATATTTTGAGATTTTCCTAAGGTGCCCCTCTCCTCCTTTATAAAAGGGCACCTCCTCCCCCTCTTCCTCACACCACTTTGAGCCTTCAAGCTCGGACAACCCATGAAAATTTCTTCTCTCCACTTCCCTAGAAACATCCTAGAGGTTCTGGTCTTCTTCAAAGACCTATTTTAGTTCCCTAAAAGGAGGTCTCAAAGAAGTACTTCAAAGAAGAGGTAATGTCCGTTACCAATTCTTTCATCTTTATTTCTTCTTCCACTTCTTCTTCTTAGGTTGTTTCATTATGAAGTAATAACATCAGTATCACTTATATACTTATATGTTATTATAATTATGAAACAACCTTATTTCACCATCTATCCATCCTATGGAAAACTAAATCACCGCGCGTGCGTACGTACGGAATACCGTCTCCACGCCGTGGTGTAATCTATTTTCCACCACCACCTTACTTGGATGGGTATAATGGTGTAAATAATAACTATATATGATTATTTTAAAGTTATATTGATTCTGAAATAGTATAAATACACTCCAATACAATTCTACGATCATGAGAACAATATCATCGCTCGTGCGTATGTACGGACTACTGTCTCCACGACGCGATGAGATTAATTCTCCACGTTAACCATTCCTGAATGATTATAAAGTATATATAATAAGTAATAATGAAATATATGGCATAATAATGATTCTGTATTTATGTGTATATATATGTATTTCATCTACTTAATGCCATTCAACTCAATAATGAAAAGAAAACAGCGTTCATGCGTACGAACGGTCTACCGTCTCCATGAACGGTGTATTTATTTCCATTTACTGATCTATTATATATATGTATATATATTATGAATATATATTATATATAAATCATGTTTTATATTCTTGAATTAAGTAATCATGATCTAAGTAATCATATGAATAATTACAAGTCAAAACACGGATGATAAATGAAACGATTTTACCCAAAACGCTCTTTAACATGGAATTTACAAAAGAACGGGTAATATAAAGCCATAAGTGAACCATATATGATATAATAACAATGAGTATGATTCTGGAATAAGTAAATGACATTATTTAAATCATTATACAGGAGGTTCAGACACATACGAAGCAAATCAGACCTAAGGTAAGGGAAATATCACAATCTCATTTTTATCCGAGATTGTTTATACTTTGGTATTTACTGGGGTGTATTTTATCATCCACATCCATGTTTCCTAAATATGTAATATTATTTCCATCCAACTACAATTGTTTAAATCCAATTTTACCCTTTGGTGAGTTTTTAGTAAAAGATATGAAAGGAATCTTTTGTCATTTTTCGTACGAGGTACTTTTTGACTTTTCTGACAAAACTACGAGAAGAATGTTTTTTTAACTTATACGGCATGAATGGATTTTAAAAAATATTTCCAAGAATCTTCCTTTACAAGTTTTCAAGTTTATTTTTAATCAACTTCTTTTAGTTTAAAATTGTATGACATGTTAAGAAAGGAAAAGTTTTTTTGAAGTAGAAAGGATATTTTCCTCAAGAACGAAGTTCAAGTGTTTTATCAAAATTATTTTCCATCTAAGATAATAAAGGGTTCTGTTTTTATCCCTATTATTACATTGATTTGATTATGTTGTGATGGAATTATTTTTATGAATTCCTTTATCGTATATTAATTGTTTTATGATGTCATGATGTTTAAGATTCCCATTTTTATTACATGGGTTATGCAATGATGTATGGTTTATGATTTTGTGGCACACATAAGAATGGTATCATTATGAGATGGGTGGGACCTATATCTCCCTCCAATGAATTGGGTAAAGATTTTATATCTCATGAGATAGACATGGTTGGAACGGTAGGTTATACCGGTTCAGTGAACAGGACTGAAACGAGGGTGACTCGGTTCAGAAATGGACTTTGTCCACTAAGATAGTCTTGGAAATGAGTCTTGACTAATAAGAGATGATTCTCTATGATTATGTGTGTATGCCACAAAGTTTCATGTTTTAAGTTATGATTATTGGGATTTCATTTCACTACTATGATTTATTCCATGTTATGAAATTATGCTCTCTTTTGCAGGTTAAGATTTCCAAAATGTTATGTTCTTATGAATATGATGTGATTGATATTTCTTTTGTTTACCCTTACTAAGAATTTGAGATCACCCTTTTATGTTTTCTTTTCCCCAGGATATAAAGGAAGGTTTTAGGTAAAAAAAAAGGAAGATCTTTATGGGAGATTTTGACGATCTTTCACCACGATTAGAAGATTATATTCCGAGTTTCCAAAGACACTAAACTATTACGATCCTTGTGTGTGTTTTTGTTATGTACTAAGTATTCCGTAAAAGTAATGTAATGTCCATGTACGTCAAGCTTTGGGTCTCTACAGTTGGTATCAGAGGGAGGTTTAGTCAACCTTTGGAAACTAGGATGTGAGAACGTTAGTGAGATCCCTAGAGATATTTCTAAGGTATGTCTAGGGATGTCCCTAAGGATAAGTATACGTATAGAATATAGTCCTAGAACTACGGTAATGATCTTAGAATTTAAACTAAGATGTTAGATATTAAGGGTACTCCCCCTTTACTATTTTGTTTTCCCTAGCATTATTTTTGCCTCCCACACTATTATTTTTGGATTTTAGACAATGGCTGGAACCCGAAGGAACCCTGTTGATCACTGTAATGGACAATGCAATGATTTTCCTCCTGAACAAACAAGTGTTATGGGAGATGGAGTGAAAAATCTTATTTCTATACTTACACAAGCTATGAATCATTATGGACTTCCAAATGAGCAGAGAAGGGAACAATATTCTATTGAGTCCTTCATGAGGCAACACCCACCTTCTTTCAGTGGGTCTTCCGATCCACTTGTTGCTGAACAATGGATCAATACCACTGAAAAGATATTTTCAGTTCTTCAATGTTCTGAACATGATAAATTCATCTTAGCAGTATATCGTTTGGAAGGTGAAGCTGATCAATGGTGGAATCTTATCAAGAATACAAGGCCAAGAGATGAAATTGATTCCATGGAATGGGACGAGTTCAAGAAATTGTTTTTCAGTAAGTACTTCCCTCATATTCTTCGAACAAAGATGGAAAAGGAGTTTCTTGAGCTGAAGAAGAAGGATGATGAGTCTGTTGGTATATACGAAGTGAATTTTACAAGACTTTCAAGGTATGTATCTGGCATTATCATCCAACCTGAAAGTAAAGTTGATCGATTTTTCAGTGGCTTAAAACCAAGTCTTCGAAGGGCATTATCTATAAGAGACTTCAGTAGCTATGAAGAAATTGTGTGTTGTGCTATCAAGGTAGAAATGGAAGTTGGTGTTACATATCCATCTCATGGTTTTGACAAGAAACGAAAGATGGAGTTCAAGGAGAAATCTCAAAATAATGGTGAAAAGAAGATGAATGTTTCCTTATGCTCAAAGTGTGGAAAGAAGCATAGTGGAGATTGTCTTAAAGGGACAAGTAAATGTTTCAAATGTGGAAAGGAAGGTCATCGGGCATTTGAATGCCGCAATGAATGGAAGAAGATGTCTAATGTTGCAAACAAAGGAAGGGATACATAGAATGAACCTACTACACTTCATTGTTTCAAGTGCAAGGAAATGGGTCACTATGCTAATAAATGCCCTAATCCAAGGGTTAGTGATGATCGACATGAGTAACCACTTAAGGAAAAGGACAAAGGGAAGTCACATGCGATCACCATTGGCGATGTTGAATATGACAACGATGTGGTGGAATGATTAAGTGTTTATGTAATGGGATTCCAGAATAATGTTGTATATAGTATCGTGGAATATTGGAATATTTATGTTTTGGTATATTGTGGTTTTCAATAATTTTATGGCATCGATAACCATGAAAAGTGATTGAAATATTTTTGGAAAGAAGATGATATGCGCATAATGAAGGGAAAACGAGAAAATGAAATATTTGACAGTATTCATGAGATAATGATTGATATAATGACTAAGTGATATCATGGTTTGAGTATATAGAATTTTGAGGATTTTGGTATATGGAAAGTGTTAACTTTTAACTGCATTCATGTTTTCACTAAGGTTCAATGGGTATTCAAGAGAATACATGATTAAGGCCTTTGAATGTTTGGAATGTGACCAACAAGACATATCTTATGATATATGGGGATCAACAATGGTATTAAATCTCTGGTAATCGTTTTCAGTATATTATGAGAGTGGACTGCAGTATTATGGATAATCCTAAAGATTGGAATGGATTATGTTGTACATAAGTTAGTATTGTCTAAGGATAGAAGTTTTTTCGATATTATTGATGGGATGTTATAGTAATATAGTTTTAGAAAAAGGACAACCTGCAGGACGGGCGACAGCCCATTGCGTCGGACAAGGCTGTGGGAATCGAACCCACAACCGAAGTGCGATTGGCCTTTATCGCCTACCACTGGCCTACAAGAAGTCCCTGGTTATTAGAAACTAGTTTTATTTTATTAAGCAGAATGATATATGAAGTATAAGTTCATTTTTGGAACCATATACGATTAGCCATAAGATGGACTTATAACTTTTGCTAACCTTTTGTTTAAAAGAGATGGAATAACCCATCATTCTATCACTAGATCTGTTAACACATCACGAATAAAAAATTCAACTTCATTTCTTTAAGGGATGAAGTGGAAATTGTTCAATTCACGAACAACAGTGAGATTGTACCAAAATTAAGAAAGTATTTCTTCTAATTCAAAATTTTCAACTTTAGGGAAATGATATTGAAAACCAAACATGTTGTCCTAGGGCCCTTATATCCGATGAATTAGATGGTACCCTAGATCATCACAAATTTATGGATTTGTGATTGCTGGCTTTTCCATAGCCATGTTCTCTACCACTCTCCATCAGAACATGATGGTTAGATTTCTCTTCCATATCCATATTTTCTCCTACATGGAAACCCAGTGATGAGTTAATTTGGGTAACCATTACATTTCATACTTTAGTTTTTTTAAAGACATGTTTTGGTATTCCTTTTTACGATGTGGGTTTCTATTAAACAAACTTGCGAGTAGTAAACCATTTATAACCCCGATGAATTTCGAGGGCGAAATTCATTTTAAGGGGGGTAGAATGTAACACCCCGATATTTTATGAAAAATATTATTTTAATTTCATTAATGTCTTGTGCTACACCAAGATTACCTTGTGCTATACGGAACACCGTATTAGCTTGCAGTATACGCAACACTATTCTTGGATCGTGTTACACACAATTTGGATAATAGTTATTCTACGCAACATTGAGTATATATATATATATATTCAATGTATAAATGAAATATGGTTGGATTCTGTTATACGAAACAATGAAGGATTCTTGCGCAACACGCAACCCTGACTTGGCTTGCATTACACGCAATCGCGACCTTCCTCGATAGTGTGTCTTGTACGCAATACTGGGTTTTACTAAACAACAATATATTATTATAATATTGTTATGAACTAGCCATTATGAATAGTGTTAACTAAATTTTGAATTTTATAACATTATTATTCATCTTACACATTTCTAGAACATGGTATAAGAACAAAATAAATTTTTCGGGTAAAATAAGTATTTTTGAAAAAATGCAGTTTTGCCGCCTTTTGATGGAGCACCCACTTTAAATATAGTTTTAACATGTTTATAAGTTAAATTTGACAAAATAAAATTCTTATTTTGAATCAGGATATAAAATTTTACATTAGATAAAGTTTTGATATTTTTCCGATAACTTTCATATTTTAATGAATAGAAAAAACACGCTATATTTTAATTAAAAACAACTTTTTTCATTGTAATATCTTATGTGGTTAAATTATAATATTGAATGGTTTTAAAGTATAAATAGAATATATTTTTACCATTTAATATAATTTATGTCATTAGCATTGATTTTACCATGAATTCATAGGTTAAATCAATTCAATCTTTTGCAATGTTTTAAAGAAAAACCCGTTTTCTTTCGACAACGGGATTAATTTTAATTTAATTTCTGCAACTTTTGTGTATTGAATTTGGAAAAATGGATTTCATATTTGGAATCAGTGGATCTAAATTATGTTAATAAGCTAATTTTTATTTTTGGGAATTATGAATAGTAACTAAGGTAAATTTTATTTACCATAGTTAAAGGTAAATTGGGGAATTAAGGGTAAATATAATATTTTAAAATTACCCTAACAAATGTCAAAATACTATTGGATGACTAAAATTAGACCCATATCACCTAAGGGTCGGATTAGATTCATTTAATTAAATTTTTTCAATGAAAATAATTAAATTATTATTAAAACCAAAGAATGTGACAACATGTCACTTTCTTAAATCTTATAAGTATAATAATTTTAATCTAGTGATAAACTTCATGAAACTTCAAAAATGAATAGTCTCCAGAAATATAATAAAATTATCTACATCATAGGAATTTATTTATAATTTTTAGGGATTATATAATTATCATTTATTATGACACAAAGATGATGCAGTAATTGTCTTATTAATGAAATATTGAAATAATTGATGTTATAAATGCAAAAATAAATGTAATTTGAGACTTTTTATGACTTGAATTAATTTTCTAGGTTAATATGACATGTTATTGTTGATATAATTAACTTGTTTATAACTTATAATTCTGTTATGAATTTCATAAAAATCCTGTACCAAATAGTTTCAAAATTGACATAAATTAGTTTTTAAAACAAATATTATATTATTAATTATTATTTAATTCCTAAAAATCTAAAGTTCGGCCAAATGACTTAGATAAGGATAGATATATTGATAATAAATAACTTGGGGTTCGTTTGGCCTGTTATTGTAAGTTTATTAACCATATAGTGTAAGAAAACAAAAAGACACGGTAAAAGTTAAATTATTTAACTTAGAGTTAAATCTAATTGATAAGGTTAAAATAATAACCTAAACTTGTCTAAATCCTATTGTATGAGAGTATTTCGACCCATCCCCACTTTATCTTCGAAATAATACCCTTTGGAACCATTATAAACCGAATTTGACCTTAATATAAAATAATATTTTGAGATTTTCCTAAGGTGCCCCTCTCCTCCCTTATAAAAGGGCACCTCTTCCCCCTCTTCCTCACACCACTTTGAGCCTTCAAGCTCGTCCAACCCCTGCCAATTTCTTCTCTCCACTTCCCTAGAAACATCCTAGAGGTTCTGGTCTTCTTCAAAGACCTATTTTAGTGCCCTAAAAGGAGGTCTCAAAGAAGTACTTCAAAGAAGAGGTAATGTCCATTACCAATTCTTTCATCTTTATTTCTTCTTCCACTTCTTCTTCTTAGGTTGTTTCATTATGAAGTAATAACATCAGTATCACTTATATACTGATATGTTATTATAATTATGAAACAACCTTATTTCACCATCTATCCATCCTACAGAAAACGAAATCACCGCGCGTGACCGTCTCCACGCCGTGGTGTAATCTATTTTACACCACCACCTTACTTGGATGGGTATAATGGTGTAAATAATAACTATATATGATTATTTTAAAGTTATATTTATTCTGAAATAGTATACATACACTCCAATACAATTCCACGATCATGAGAACAATATCATCGCTCGTGCATACGTACGGACTACCGTCTCCACGACGCGATGAGATTAATTCTCCACGTTAACCATTCGTGAATGATTATAAAGTATATATAATAAATAATAATGAAATATATGACATAATAATGATTCTGGATTTATGTGTATATATATGTATGTTATCTACTTAATGCCATTCAACTCAATAAGGAAAAGAAAACAGCGTTCATGCGTACGAACGGTCTGCCGTCTCCATGAACGGTGTATTTCTTTCCATTTACTGATCTATTATATATATGTATATATATTATGAATATATATTATATATAAATCATGTTCTATATTCTGGAATTAATTAATCATGATCTAAGTAATCATATGAATAATTACAAGTCAAAACACGGATGACAAATGAAACGATTTTACCCAAAACGCTCTTTAACATGGAATTTACAAAAGAACGGGTAATATAAAGCCATAAGTGAACCATATATGATATAATAACAATGAGTATGATTCTGGAATAATTCAATTACATTATTTAAATCATTATATAGGAGGTTCGGACACATACGAAGCAAATCGGACCTAAGGTAAGGGAAATATCACAATCTCATTTTTATCCGAGATTGTTTATACTTTGGTATTTACTGGGGTGTATTTTATCATCCACATACATGTTTACTCAATATGTAATATTATTTCCATCCACCTACAATTGTTTAAATCCAATTTTACCCTTTGGTGAGTTTTTAGTAAAAGATATGAAAGGAATCTTTTGTCGTTTTTTGTACGAGGTACTTTTTGACTTTTCCGACAAAAGTACGAGAAGAATGTTTTTTAACTTATACGGAATGAATGGATTTTAAAAAAATATTTCCAAGAATATTACTTTACAAGTTTTCAAGTTTATTTTTAATCAACTTCTTTTAGTTTAAAATTGTATGACATGTTAAGAAAGGAAAAGTGTTTTTGAAGTAGAAAGGATATTTTCCTCAAGAATGAAGTTCAAGTGTTTTATCAAAATTATTTTCCATCTAAGATAATAAAGGGTTCTATTTTTATCCCTATTATTACATTGATTTGATTATGTTGTGATGGAATTATTTTTATGTATTCCTTTATCGTATATGAATTGCTTTATGATGTCATGATGTTTAAGATTCCCATTTTTATTACATGGGTTATGCAATGATGTATGGTTTATGATTTTGTGGCACACATAAGAATGGTATCATTATGAGATGGGTGGGACCTATATCTCCCTCCAATTCATTGGGTAAAGATTTTATATCTCATGAGATAGACATGGCTGGAATGGTAGGTTATACCGGTTCAGTGAAACAGGACTGAAACAAAGGTGACTCGGTTCAGAAATGGACTTTGTCCACTAAGATAGTCTTGGCAATGAGTCTTGACTAATAAGATATGATTATATATGATTATGTGTGTATGCCACAAAGTTTCATGTTTTAAGTTATGATTATTGGGATTTCATTTCACTACTATGATTTATCCCATGTTATGAAATTATGCTCTCTTTTGCAGGTTAAGATTTCCAAAATGTTATGTTCTTATGAATATGATGTGATTGATATTTCTTTTGTTTACCCTTACTGAGAATTTGAGCTCACCCTTTTATGTTTTATTTTCCCCAGGATATAAAGGAAGGTTTTAGGTAAAAAAAGGAAGATCTTTATGGGAGATTTTGAAGATCTTTCACCACGATTAGAAGATTATATTCCGAGTTTCCAAAGACACTAAACTATTAAGATCCTTGTGTGTGTTTTTGTTATGTACTAAGTATTCTGCAAAAGTAATGTAATGTCCATGTACGTCAAGCTTTGGGTCTCTAAACAATAGGTATAGTATAATTGAAACATAAACCTATTAGATAATTCAATATTAAATGGAAAATAATTTTTGTAGAACACTTGAAATTAATTCTTGAGGAAATTATCCTTTCTTCTTTAAAAACATTTTCTTTTCTCAAAATGCCGCCAAATTTTAAAAGAAAAGAATTTATTTTAAAATAAAATTGAAATATTTTAAAGTAATATTAATGTAAATAAGGCATTATGAAATCATAAAAACTCATTCATTCCATATAAGTTAAAATAAAACATTATTATTGTACTTTTTTAGAATGTCAAAAAGTACCTCGTATCGAAAACAACAAAAGATTCCTTTCATACCATTTAATAAAAATTCACCAATTGGGTAAAATTGAATTTAAAAAATTGTAGAAGGATAGAAATAATATTTTTTAATACATATTTAGGAATCATGGACATGGATGATAAATATACCCCATTATATACTTACGTATAAAAATCTCGGATAATAATGAGATAGAAAAATTATCGATTACCTTAGGTCTGATATACTTTGTAGGTATCCAAAACTTCTGTATAATGATTTAAATCATGTCATTGAATTATTCTAGAATCATAGTAATTTTTTTGATATCATATATGACCATATTATCATTCTTTTGTTAATAACATTTCATTATTACTAGTTATTCAGGTATTAATGGCTTCATTTTCTTTTACGTGTTTTGTCGAATAAGTTCTGGTTATCCTTCTTAAAACATAGTAATATCATTCCAAAATGATATTAACATAATATATAATATTTTTATTTATTCAATACATTTATATAATCAAGATTTAATGGATATCATGTAGAATGAATCGCATCACATCATGGAGAAGGTAGGTCGTACGTACACACGAGTAACGATATCATTACCATAATTGTGAAATGGTATGGATGTGGATGGTATAATTTTTTTTCCAAAATCCTTATAATGTTATTTTAATCACATATAGTTATTATTTCCATCATTATATCCATCCAAATAAGGTGGTGGTGAAAAAATATTACACCAGAGTGTGGAGAGGGCAAGTCGTACGTATGCACACGTGGTGATTTAATTTTTCATAGGATGGATACAAAAAACTCATGAAGATAAAGTATAACAAGAAAGAAGTTTGAAAGATTCAATAGAGAATATTACCTCTTCTTCGAGGAGCTCCCTCTAGATCTCTAATTTAAGTACTAGAGTTGGTATTTGGAGAAGACCATAACCTCTATAATATGACTAGAATAGTTGAAAAGGAAAATTTTTAGGGTATTTCTGATATTTAAGGTTCAAAGTGAATTGAAGAAGTGAGGAAGGAGGTGCCCTATTATAATTGAGGTGAGGGGAACTTATAGAATCTCCAAAAATATTAATTTATAAAAAAATAAAACCATATAAAAAACCTCAAAAATTTTATATTTTTGAATATTATTTGATATAAGGTTGTAATATCATCAAAAAAATAATTTTTATACAAGTTTTTTTATCCATTTAAACCTTATCATTTTAATTTAACACTTAGAATTTATATTTAATTTTCACTAAGGTAACAAATATTTCAATATTAAAAGGGGAAATATTTACTTATTTGATTTCAATTAGACCATAAATGAATAATTTAGAAAATTTTATACCATATCATAATTATTATATATTTTTAATTTTTTAAAGATTTTTAAATAATTTAATAATACATTATTTTGATAAACAATCAATAGTGTCAATTTTAAAACTATTCAATTCAATGATTTTTTTGAAAATATTAAGATAATCAGTTAACTTCAAAAAAATATTTTATTATATTCATAATAGGTCAAGGTCATATTTAAAATTCATTGGATATATTAACTATCCAAAATTACATTTATTTTAATATTTTTAATAACATTTATTGTTTATCTTCATTAATAAAATAATCACAACATCAATTTTGTGTAATTATTTAATATAATTATTTGTTGAATAAAAAATAAAATAAAAATATAAGATGAATATAAATCCTCTATATTTTAGAAGAATAATTTTATTCGAATATATATTTGGGAAAGTCCAACATTTAAAATGTTATATTTATTGAAACATGAATGTGACAACTTTAATATAACTTTAAATCAAATATTACAAGTTTCATAATCTTTTCCTAACAGATACAAATGGTAAATAATTAGACCCTTGGATTATTATGGTCAATATATACTCAAAAAATAAGATTCAGTGATGTTTTTTGGTATTTTAAGGGTTATTATCATTTTAATAAAAATTATTTTATTCATTTATCATCAATTAAATAATTTCTCCATCATCAATGTATTAGCTTTTAAGGTAAATATTTATTTCTTAAAAATTAAAAATTAATTACCATGATAAATAAAAACATTTTACCTTTAAAAAGACTATTTATAATTTAATTTATCTTATGTATAAAATTATTTTAAAAATGATATAGTTATTAAAATTTGAGTAAGATATATTAAATTTTTATTTAAATAAAATAAATTAAATGTCCTAATATCATCCAATTGGCTAAGAAGGATACCATTTCGATCCAGGGATGATTTAGGTCAAAACAAAATCAATAAATGATTTTAGGGATAATGTTAGTGTAAATTTATAATATTATTTTTACCCTTAATTAATTGATTTACCCTTTTATCATTTTAATAAAAATTACCGAAGTTACTATTAATAATGCCCAAAAATAAAATAATTCTATTTAAATAATTTGGAATTGATTTGAAATATGGAATATATTTTTCAAAATTTAAAACATATAAGTTTCAGTAATGAATTTAAAATTAATCTTGTTGTCAGAATGAGAAAACAAGTTTTGAAAGTTAAAACATTACAAAAGATTAAAATGTTTTTACATCTGAATTCAATATAAAATTAATGAAAATTACCTACGTTAAATTAACCGGTAAAAATATAATCTATTTATACTTTAAAACTATTAAATAATATAACTTAACTTTATAAATTATATAGATGAAAAAAGTTTTTTTCAATTAGAATTTAGTATATTTTTACTATTCATCAAGACACGAAATTTATCAGAAAAATATAAAAAATTAATCCAAAGTAAGTTATTATATCCCACTTACAAATAAAAAGTTTATGGTATTATATAAAAATTATTAATGTGTCAAAATTTTAATTTAAACTGGGGTTTCCATTAAAAGACTGTAAAATCACCATTTTGAAAAATAGTTTTTTTATACATCAAATAGAGATTATTCATACCCTATGACTAAAATATCTATTGGATACATATCAAAAATATATTAATAAATATATAACATATATATTTTATTAATTTCATTTACTAATTGTAATTCACTTAATTTACAAAAAATCAAATATATAATTGATTTATATTTTTATAAATAATTGGTAGCCAATGAATTGAACATAAATTTTCATAATTTAGTTATATTAATTTATGCTAACCTAATGGCTAGGTTTTAATGGTCATTTTATACTAATAGTGTATCATGGTTTGTTTAAACCCATGATTTCTTATAATGAAAGCTATTGAAGAATTAAAATTATTTAAATAAAAAATTTCATAAAAACATCTTGGTGTGACAATAAACCGCCAATAAAACCATAAAAACCACTGCTAAGCATTAATTTTACATATATAGAGGCAATTTAGATGGGAACTATATATCAATTTTTTTTAAAAAAATACAGATGCAGAATCTGCTTCCCAAAAATATCCAAACAAAAAACAAACCAATTCATAATCTCCAAAACAAACCAAATTCTGTAGAATTTAAATGTATATATATATCAACATTCATTATAAGTTCAAAAGATAATAATATATAATACGTATTAATCCACTCATTAAAACCAAGGGATTGAATAAAATAAATCACCAAAATTTCATAAGAAATAGGAAACAAAATCAAACAACAAATCAAGACCTTAAAACTATCATATGAGGGAATTTGAAATCCAAAACACAAATTAAATAATCATAATCCACATAAAACCCATTTTTTATGGTCTCTTAATTCCTTTCTAAAAATGGATATATATGAAAATGCATTAGATCTTGAAAAAACCCATAGATCTAGAAATAACATCCCCAATCTATCATTCCTATCAATAGGAATAGAGGAGATCTAGAAAAATTATGAAGAAAAATAATGATTGATATATTTCCTATGTTTCCAAGAACTAACACCTCAATAACCATTGAAATCTCTATAAAATAGGGTTGGGATCTCCACTATTTCCAAGAAGAATACATAGGGTCAAGAGACTAATCATTCATAGGAAGATCTTGGCTTGTGAGAGGCATATAGGGCTCAAAAAAATAATTTTTTGATAACTTAATTTCCATCTTTTGGTTTTGCTGCACATTTTGGAAAGCTATTGACCAATTGTGTGCCTATTTCTATCAACATGGAAATCCACATGTTTTAGTCAAATATTTTATCTAACTATGTACAAACCTTGTGAAATTATATGTCCCAAAACATCACTAGATACATGTTATCTTGGAATGCCACATGGTTTGTCCTAACTATACACTTACCATGAACATGAATAGAAAAGTAAAGAATGCCCCAACATTAACCTTAAAAAAGTGATCTGTTAAAATAACAAATGATAAAAAAATATAAGTACCTCAATGTGACATCATGATTTGTTATTTATCCTAACCATATCACATTTTAACTAAAATATTCCAGCTCAATAAGACATATCAAAGAAAATATACCCCCACTACTCCCACATCATCTATTCTAATTCCCATATCTTATGAGATTCTATTACATTTAACCAAAATACATAGACAAATTGAAGATATTTCTTACACTGAAGAATTTCCTAAGAATAACCAACCTGGACTGGTCACTTGATTACTAATATATCCAATTAAAAAACTAGGTCTTCCCATTTTTGAACATGAGAGGGTGTATGGTCATACTTATAAAGGATAGAAACATAGAAAAAACATGGATATATGTCTTCTAAGATGGAAAATATAAATTATAAAATAGAATAATTAAAGGATTAAGAATATTCATGGAGAGCATTGGGATATACATAAAATGTGAAATACCAAGGATTCTCATGGGGGGACTTTGGGTGGCAGTAAGAAATAAATTTAGTGTTTAAGCTAAAAAAACCAGTCTTATCAGGGAAATGTGTCAAGAAACCATAATATGTTTAGTCAAACATTATCTCCAAATCTATAGTGAACCCTAATCACTACCAGATGAAATTTCATTGACATCCTCTCCATGTCCATCCCCATCTGCACTTACTGCTATCTATACCTGATTGACAATTATGTTGAAAATTAAACATTGTTGTATATTTAAATTTAAACATGAAAACAATAAAAGTTTTTGTACTAAATGATTTTTAAGTTGTGTAATTTACATCCTCACTAAAATTCATCTATGAAATATCATCAAGGATAAATCCATTTATCTTTTGATATAATTCAACCAACATTTTCTACAGAGCATCGACCTTTGAATCTTGTATCTTTATATGAGACCCTTGTTTATAAATTATGTTTTTCATTAAAAAAAAATCCATCTATCAATATATAGGTAGGGATTCACTGTTAGGTCGGAATATATGAAGGAACACAAAAGAGTTGGGGGGGGGGGTAAATTGCGTCTTTTCAAAAACTTCCACAATTATGGATTTCAAAACACTTTGTATTTTAAGAAGATATGCAGTGTTGTTCTTCTATATGAAACTATGCAGCAGATAAATAGAAAGAAAGAAGATATATTTTTATAGTTTTTTGGGTAAAAAAGATCCCATAGTCTACTCCACCAAATTCTCTCTCTTCGAGCTTGGTGAATTTCACTAGTCTGGTCCTCTTATCACAAGACCAAAATCCAAAATTGAGTGAAGGAAGTTGATACCTTTACAAAAAAGAATAATAACAAGGTATTCTAGTTCTATAACAGAGAACTGGTTATCCATATCTTAGACCGAGAAGCCGATACTCCACCACAACTGAGTATGAGTAGTCAAAACTCAAATAAATCAAAAGAGATTGATTTGTTGAAACTGATTGATCTTCACAATTTAAACAACATCAATTGATAGTTGATGGATCTTCTTCTTCAGAAAATATATTCTTCAAGAAATAATGAGTCTGAATAAATCCCGACTACACATAATATCTTTGATTTAAGAACATAAAAAAAAGAGAAATTGCCAACTTATAGTAGAATAAGATAGAACATGTATATATATCCAAAAGTGTAGTATCTTGTGATATGTTCAATCTATGTATCACTATAAAATGATTTTTTTATCAGAGTATGATCGTATATTAAAAAAAAATTCTTGTAAAATACCATATATAAAATAATACACCTATGGAATATATAAAGAACAAAATCTTACTTTAAAATTCCAAATCCACAAAATACACGTGAAGAAATTTAGATATTCAAATTCAAACAAAGTAGGGGAGTTGTAAATTAACATAAGAATAAGAGTGAAAATATCTGCTGAATATGGTTCTTTGAATCAAATATAAAGAGCTTTAAATCAGTCAAAAAATGATCTTTAAAATAGTTTGTAACTTTTTCAAGACCGTTTTAGAAATTGTGAAAAATAACACTAACATATCCGACATATTGAAAAGTCAAACATAGGGTTCATTAAAAAAATGACAAAATAAAAAAAATATGGTTGAACTATATAGTGTTTATTCACTAAATGTAAGGTTTAAAACATAAGGCTGATCATAAAAGCAAGGTTGATGATCCATATGTTTCTCTCTAAAGTGTAAGGTTCATTACTTATGTATGGTTCTTTAACCATACTTTTCTCCGTTAAAAAATGTAAGGTTCCTTTCAAATGTAAGGTTCCTTAACCTTACTTTTCTGATAATGTAAGGTTGATTAACCATATGTACTATTTTGAACGTAGGGTTGAGATACCATAATTTCTTCTTCCAGCATAAGGTTGAATACAAATATAGGGATCATGATCTATACACACTGTACAAAATTTAGGGTTTATTACTTAAGTTACACTTATCCACATAGGGTATGAACCATTTTTCTAGAATTCTTGAAAATATATCCCAAACACTTTAATAAATATTCCTTATGAATTAAAATCTTGAAAATAATTTCAGAATAAATATAAAGATATATTAATTCCCTCAAATACACTTAAAGTAATCTAATTAGTAAAATTGAAAAAAGTATTTGTGAGCATCAAAATCAAAATAAATTATAGATTATTTTTGAGATAATACATGCCCAACATTCTCCCCCATTTTGAGGATCACAAGACCCATAAAATTATTAACATAATATAGAATTTTTTAAACACACTTAAGGAAAATATTTATAATAGTATTTTGATTTTATATCATTTTTTTGAAAAAAATGAAATGTTGTTCTTATCCAATTTTCTCCCCCTTTTTGTGATATCAAAAAGAAATTATTGAAAAAAATATTAAAACATGTTTAATTTTTCACAGAATAGTAAATGAATATTATAATTTAATATGAAGAGAAATAAATTATGGATTATGGTAATTGTGATAAATAGAAAATGATATCAAATATAAAATATAAAAGCAATAAGAAGAAAATTTGATTAATAAAACTTATAAATATATAATAGACAGTTTCATGTTAGGAAATAGGTTAGTCAAGTGGAAGGGTTTGGTTAGGGTTTGGATTGGTTTCTAGTTCTGCAGGGATCTGAATAGGTTGAAACACTTATTTAAATTCCTCCATTTGTACCTATAATCTTTCAGCAAGATTATTTCCAAAATTCTATATCAAAACTATATAATCCTAATTCACATGCAGAATTTAAACTAAATTGAAATGAAAAAAGTTGTGTAAAATTTCTTCCTATTGCATAAACTAAAACAACTTGTTGCTTAACCGGTTGAGAAGAAGTTGAATTCCTAGTTCACTGGCTGTCAATTTCTCAAAAAGATATCTCTGATTGTCCAAAAATACTGACAAAGGGGTACTGTTGCACTGAAGGTTCTACAATCTATCATTCATATCAGCTATAAAAGTTATGATTTCTTGAAATCTTCTTATTAAATATGGTGAGGTTAAATGTGTATAGTTAGAAGTACTAACTTTAGTAACAATCCCCTTTATGGAATCAAACTAGATTCCCAAATAGCACTTCAGATCTACAAAATCTTTTTTGGAAACAGACTTAGACTGGATTTTTCCAATCTGATCTAGAATCTCCCTCTTAAAAGCATCAAAATTCCTTTTTGATGTAGAATTTTATTTAATTTCATAAAGTTGAGTCTGAAAAGACTCAAGCTCCATACTCAGGGATGATGAATTCTACAAATCATTAAAAGATATCCTAGAGGTCTCTATCTCCTATCTAAGGACATAATTCTCTTCCTGAACCTTATTGAACTTAAACATAAGATCATAAATTTGGTTAGTCAAAGAATCCAATGTCTCTTAATTTGGATTTTTTGGACTGATCAATAGCCTCATTGGCTCAGGAATTAGCTGCATACTTCTCAAATAACTTTTCACTGGAACATGAAATATTATCAAGAACTTTTTTCTTTTCTCTAGAGATAGATCCTTGTCTCTCTAAAGACTAGTCAAAGGATGAGATAGACTGATGCTCAAAAAGATATTTAACCTTAGATTCTGATCTCTACACTTGAGGTTATTCTTGGGAATCCTCTTCTTGAATAGATTCAGTTCTAACAACCTCATCCTATTCTTGAGGAACATCCTAAAGATCTCAAATCTGACTTTTAGTTTGTTGATCTTCTTCTTGAACTGGTTCTTCCATATGAAATGAATGATTATCTTTTCCTAAACCTATCACTGGTTCTTCAACTAGTGTTTCTTCTTTGTTCCTTGGTTTTATAACTCGCTCCTTTATAACTTATTCTTCTTATTCTTATTCTTATTATTCTTCTATTTCACCATTAAATCAAAATTTTCTCTTAGCATATTTGGAACTTTCTTCTATCCAATATTCTCCAATTCCTTTATTTATTACAAAACTTTTCTCCCCCTAATCAAATGATCCTGACTTCTATTGGTAATCTACACCAACTAGCACAAGATTTCCTTTCACAACACTGCAATAAAAACCAAACTTCCTAGGAGTACTGACATTCAGAACATTACTCTGATAAGACTTAACTCTTGAGAAGAATAAATGAATCATATTTTTTCTGAATAGAATCAAGGAAAGTATACATCCATGGGGATAAAAAGACATCCAAGCCTCTTCTTAACAACATTAATTCAAATATCTCAACATGTATCTATAAAAATTGAACTTGATTTCACTTATGAATAGGAACATAATTTACATGTTTAGATATAATATTTTCTCTATTTCAGCCATTCTTTGGGCAATTGCAGTTTGAATGAACTTAACCAACACTTTCTAATCTTCCTCAAGAACCTTAACAAAAATCTTCCTTATATTTTTTTATCTAAATATAAATGAAATAATATCCACATACTTATGACCATTATTTTCAATAGAACTAAGGTCAAAATGAAATACTCCTTCATGAGGAAATTTTAAAATTTGAGCTATTTCTACATAAGAAATATAAAATTCCTTATCTTCTATTTTCATAGATACAACATATTATGTTTCACCAAATCTGAAATACAGACTACTAAAAAAATGCTTCAGTTCTACCTCATAAAAAAACTATGTATTTACCTCTTTGAATACAAATTCCTAACCTTGAAATTCCTGTGCTTGCTTAAGAAATAGATTTGTCTCGTACAACCACTTAAAATCTATGACCTTACCTTAAAGAATCTTCCTTGATGGAACTCATTGACATTTCAGGTCAATGGGTTGTCCCTCATCAATTCTCTTGGTCTTCTCTATTTCTAATAATCAAAAGTTATAAGGTTTTAAAATTCTAGGATTTAAAGGTAGATGGAGGTTTGTGTAGACAAAATGGTTTGAGAAACAAATGGATAAGGTAAGTTAAAATCTTTTCGACAGTTAATGACGTTGACTTGGTTTCCTTTACCAATTATGTAGGGTAATTATTACAATTTTTGAAAACACACAACTTAAAAACTAATAACTAATATATTTAAAGAAATAAACATCGAGAGTAAAATAAATAGTAAATGATGTTTAACAGAAAAAAATATTAAATCTTCTTTAAAAAAGAAATAACTTAACAATTACTTATTTAAAATTAAATAAACCTAACCCCCCCTTAATAAAATAAAAATTATCAATGTTAAGTGGTTTAATGAAAACAATAGCTAATTGATATTCAATATTAACAAATTCTAATGATATATACTTTTTAAGAACACGATCTCTTAGAAAATAATGCCTTATATCAATGTCCTTAGTCATAAAATGACTTATAGTATTTTTTTAAAATATTTATTTCACTAGTATTATCACATAAAATAGGAATACTATTAAAATTTAATTGAAAGTATAGTAGAGTGTTTTTCATCCATAATACTCGTGCACAAAAACTTCTAGTAGACACATATTCGGCCTCAATGGTTGATAGCGCAACTGGGTGTTGTTTCTTACTAGACCATGAAACTAAAGATTTTCCTAAAAAGTGAAAAATTCATGAGGTACTTTTTCTATCTAATCTACAACCTCATAAGTCAGCATTTTAATATAAAACTAAATTAAAATCATAAGTTTTGGGGTAAATAAGAGATTAAAAACAGTTCCTTTTAAAAATCTATTTTTTTAACAATAGTAATATGAGATCAAAAATCTATTTTTTTAACAATAGTAATATGAGATTCTTTTGAATTTTATTGAAATCTATAACAAATACATACATAAAACATAATGTATGATTTTCTAGCAGTAAGATATAACAAACTACCAATCATACCTCTATATAACTTATTATCCACTGGTTTTCCAGTTTCATCCAAATCAAGTTTTATATTGGTACAAATAGGGGTTATATATGTCTTTCTATTTTCAAGTCCAGTTTTTTTAATAAATCAATGATATAATTTCTTTGATTTAAAAAATTTCCAAAATATTTTTGAAAGATTTGAAATCCTAAAAATAAATTCATTTCTCCCATCATACTCATTTCAAACTCTTTTTTGCATTAATTTTAAAAAATCATGACAAATAATTTTATTAGAAGAACCAAAAATAACATCATAAACACAAATTTGAACTAGAAAAATATTAGAATAAACTATTTTTTTAAATATTTTTTGGTCTACTAAACCAATAATAAAACCATTTTTCAAAATAAAGGAACTTAATTTTTTATACCAAGCTCTAGGTGCTTGGTTGAGGCCATAAAGAGATTTAGTAAGTTTAAAAAAATAGGGTTTTGAGGATTTTAAAAACTAGGGGGTTGTTCAACATAAAATTCCTCCATTAAATAACTATTTAAATAGGAATACTTAACATCCATCTAATATAATTTGAAATTCATATGTAATGAATAAGCTAAAAAGATTCTAATGGTTTCTAATCTAGCCACTGAAGAAAATGTCTCATCATAATCTATACCTTTTTACTAATTATATCCTTTATCAGCTAATCTATCTTTTTTCCTAGTAATGATTCTTTGATCATCCTGTTTGTTTCTAAATACCCACTTGGTTCCTATAACTAGATAGTTGGTTGGTCTTTCTACTAGTTCCTAGACTTTATTTCTTTTAAAACTGGTTTAGCTCTTATTGCATTACTAATATCCAACTTTCATCTTCTAAGTCTTCTTCAATGGTATTAGGTTCTAATTGAGATATAAAGTAAGAAAATTCAACTAGGTTACCTATACTTATTCTAGTTCTAATTCCTGTTTCTAGGTCTCCTATAATAGTTTCTAAAGTATGGTTCTTTAGGGTTCTAGAATATCTAGGCAGAACACTTTTAGATTCTTCAGTATCATGTTCTTATGAACTGGACTTAATTTTATTAATATCATTTTAAAAATCATTTTTAATGGTTTCCAGCCACATGTTTTCAAAATAGTTAGTAACTTTATTAGTTTGATTTGTTTTTTTAATGAAAGGGCGAGTTTTATCAAACATCACATGAACCGATTCTTCAATAATACTTGAATTTTTATTAAATACTCTATAATATTTATAGGTATCAGAATATCCAAAAAATATTCCTTCATTAGATTTTGGATCAAACTTACCAAGATTATCCTTGGTGTTCAAGATATACACCTTGCATCAAAAAACTTTAAATTACTTTACTTTAGGTTTTTGTTATTCCAAATTTCATAAGGGTGTATCTTTGAAAATAGGCCAAATTAAAACTCTATACATGATATAACATGATGTAATTATATCTTCTACCCAAAAATAGGTAGGAAGAGTATATTAATTTAATAAATTCCTAGCCATTTATTGAATTGTTTGATTTATCCTTTCAATAATTAAATTTTTGAGGTGTTCTTGGTGCAGAGAAGGTGTGTTTAATACCCAAATTTGAACAAAGAAGAATTAAATTCTTGATTCTCAAATTCTCCACAATGATCACTTCTCAATGAAATTATTTTTTAAACTTTTTCATTTTGAAAAACTTTAGAAAATATTTTAAAAATAGAAAAAACTTCACTCTTAAGTTTTAGAAAATAAACCCATGTAAATATAATATAATCATCAACTAAAACATAAACATATAATTTACCAGCCATACTTGATACACTTGATGGTCCAAACAGATCAATGTGGATAAGTTTTATAGGTTTAGATGTAGAAATTTTGTTAATTTATTTGAAATAATATTTATGTTGCTTTCTAATTTATCATTCTTCACAGAATCTATCATTATCAAATTTAAGACTGGGAAAATCAGAAACTATTTATTTCTTAGAAAATTTATATAAATCATAAATATTAAAATAACCAAGTCTCCTATACTAGATCCATGACTAATTTGTATTTGTAGTTAAACAATTCACTTTATGTTTTCACAAGAAATTTAAGTCCAGTGTATAAACATTATCAGTTCTTGGTGCTCTAAAATTAAGATATTTATCTTTAACCACAAAGTAGGAATTGTTAGAAAAATAAATATAAAAACCATCATAAAAAATATGAGAAATAATTATCAAATTATTATTTATACCTTGTACATAAAATACTTTTTGATTGAGATAGACTTCAGATCTCCAATAGTTCCAACTACAACAATTTTGCCTTTGGTATTATCACCAAAAGTGAAATGACCTCCATCCATTTAAGTTAGTTTGTGAAAATTTGGTGGATCTCCACTCACATGTCATGAAAAACCACAATCCATATACCATATATAATTTATATTACTATGTTCTATTTTCCATAAATGTATTTAAACAAATATTTATTTTAGTACCCACACTATCTTGGGTCCAACAGTGTTAGCTAGTTGAGATCTGGGAATCTAGACCTATTTTGTTTTTCCATAGCTTATATCATTAGTTTTAGATAAAATATTTGAAATAAAGGCTCTTTTAATACCACTAGTTTTAGGATTTATCAAATAAAAGTTATTTTTCACATTTCTTTTTATTCCACAAAAAAGAGTTTAATTTTTTGAATTGGGGACAAAATAATTCTTATACAGTTTATATTTCCCCCTTACTTCCTATAACAAATATTTCCCTTTTAATAATATTCTTTCCCAGGATTTCATTTAAGATATTTTCTATTTTATTAAAAAAATAGTATCACTCTTATATGATTATACTTAATCCTATGAAGCTTTGATCTTCTTTTCATGATCAACATAGTTTGATGTAGACAAGTTAAATTTTTCAATTAACTCTTGATGTTGTTTCAGCAAGGTATCTCTCTCACCTAAAACAACATTATGAATGTTCTTTAAAGATTTGTGATTTCTTAATAAAGAATCATATTTCTATTCTAAAATAGAATAGTAGGTAGCTAATTAACTATTTGAGAAACTAGAAGAATCAGAATCAGAATAGGCTGAGTGATAGGTTTTTACCTTTTCCTCTTCATCCATGAAGCACATATTGGCTTTCAAATTTGATTATTCATTTTCTGAATTAGATTTATATGAACTGATGGAGTCTTAAAAAAAACTCCATGTTGCTTTAATTTCTCTTATGCCTTTATGTTCATAATCATCATTTTGATGATATCTCTTATTTGGATTTCTCTTTTCATCTTTTAGCTGAGGAAAATATGGTCTAATATGACCTAATTTTTGTATTCATGGAATATGACTTCTTTTGAATTTTTCTCATCCATATTTAAGGATTTCATGAATCCTATTTTCTTCTTATAAAAATTTATAAACATTATAGCTAACTGAGATAGTTCTATTTCAAAATCAGATGAATAAAAAATCTTTCATTTCTATCTTTTTGTTTCATTTTTCTGATTGGATTTTGAGATGTTAACTTTAGGGAAATGTTCTCCTTTTACACAATTATTCTATGATATTCAGTTTCATATTGTATTTCAGATTCATACATAATCAATGTACCAATTATTTCTTTCATTATTATACCTTTTCTAGGTGATGATTTTTTTAATAGTAGTTGATATTCCATTCCATTTAAAAGGCAGTACTCTCAGTACTTTCAATTATTGATCAGATTGTTTGATAGTTTAACCTAATACTATAATATTATTAATAATTTTTATAATAATTCCATTAATATGTGTGATTTTTTCTCCATGAAACATTATAAATGTGTTAAATTTCATCTTAGCTGTAGTATAACTCATTTTTCTCACATTATCTGTCCCTTCATAGGCAACTTCAATAGTTTTCCATACAAGTAGTAAGATATTTTGAAACTTAATTGAACTCATATGGTCCAAGACAATAGATAATTGCATTCATAGATTTTGAATTCATATCATATTCAGTTTTAGTTACAACATCCCATGTTTCTGGTTTCCCAGGAATCTTATAGGGAGTAATGATTTTTGAATAAACTCTAAATACACAATTTTTAAGATAGATAATCATCCTTGATTTATAACACCCATAATTTTCACCATTGAAGTATGGAGAACAAACCATGGACATCAATTATCTAGAGTCAACCATTTCCATATTTTTATAGACCTTTAAAATTTTAGATTGTAATAGCTTTTATTCAAAAGATATCCTCCGATACTAATTGTTAGGTCATAATATACAAAGTAACACACATGTGGGGGGGGGGGTGAATTGTATCTTTTTAAAAAACTTCCATAATTATGGATTTCAAAGTACTTTGTATTTTAAGAGGGTATGAAACATTTATCTTCTGTATGAAACTATGAATTGGATAAAAATAAATAATGAACATAGATTTTTATAGTAGTTTGGGGCACAAAGATCTCCTAGTCCACTCCACCAAATTCTCTCTCTGCAAGCTTGGTGAATTTCACTAGTTTGGTTATCTTATCACAAGACCAAAATCCAAAACCAATTACAGCTAGTTGACACCTTTACAAACAAGACTAATAACAAAGTATTTTAGTTCTATAAAAAATAACCAGTTATCCAAATATTAGGTCAAGAAGTTGAAACTGATACGAACTAGTTATCCACCACAATTGAGTACGAACAGTCAAAAATTAAATAAATAAAAATAGATTGATTTGTTGAAATTGGTTGACTTCACAATTGCAGTAGTAGAAATTGACAGTTAGTGGATATTATTCTTTATAAGATATAGTCTTCAAGAAATAATGAGTCTTAAGCAATCCTAATTTCACATAATATATTCTATTTAAGAACAACAAAAAATCAGAATAGTCACAAACTTACAGTAAAAGAAGATAGAATATGTATATCTCTAAAAGTGTAGTCTCTTCTGAGATGTTCAATCACTATATCACTGTAAAATGTTTTTTTCAAAGTAAGATCATATATGAAAAAAAATTTCTTGTAAAATCCTATATATAAAACTATACACTGATGGAATATAGAAAGAACGAAGTCCTACTTCAAAAGTGAAGATCCAAAACAGATGTCTGAAGAAATGTAGATATTCAAATTTAAACAAATTAGGGGAGTCATAACTTCCCTTAAAAATAGGAGTGAAAAAATCTACTGAATACAATTATTTGAATCAAATATAACAATAATTAAATCAGCCAAAAATGAGATTTAAAACATCTTGTAACTCTATCAAGACTATTGCAAAAAAAGAAAAAAATATCAAAAAAATATCTGACAGGTTGAAAAGTCAAATGTAGAGTTCCTTCCTAAAACGAAAAAATACCAAATGTAGGGTTCAACTATATAGAGTTCATTCTCTAAATGTAAGGTTAAATATGTAAGGTTGAACATAAAATTAAGGTTTATGATCCATATGTTTCTCTCTAAAGTGTAAGGTTAATTACATACGTATGATTCTTTAGCCATACTTTTCTAACTTGAAAAACGTAAGGTTCCTTTAAAATGTATGGTTTCTTAACCATACTTTTCTAATAACATAGGTTTGATTAACCATACATATTATTTTGAACATTGGGTTGAGATACCATACTTTCTTCTTTGAACGTAAGGTTGAATATAAATATAGGGATCATGATCCAAGCGTACTATACAAAACGTAGGGTTTATTCCTCACATTATGCTTATCCACGTAGGGTATAAACATTATTTCTAGAATGGTTGAAAATGCATCCCGAAGAATTTAATAAATATTACTTGTGAATTAAAATATTGAAAATAATTTTAGAATAAATATAAATAAATATTAATTCTCTAAAATACACTTAAAGTAAAATCATTAGTAAAATAGACAAGGGTATTTGTGAGCATCGAAATCATAATAAATTATAGAATATTTTGAGACAATACATGCCCAAAAGTCACTAAAACCAGAATTAGATTCTTCTTCAATCCTCAATGATCCTCTAAAGACCTCAGATAGTAATGGTCCCAATTTCATCCCACACACTCGACCAATATTTTCCTTTCTATGGACTTGACCAACTGGGTCATCCTGGGAGATTGAGAAAGATCGTGTGAGGTTGGCATCTCATAGTTCTTTAATTTTTACCTATAAATCAAATATAAGTCATATTTTAAGAAATTCATATTAACATAGTTATAAATGATAATAAATTATATTTAATGAAAAAGGAATTCATACCCCAATTTCTTTGGAAGGATCATTAACATAACTCCCATCATATTTTGTATGAACATCCAACCATGGTTCTGTTCAGGAGAATTGGTTCCATAAATTCTTTGAATGAATTAAACAAATATAAATCAAAAATTTAATATACGAAATACATAATTTTGTCCTATAAATATTTAAACTAATGAAAATATCATTAGAGTCAATCTATTTATGGAAAGAATATTTGACCTGGTAGTGTGAGGGATGATTTGTTTAGCTTAAATTGATGAATATTTTCTTAAAACATCCTAAAATAAATAATATATAATTTAATAGTAATTTATGAAATGAAATCTTCTTTTCACACACACACACACATGTAAAATGGGATTAATATAATAATATATATTTCAATACCACATGCATCTCATGATGATGATTATCAACAAAAACCTTCCATTTCTCTCTAGGTACCCCTTTGGGTACCTTACCATGTAGTTTCTAAATTCTCAAGGAAGTATCATTGAATTAATTTGATAATCTCCATTTAAAATCCTTCAATTTATTAGCCAAAATTTTCAATATCCCCTTTTGTGTGATCAGATCAATAAAAATAAAGTGAAAAAGCATAGGTATAAAGAGATTAATTTTTAAAATATTAGAATTTAATAACATAATGAAATTAAATTACACCATAATGTATTAAAATTATCTTTATCTGTGAATCAAAAACTTCATTTTTCCAAGTTTGAGGCACATGCCTCCAATCTATATATGTAATTGGAAGGGTAACCGGATTCCCTGTTAGCTGGCCTTGAATTTGGACAAGTAATCCTATGAAATCATTAGTGGGGACCCCATAAAAGTAAAATGGGACAAATATCTTCAATATTTTCAAATTATAGACATATGAATTCTTCATATTACTATACATAGTAATTTTTTTCCTCTTTTATGAAAAAATAGTTAGTAGTATAAAAAAATTTAATAAATTTATTCACATTAAAATTTGTACCTATATATATCACCCTCTAATATCATTGTGAAATGACCTATTCCCTTGCTAATAAAGTAGATTAATGGGGAGTCACTGGAACAAATGATAATGGGACACTGACAGAGGGTGTTCCAGAAGCTAAAGGAATGAAGGGTGTGAGAGACGGTATGGGGGGGTGGTGGTGGATAGAGGGTGTCTTAGATGCTGTAGGGAGGGAGACCGATGGATCATCATCTATCAGTGTGGTTGAGGGAACATTGACCGAGTGTCGACTGGGATTAGTTAAACTCTTATTACTTAATATTACTATCATTGAATCAAATAAAATTAACTTCAGAACAATTCATCCCCTACCTTTTGTATTAATTTCATTTATCAATGGGACAATAGGGTATAATATCTAATGTATAATCTTAAATGATATCAAATCCATCTCTCAATTTATTACAATATTACCCAATATTTCAATTGAGAATTTAAAGTCGTAGAAAAAAAATCAAAAAATCATTATATGGTGTCTAATAAACACACCATGTAAATCAAAAATCTCACTTCCATTAGAATAATACAATACATCACATTTAATTAATGAGATTCAATAATAAATTATTTTTTTAACATAACATAAAAAATTTAAAATTCAAAGCCAAATGGGAAACCACCTCATGGTTATTAATTTATATGATGAAAACACTATATTTGTTTATAAAATGGGATTTTGATTTATAAAACGAGTTGGATTCATAGAAAATAATTTTCTAGATATATATAGGTTGTAGCATCACTGAAATCAATATTTAAATCAATATAAAATCTAATGAAAAAATCACTAAATTTGGTGTAGTTATCTGTAATAAAAGTTCAATATTAAAGAAAGAAAGTCAATTATCATAGAAATAGAAGTATCATAACCATCATAATATAATTTTAAACCAATAATCATAGAATAAACTAGGATAACTATGGAAAGTATATGAATAAAACAAAATAGAACCCATCCTATTAGTGCCTAATGAAATTTAATTGACCTAACACTTGATCTTACCCTCCCTAGACTAACTGATGGAAACCCCCCTAGGAGGATGGTAGTCCTAATAAGGGTACACTAACTAAAGAAATATCATAAATTAGTATAGAATGTAATCCAAGATATACCATCTAGCTATACACTAATGACATATAAAATTGAGGTCAGAAAATAAAATTACCAAATAGAAAAGTATACTAAAAAAATCACAGAATAACCATTATAGAAATAACCCATTTTCATATGGAATGTTATATATAAAGAAATCCCCCAAAATATGAAATTTATATTCATTTATACAACCCAAAATAATGGACACACTTTAAGGCTCCATTTACTTCATAAAATTCTCTTTATTAAATGCAATTTGGGCCTTTAAAACATTTTTTAATATTTTTAGTTCTAAAATTCTCTCAAAAAATCATTGTAACCTAAAAAATTTTAGAATATAGTGAATAAAACCATTTTTTTAAAAAAATTCATTAAAACATAGTGATTTTCTCATTATAAATTATTAGATATTAGAAACATTTCTTAAATAATAAATTTATTTTTTAAAAAAGCTCATCAAAAACTTCATTTATATATAGAAATGAATTCAAAACCAGGAACCAAAAAAAGTAAATCCTTTATCCAAGTGAGTTTCAAGAGAAAACTATAATACATTAACATGAAATCCATATATACACTAATTTATATAATTAAATCATTTATAAAATTGAATAAAAATAACAAATCACTCATGATTCTAAATGTAATGGTTCTTTCATGGAGAAACCTACTACTATCCCCTATTTTCACTAAGAATGGTTCTAATTCACCAAAAAAATATGAAATTATTCATAGGAAGTTTATATATGGGTAAAGGTATGAAGGGATCATAAAAAATACCAATAAGTGTGGGTTTACCACTAGGGTGATGGATTAGGGGGATCAGGGTTGACCACAGCTCCAACATGGGCTCAAGCAAAGGCAATGGATTTAGGGAGGGAAAGGGTGAGTACAATGAATTGGGTGAGGGAAAATTAGGGGTGACCAATTGTGGGTTGTGACTGTAGCACCGATAAGGGATTGGGGGTTCAACCTTAGAGGGATTGAGATATACCCAAGCACAGATGAGGGGGGAATCACGACAGTGATAGGGCTTGGTGTCGTGGGGGGGGGGGGGGGGTAGAGCTTAGGGGAGTCATGGGGAGGGGGAGCTTGTATGAGTTAGTTTTGGGGGAGAAGTGTATTTTTTTAAATAAAAATCTAATATTTAGCATCATTTTAAAAAAAACTGTTAAACAATGATTTTTTATAGTGTTAAAATAGGAGCTATAACGACCTAATGTTTTTAAATGGAAATTCCCTTCTCATAAGTATGCCAAAAAATTCAATGAAAATACAACATAATGAACTAATAAGTGCTAAGTGACCTTTAAACATAGGTTTGTCACTTCGGTGTTTGGAATTTCGAAAATCTGACATATACTGTTGTGACTAGTAAGTTATTTGGAGTCCGATAAGAAAAACTTATTTTTTGGTGAATATTAACCTACCCTTATGAATAGTAACATACCCTTATTAATAGTGATATACCTTAATGAATAGTAACATTACCTATTATAGTATTAAAATAATATTCAAGTGAAATTATGATGTACCTGTATTTTAGAATAAGTAAACGAATGTTTTAAAATTGGGTTTTAATAATAAATTATGATTTTAATTAAATATTAAATTAATCATATTTAGAAAATTATTTTTGAAAAATTGAATTCATTTTTGGATTCTACACGTCAAAAAATGGTTAGGGGGAATTTTTGGGATTTTTCTGAAATACTGGAATTTTTGATGAATAGTAAAATCTGATAATTCACAATAAATGCTAAATAATGGAATAATTGAGTCATTGATTATGATATGATAATGTAAGACCAATTGGTTTGAATTAAAATGTATTTATTACTATTCTTGGTCATTGAATACTTACTATTACTTGTCTTATGAAGAAATAATAAACTAATGATTAAAAAATTATGAAAACCCTCCTCCCCTCTACTATAAATACCACCCATTCTTACCTCTTCTCTTCACTCCTATCAAGCCTTGTGCGTTGAAAATATTCTACCAAAATATCTCCCCAAGCTCCCCATACGTCCAAAATCCCCTATCCTCTTCAAAATACCAAAATTTCTCCCCTTAAGAGGTTCTCAAAGGAGGAAGTTTCTAGAGGTAAATTCCTCTTTCCAATTCCTTCTTTTCTTTTATGTTCTTTTCTTTTTGATTCTTTTCTCACCTCCATTCACCCAAATAGTATGATAACTCCAGTAACATACATGTATTGGAATTTTTTTATGCTAATGGGATATTTCATTATCTTCTCTCTTTTCCCAAACTTTTATTTGAAAGGAATGAAAACACCGTTTGAGATGTTCTAATTTAGCACATTCAAGGACAATAATTTATCAATTTCTATTATCATATTTAAATCTGGTCATGAAACCGTTTTTTTATGGTTGAACCATATTATATATATTTAATATATCCTATTTTTATTCTGTAATCTTTTTTTACAAATGGTATCAATTTATAAATAAAAACATGTTCTTTGTAATCAAACCCACCAATTAACAAAAACAGTTGTCACTTTGGTTTTATACAATAGTTTGACTTCACTCTAAGTAAAAAAATTAAATTTTAAACCATTTAATATCCTGGATGTTCAATTATATAATATAAATTCAATTATGGACAACCACTTTCATCTTACATGTTTATCCAAACATAAATATAAGTGAACTGGTCATTAAAATCAAGTCAACAAATGAGCGCGAACAATGAAATCGAACCTCATAACTAATCAAAATGGTTATTAATGAACTTAAAATGATTATACTAAACCAATTACATATATAATGGTTTATGGAATTATTAATTAATAAACCTAATTTTTTTTATTCAGGTATTTAATAACTAGTGAATAACACCAACGAATATAAGGTAAGGGATCCTCCCTATTTCACTTTTATTTCAAGATTGTACTCTATGTTATTGATTTTATGTGTGATCCCTAATTATGGGGTATTATTTTACACCTTCAAAATAATGACCTCTTTATTTATAAGTGATTAAAAACCACTTTTATCTCTCATCGATGCCTCTTAGTTACACCCGATACCATGCGGATAAACCTTAATGAATTCTACCCGAACTGCCTTTATTCCTTCAAGTTGCTCTATCTTTCTTTTTACCAAGATGTAGTTGTCTTTTATTTTTATGTAAAAATTATAAATTCTGTTTATATTATCCAAAATCATGTTCCAAGATCCATCTCTCATTCTTTTTTGGGGGATATACATTCTTTTAAGTGAATCCCTCATCGATACTTTCCAATAAGCACACTCATTTTAAGGGAACTTCCCAAATTCTTAACCAATATAAAGTGCCCTCTATCTTATATTTTAAGCCACAATTGTCTTTATAAAATTGGTATTTTTATTATTAAAACCTTCTTGGTTCATTTTTGGTTATATATAAAAGATTGTTCCCTTTTCTATTTTAAAATCTCTATAGCATTTTCCTTAAAACCACATAAAATGTTTTAATGCTAAAATTTCCCAAATATATTGCTTACAAGTTTTCACTCCTTTTTGAAATCACATACCATGATATATGCCTATTGAATGTCCATGTATAATTTCTTTCTTTCTTGGAAACTCTCATGATACACCCATTGGTTATGATTTATCTCATGGTTTTGGTCCCTAATTCTTTCCATGGGTACCCTTATGTTTATGTATGGTTGATTATGTATGATTATTAGTGTGGAATGATTATTTATGTGGCAATAATATTCATGGAAATTTTGATATGGGTGTGACCAGATAGCGCTCCAATGCATTGGGTAAAGTTAAGTCTCATGAGATGCAATGTGAAATGGGATTGGCGGTTAGCCTTGACCCGTACTAAAATGGAAGATGAGATTGGTGGTTATCCTTGACCCGTACTAAAGAAATGTCTTATGATTATACCACATATATATTATTCCATGTTTATATGATTTCATGATTATATGATATGATTTCATATGGTCCATGCTTTGTTATCATTATGTCATGCCTCCTAACTCATGTTCTTAAGATGTATCCTTATATTCATTCCCTTACTGGGATTTTTAGCTCATCCATTTGTTCATGTGTTCCCCAAGGTACCCTATGTAGATGTAAGGGCTCAAATAATGTTAGGAGATCTTTATGGAGATTAAATAAATAAATGTTTTTTATCCCCATGTTTTATGTTTTATGTACCTAGTCTTCCAAGACACTAGACTTAATGGTCCTTGTCTTGTACTCTGATGTATAATTTTGCTTAAAATCATGTAATGTTCTATATAAAAGTCTTGGGTCACTATAGATGGTATCAAAGGATGGTCTAGTTATTTTTGGAGATTAGGAATAGATAAAATTAGTGATAACCTTAAGGATGAGACGAAGTAGAATAAAACATCCCTAAATTTTGGTAATTATAGAGTAAGTGGTTTATCAAGAAAATACATCATGTATTGATACGAGCAGGTAGCGGTGGATCTGGCACAGATATAACTAGGACTGAAAACTCTGACAAGGAGTTCCAGGTTTGACCCAAGGTATCTTGGTACACGACAACGGTTCTTACTGCACTCTTGGTTATGATACTCCTAGGGGATATTCTTTGGTAGATTCATGAGCTTAGTACAAACCATTATAGAGGGACAAAAACATCCCATAAGAATATAATTCAAGAAATAGATCGAGGATAACCTAGATTTAAATCTAAGGAATCACAAGTTAGGATGTACTTATTATTTATAAGTTCATCCTTTTATGTTCAAAGTTTCCTTTTTATGCTCAATAGATAAGTATTCAAGACATCTAATTATATGTTCTTTTTCTTAGTTAATGGAGAGAAATAGAATAACATGCTCCAACAACCAATTTGTTAGGCAATGTAAATATTTCCCTAATGATATGCCTGATATGACGGGAGCAGGTGCTCAAAACTTAATGACATTACTTGCTCAGCTGGCTCGAGTTATGAATAATAACTTGAATCATGTGGAATACCCTCCTCCTCCAAGGAAAGAGAATGTTTCCACAGAATCCTTCATGTGGAAAAGGCCTCCCATGTTCAGCAGATCTTATGATCCCCTCCTCATGGAATAATGGATTAACTCCATTGAAAAGATATTCTCTATCCTCTAGTGCTTGGAAGAAGAGAAGGTTGTACTAGTAGTCTATTTTTTTGATGGGGAAACAGATCAGTGGTGGAAACTAATCAAGAATAAAAAGTCCCAAGAGGAAATTTATTCCATGGATTGGGAGGAATTAAAGAATATGTTTTTCAACAAATATTTTCCTTGAACCCTTCATCTCAAGATGGAAAGAGAGTTCCTCTAACTCAAGAAGAAGGAAGATGAGTTCATTAGGGTGTATTAAGCAAACTTTACAAGGCTTTTAAGGTATGCCTCTAGGTTTGTCATGAACACCAAAAAAAAAGGTGGATCGCTTCTTTAGCAGACTAAAGCTGAGTCTATGAAAATCATTGGCGATTCGAGACATCGACAGTTATGAGGATATTGTTCGTTGTGACCTCAAAGTTTAAATGGAGATTGGATACACTCAGTAGTCTCATGGTCCTAGTGAAAAAAAGAGGAAAATGAAGAACAAAATGGGTGTTTCATCAAAAAATCTCATGATAGAAAGAATCCTGACTTTTCCCCATGCAAAAATTGTGGGAAGAAGCATCTTGGTAACTATTTGAATGGAACCAATAATTGATTCAAATGTAGAAAGTTTGGTCATCTATCCTAGAACTGATGAAGGGATATGAAAAATCCCGCTAATGTTGAAGAAAAAAAGAAGGTTCATATCAACACTCAGTCAGTAGTGCAATGTTACAACTATAAAGAACATGGGAATTATGCGAACAATTTCCCTAAGCTGAGGGTTATTAGAGGAAATCAACAACAGCCTCCAAGGAAACAAGGAAGGAATTATGCTATCACTACTGCTGAGGTGGAGCTGGAAAATGACGTGGTGATAGGTACACTATATATTCATTAAAGAATAGAGAACGTACTATTTTATTATGGTTTTACATATTCTTTCATATCTTATAACTATTCAAACATCACCTCAAAATTTGGAGGAAAATTTATCTGTGAGAACAGCGAATGGGAAAATCATTGCATCCATGGTTTATTACTCCTAACCGATTAACATTTGTGGATTGAACCTCCAAGAAAATATCTCCATACATTCTTTAGTGGAGTTTGATGCTATCTTGGGAATGGATTGGTTATCTTTGTACAAGTCCAACATCAACTATTAGGGAAGGGAGATTACTCTTCACATCTCGAAGCATCCTTTGATTCTTTACAAGTGTAAGGATGAAAATGAGTATCCTTTAAAATCTTCATCTCAAGTGTGGATATTTTTTCCTCATGAGCAAGCATTTATAGCTCAAATAATTGAGAAAAATGATAGAATAATGCTTTAAGACATTCCCATAGTTAGATATTACACTGATGTATTCCCTGAAGATTTCATGGTCTTCCTCCTGACTAACAGGTTGAGTTCTCAATAGAACTTATTCCTAGATCTTTGCCTATATCAAAGAAACCTTACAAAATGGCCACTTTAGAGTTGGAAGAATTGAAAAAGTAGTTATAGGAGAATATGGAGAAGGGTTTTATACTCCCAAGTGCCTCACCTTGGGGTGGGAAAATCCTCTTCGTCAAGAAGAAGGATGGATCAATGCACCTCTGCATTGATTATCGTGATATCAATAAAATCAAGATAAAGAACAAGTATCCCCTACCATAGATAGATGACTTGTTTGATCAGCTTTGTGGGGACAGTTATTTCCCTAAGGTGAACCTTTGGTCCGGATATCATCAATTAAAGGTGAGGAAGGAAGATATTCCTAAGACTTTCAAACGAGGTATGGATACTATGAGTTCATAGTGATGCCCTTCAGACTCACTAATGATCCAAAAAGTTTCTTGTATTTAATGAATAGAGTCTTTAGAGATTACCTTGACAAATTTATGGTAGTATTTATTGATGATATTATGATATACTCCAAGATAAAGGAGGAACATGAGGAGAATTTGAATACTGTGTTAAATACTTTGCGAAGTGAGAAGTTTCATGAAAAGTACAGTAAATGTGAGTTATGGATGGGGGAAGTATCATTCTTGGGGCATGTTATCACCAGTAAAGGGATATCTGTTTACCCTTCCAAGATGAATACAATTGAAGAGTGACCTATGCCAACTTCTATAATGAAGATCCATAGATTTTTGGGTCTATCTGGGTATTATCGACGATTTTTGAATAAATTTTCATGATTTTCAAACCCAATGACCAAGCTGACATGGAAGGGGGTAAAGTTTGTCTAGACAGAAGAATGTGAGGAAAGCTTAAAGGAGCAAAAGAGAAGGCTGATCACTGCACCTGTACTCACATTACCGAAAAGGATAGAATGTTTTGTGATATATATCGATGATTTAAAGAAAATATTGGGTTGTGTACTCATGAAAAATGATAATGTGATAGCCTATGCCTCATGGAAGTTGAAGATCCATGATCCGAACTACCCGACACATGATCTAGAGATGGAAGCCGTGTTTTTTGCCTTGAAGATATGTCATCACTACCTTTATGGTGAGAAGTGTGACATATACACCTACCAGAAGAGCCTAAAGTATATATTCACACAAAAGGAGCTCAAAATGCATCCAAGGAGATGGTTAGATCTAATAAAGGATTATGATTTCCCTATTCACTATCATCTTGGAAAGGCGAACAAGGTAGCTGATTCTATAAGCAGAAAAGAAACTTCTACTCTATCCATGTTATGTATTGAGAAAGACCCTATATTATTGGATATGACAATGATGGATCTAGAAATCATAAGGGCAGGGGATACATCCTACCTTACCCAAATGATTGTGCAACCATCCATTCAAGAGAATATCAAGGAAGCACAAAGGGATGATGTGGGGTTACAAAAGAGGGTGAATGTAGTAAAGAAAGGGAATATTCAAGATTTACATATCAACAATGATGGTATGATTTGGTTTGGAATGCAGATTTGTGTGCCTTCATTACCTGGGATAAAGAAGGAGCTATTCGACAATGAACATAGTTCAACATTCTCTATCCATCCTGGGAGTATCAAGATATACCATGATCTCTGAGAACACTTCTGGTGGGATAACATGAAGAAGGAGATTGTGGAATATATATCAAGGTGCTTGGTATGTCAGAAAGTTAAAGTAGTGAGAAAAAAGTCCAAAAGGATGATGCAACCATTGCCTATAATCATGTGAAAATGGGAGAATGTCACTATGGACTTTATCACGGGTATCCCAAAGACGTTGAGGGGAAATAATGCGATATGGGTTGTGGTTGACCGACTCACCAAGACTTCTCATTTTATCACTATTTAAGAAGACCTATTTCTTGAACAACTTGCAAAAATATATGTGAAGGATGCGGTCAGACTGCATGGTGTTCCACTCTCAATTATCTCTGACCGTGATCCAAGGTTCACATCTATATTCTGGAGGAGTCTTCAACATGCTTTGAGTACTGAATTAAATTTCATCATGTCCTATCATCCCCAAACTGATGGACAATCTGAAAGGACTATTCAAATGATTAAAGATACGCTATGAGCCTGCTCTCTAGAATTCAAAGGTGGATGGGATCAACATCTCCCATTGGTTGAGTTATCATACCAAAATAGTTTCCACTCAAGTATTCAGATGGCTCCATATGAAGATTTGTATGGAAAGCGATGTAGAACTCCAACCTATTGGGATGAAGTTAGAGAACAAAAGTTACTTGGACCTGATCTTGTGCAAGAGATGTCATAGAAGGTTCAAGTCATCAAGAAAAACATCAAAGCTACTCAGAGTCAGAAAAAGAGCTACACTGAAAACCGTCGAAGGGACTTGAAGTTCGACGTTGGAGATAAATTATTCCTTTGAATATCACCATGGAAGAGATTCATGTGATTTGGAAAGAAAGGGAAGCTAAGCCTAAGGTACATTGACCCCTTTGATATCCTTGACCGCATAAGATCCGTGACCTATCGGCTTAAACTTCCACCAAATATGGCTCGAGTTCATGATTTATTTCACGTATCACTCCTAAGGAAGTACATACCTGATCCCTCACATATACTAAACTCCGAGGTGGTGCAGCTGGAAGATGATCTCTCTTAAGAGTATCAACTAATGAAGATTATGGACCAAAGAGATAAGGTTATACACAAAAAGACAACCCACCTTGTCAAAGTGTTGTGGAGGAACCAAAAGTTTGAAGAAGCTACTTGGGAACTAGAGGAGGCAATGAAGGAGAAGTACCCTCACCTATTTACAACTTAGAATGTAAAAAGAAATTTCAAGGGTGAAATTTCATAAGGGGGAAGAATGTAACGACCCAATGTTATTCAATGGAAATTCCCTTCTCTTAAGTATGTCATAAAATCCAATGAAAACACGACATAATGAACTACTAAGTGCTAAGTGACCTTTAAACACAGGTTTGTCACTTATGTGTTTAAAATTTTGAAAATCTGACAGACACGATTGTGGCCAATGAGCTCGTACCGAGTGGTAAGGGCTCATGCATGGAATCAAAGAGACCCAAGTTCAAAACCGGGTGGTGGAGAATTTCCAGGTACTATAGAATTACTGTAGAATTACTGTAGCAGTCACTATAGCAGTTACTATTTGGCACTGTAGTAGTCGGAACTATTCACCCGATTTGGGCCTTTGGGCCATCGGTTTGGGCCTATGGGTCTCAAGGGACTTTGGGTCATCAAAGGACTTCGGGCCACAGGGCCTTCGGGCCATAGAGACCATCGAGTAGCCTAGTTCACACAGAACAGGCCTCATAAGAGGATCAAATCAACAAGAGTAACATCCACCAAAAGAAGAGCTAACCAGATTGGAAGAATGAGAGGGTATGATAGCAGCCATCGGGACCAGGCACCGTGCAGCTTTGTATGAGGCAATGATAGCTGACCAGTAATGCAAGGTGGGGAGATAGGTGATCAATGATGCAAAATCTTTGGAGGGGTAGTTCTAGTGGGTTGGGCCTACGGGTCATGTAATGGGCATGGTTTGCCTTTGGGCCTTTGGGTCATGTATTGCGGGTCAGTCGAGCCATGTGCCTTGGGCCTATGGGTCACGTACTGGTTCCCCTTAAACCCTTAAAAGGGGTATTATCCATAATAAAATAAAAAGAAGGCCTTCAGGCCATTCGGGCTAACATACATGGTTGTGACCAGTAAGTTATTTGGAGTCTGATAAGAAAAACTTAATTTTTGGTGAATAGTAACCTACCCTTATGAATAGTAACATACCCTTATGAATAGTAATCTACCCTAATGAATAGTAACCTTACCTATGGTAGTATTAAAATAACATTCAAGTGAAATTATGATGTACCTGTATTTTAGAATAAGTAAACGAATGTTTTAAAACTGGGGTTTAATAATAAATTATGATTTTAAATAAATATTAAATTAATCATAATTAGAAAATTATTTTCGAAAAATGGACTTCATTTTTGGATTCTACACATTGAAAAATGGTTAGGGTAAATTTTTTGGATTTTTCTGAAATACTGGATTTTTTGATGAATAGTAAAATCTGATAATTAACAATAAATGCTAAATAATGGATTAATTGAGTCATTGATGATTATCTTCTGATGTAATCCTAATTGGTTCAAAGTCACATGAATTTATTATTTTTCTTGGTCATGTAATACTTATTATTCCTTGTCTTGTGAATAAATAATAAACTATTTTTTAAAAAATTATGAAAACCCTCCTCCCCTCCATTATAAATACCACCCATTCTTACCTCTTCTCTTCAATCCTCTCAAGCCTTGTGCCTTGCCAATATTCTGGCCAAATATCTCCCGAAGCTCCTCCCCCACATCCAAAATCCTCTAGCCTCTTAAAAATACCAAAACCTTTCCCATTAAGAGGCTCTCAAAGGATGCAGTTTCAAGAGGTAAATTCCTCTTTCCAATTCCTTCTTTTCTTTTATGCTCTTTTCTTTTTGTTTCTTTCCTCACCTCCCTTGACCCAAATAGTATGATAAGTAACATAAATATACTGTAATGTTTTTATGATAATGGGATATTTCATTATCTTCTCTCCTTTCCCCACCTTTTATTTGAATGGAATGAAAGCACTGTTTGAGTTGTGCTAATTTAGCACATTCAAGGACAACGGTTTATCAATTTCTATTATCATATTTAAATATATTCATGAAACCATTTTTGTTATAGTTTAACCAAATTATATATATGTAATATATCCTATTTTTATTTTGTAATCTTTTTGTACAAATGGTATTAAATTATAAATGAAAACATGTTCTTTGTAATCAAACCCACCAATTAACAAAAATGGTTGTCACTTTGATTTTATATAATAGTTAGACTTCACTCAAAGTAAAAAAATTAAATTTAAAACCATATAATCTCCTTTATGTTAAATAATATAATATAACTTCAATTCTGTACAAGAACTTTCATCTTACATGTTTATCCAAACATAAATATAAGTGATCCAGTCATTCAAATCAAGTAAACAAAAGAGCTCGAACAATGAAATTGAACCTCATAACTAATCAAAATAGTTATGAATAAACTTAAAATGATTACACTAAAACAATTACATATATAAGGGGTTATTTAATTATTAATTAATAAACCTAAATTTTTTATTCATGTCTTAATAACAAGTGGAGAACACCAATAGATTTAAGGTAAGGGATCCTCCCCATTTCACTTTTATTTCATGATTGTACTCTATGTTATTCCATTTTATGTGTGATCCATAATGATGGGGTATTATTTATAACCTTCCAAATAATTCAATATTTATTTCTAAGTGATTATAAACCCATTTTATCTCTTATCAAGCTCTCTTAGTTACACTAGATACCATGCTGATAAACCGTAATGAATTCTACCCGAATTTCATTTATTCTTTAGGGTTGCTCTATCTTTATTTTTACCAAGATGTAGTTGTATTTTATTTTTATGTAAAACTTATAAATTCTGTTTATATGCTCCAAAAGCATGTTACAAGATCCATCTCTCATTCTCTTTTGAGGAAATACATTCTTTTAAGTGAATCCATCCTTGATACTTCCAAATAAGCACACTGGTTTTAAGGGAACTTCCTGAATTCTTACCCAATTTCAAGTGCACTATATATTCTGTTTTAAGCCACAATTGTCTTTATAAAATCATTATTTTTGTTATTAAAACCTTCTTGGTTCACTTTTGGTTTTATATAAAAGATTGTTTCCTTTTCTATTTTAAAATCTGTATAGTATTTTCCTTAGAACCGCACAAAATGTTCTAATGATAAAATTTCCCAAATACATTTTTTACAAGTTGTCACTCCTTTTTGACATCACATAACATGATATATGCATATTTAATTTCCATTTATAATTCCTTTCTTTCATTTAAACTTTCATGATATTCCCATTGGTTATGATTTATGTCATGGTTTTGGTACCTATTTCTTTCCATGGGTACCCTTATGTTTATGTATGGTTGATTATGTATGATTATTGTTGTGGAAAGATTATTTATGTGGAAAAAATATTCATGGAAATGTTGAGATAAGTGTGCCAAGATAGTGGTCCAATGCATTTGGTAAAGTTAAGTCTCATGATATGTGATGTGAAACGGGATTGGTGGTTAGCCTTGATCCATACTAAAATGGGAAACAAGATTGGTGGTTAGCCTTGACCCATACTAAAGAAATTTCTTAGGATTTTTCCATATATATATGATTCCATGTTTATATGATCCAATTATTATATGATATGATTTCATATGTTCCATTCTTTTTTATCATTATGTCATGCGTTTTAACTCATGTGCTTAAGATATATCCTTATGTTCATTCCCTTACTAGTTTTTTATCTCATCCCTTTGTTTATGTGTTCCCCAGGGTACCTGATGTAGATGTAAGGGCACAAAGGAAGTTAAGAGATATTTATGAAGATTAAATAAAGAAATGTTTTTTTATCCCCATGTTTTATGTTTTATGTACCTAGTCTTCCAATACACTAGACTTAACGATCCTTGGCTTGTACTATGATGTATAATTATGCTTAAAATCATGTAATGTTATATATAAAAGGTTTGGGTCACTATAGGAGCTATTTCCCTAAATGCCTATAATATGTGCCTCCACCATTATTAACAGCTTACTTGTACCCACTAATCTCCATCTCTTATTGACTTATATATTCTTGGGTTATGAAATACACTTTACATAACCAAACTATTCAATAGGATTTAAATACCCTTGATGTTACTGATCTATCCATCATACCCATTATTGAAGCAAGATGATGACATCTAATTCTCGTAACCTTTCATTCTGGGGTATGTATCCTATATTAATACCTAACTTCATTGAGCTTCAAAATCTATCTAGACACCCCATTTTCTACCATAAATATTTCATTCTCCCTTTTAATGTATAAATTGTTAGATACCTTAAGTGCATATTCTCTTGGAATTTCATGGACCTTGAATCCATATCCTCCTAGTTCTCCTTTACTAAATATTGGTAATAGGTACTGAAAAATCAAGAAGGAACCCCTCTAGTATTCTTGGGTTAATAACACAACACCTTTGAGATTGTGCATTGGGGATGTTTTAGTTCCTGATGAGACCCCACTAGAATTCACTAGTGAATGAAACAACACTCAAGAGCTTGTGCCTAGGGGATATAATGGTCCCAGAGGAAAGGTCTACCTTAACCCCATGTTCTATTTCTATTATAATGTTGATTTAGTCCTACTAATTATCAAAAAATCATTCTTGACATATTAATTTAAAGACATGATTTCTTTTATACATTTACCCAATTTCGAAGATGGATTAAAAATATATCACAGCTTTATGCCCTCATATTCAATTTCTTGGTTAATAGACTGTAAACTATGTAGAATATATATCAAAACTACATGTGGTTTGATTCCTATTACCAAATGATATGTAGTGACTCCTAAGTCTCAAATCATAGGTCTAGCCACAACATAATTATAAAATGACCCTTACCTATGTATGAGTTCGATCGATGTGGGGAGACGATATCAGAATTATGTGTAGATTGATTCCTATCAAAACAAAATATGTATTGATGCCTAGGTCTCCAATACTAGGCCTATCAATAATATAAAGGTAAAATGACCCTACCTACATTTAGGTCAGAATTATGTAGGGAAATTTCTATTCAAGAACTATATGTGGCTTGATTGTCATTCCCTTGATATATATAGTAATGCCTAAATATCACTTTTGAGATCAACCACATATTATTCCCTACATGAGAACTAGATCCATGTAAAGTCATTTGAAACATGAGTGGTCTACACCAAAAATTAATAGTAATCCTCTTTCATACACATGATCATAATATATATATATATATAGAACTTTATTTATAAGAACTATTTGTGACTTGATTACCTTAATAGAAGATATTTAGTGATACATGAATCCCCTATTTTAGGCCCAAACATAAATTCTCATCACCACCAACTATATCCCTCGATGTGAATCAAATTGGAGTGGGGATTCCCCCTCGTATTGAAATGTGAATACCCCCTCAGATTCCCTATTGTTCACTCTTGCATGACTCAATTTATTACCCAGCTTTCTGTTGTTTATCATGCACATCATTACTCATGTGAGATTAGGGAACTTGAAAAGTCTCTCTGCCCAGCGTGATTGAGCTGTATTCTATCCAAAGCAATAGAACCATGTCCTAGTTGAACTATGATAAACTACATGACAACATCCTTATATAATGATTTTATATAACTTGACAAGAGGTCTTTACATTGAACAAACCATCCCCCCTAATGATTGTGTACTCAATAATCACATGTTTTATCCCTTCACCTTGAAATATGTCTAATATACATGGGAATATATAATAGGGTTCTCTAAACCTTATTGAATCTTATATTATCCATGAATAAACTTCATATAATTGATATCTGATTTAATACCAAACAATTACTTGAGTTTATATCCTTATCTTAGAACCCCATGGAACTTGGGTTACTCGGATCTTGGTTCTCCCTATAGAAAACCAGTAATAAGGACTGATTAATCTAAAAAGTCCCTACTAGGATTCCCTAGTGAATAAAAAAATTCTTTAGATCTCATTCCTAGTGGATGTATTGGTCCTAGAGAAGAGTCTCCCTTAAATATAGGAGCTATTGTCTTGACTAAATTGAATACGGTATTCTGACATCATTGGTGGATGACTTGTACCCACCACTCTCTATCTCCTATTGAATAAAATATTCTGGGGTTATGATTTACACTTCCTATAACCCAAATATTCAAGATTATTTGGATACCCTCAATGTTATACATCTTTACATCATACCCATTGTCAAAAAAATATTATAATATCGTATTATTTTACCCATTCACTTTGAGGTATGCATCTACCGTGAAGACCTAATTACCCAGAGTTATTAATTCCACTCGAATATACATCCTAGTCGCATGATGTTAAACTGTATGACCACATCCTAGTCACACGATGTTAAACTACATGACATATGGTCCATCCTAAAAGACCTAATTTTTTTAGATAATTCCATCCAATACATAAATATGTGATAGAGATGAATATTTTGTATCCATAATAGAATGAAATATAGAAATTCCTTTTCCTTATATATTATCTCGATCTACATAGAGTACCCCTTAGCTGACTATGATGTCAAGACTCACTAAGGTAATACAAAAATTTCACCTCCCTATATATGAGCTAGATCTATATAGGGAGTCTCTTTTATAATAACTACATGTGGTTTGATTCTTAACCTATCAGGATACGTAGTAACTCCCATGCATATTGTTTTGGGCCTAGACATCAGTTTAATTTTATTAAAACCTTCATAGGTGTTTGATCCATATTGAAAGCTGTCAATATTGGTTGGCTATGAGACTATAGAAATTCCCCTACCAGTGAAAGCCTCTCTTAATATGAGAGCCCTTAACCTCAATGGTACTATACATAGTAAGATACCATGAACCTAAATGATAATGGATGACCTTATTTGAATCAAAAATATGTCCCTATCCTATAAATATGAGTTAGATATACAAAAGGGGTCTCTTTAATAGATATAACAACAACACAATTCTCACCCTTACAATTTGCAGAGGGAAACCCATGGAATCCCATCCATATAAATTGAATATGCCCTTAATTTTTTGTCTATCCTACAAGGCCTCGAGATGCTTAAGGATGGGAGAATCATATTGACTCACATTTCCTATATATAAATAAAATATATGTACAAAATTCTTATGTATTAAATAGATATTTGTAGAGTAGGACCCATCACATGGATACTGTAATGGCCCAGACCCTCCTAGTCTAGTAATTTTCCAAAAACTCGATTCCACCAAATGGTTCCACCATTACGGTGGCACTGGTCATAGTGGAACCATTATGGTGGAATTTTCATGGTCTCACCATTGCAGTGACACTTCTTGCGGTGTCTCACCGAACCAGTGGCACCATCACGGTCACACACTAATACGGTGGCACCATCATTGTTGCACACTGAAACGGTGGCACCGTCATAGTCACACACCAAAATGGTGGCACCTATTTACAGTGTCTCACCGGACCGGTGACATAATTATAGTGGAACCATCTCAGTCTCACCAGCAAGGTCGCACCATCATGGTCACACCATCACGGTCACACCATCACGGTCGCACACCAAAACGGTGGCACCGTGTCTTCCTTTTTTCCTTTTCCTTTTTTTAGTTTCCTGAGTTTTCCCAGTTCCTCTCTCGCAACGTATATTTTGACATAAAAGTATTTTAATACCCCTTTAGAAGCCTTTTAAAATCCCATAAATGATATCTAAAATCCCCCAGGATTTAGGTGACCCTTCCATTCATCCATCCAATGGCCCGAAGGCCTTTATTTTTTATTGATTTTTGATAATCCACCTTTCAAGGGGTGATGTGGAACCCTTACAATGCCTGTAGGCGCAAGTATTAGATGTACCATAGGCATTAGAGGAATTCATTTCCCATAGGCTTTGAACATTACATACAACCCAGACTAACTACTTAGAACTGCTCCTCCCTAGCATCTTCATCATTAAATCAACTCTCCACCTTCACATGGCTGTTTGGCTAGGCTATCCCGTGCATGCATAGGCTTGTCCTGATGGAAGGTTCCATACCCTCTCATTCTTTCAATCCATGTAGCTTGTACTGTGGTGAAAGCTTCTTGCTCATCCTCCTTATAGAGCTTGTTCCTTGTAGGTTGTTTTGTTTGTATCTACACTTAAGGTGGCCGAAGACCATGAGGTGTCCCAAAGGCCTTACTAGTCCAAAGGCTTGGGTGGCCTGAAGGCCATAAAGGACTTAGGGACCAAATCGGTGGCCCGAAGGCCTAAACGGGGGAAAATTCCCGACTACTATAGTGCCAAAAAGTTCTTTCTATAGTTCCCGCTATAGTACCCACTACAATACTGCACATTTCCCGCTATAGTACTACTACAATACCTACTACAGTACTTCTACAGTACCCCCAAATTTTTTGCCTATGCCTGGATTTGATCCCGGGTCACCTGAATGCACTTAAGAATCATCACCAACCAGGTTGAGGCTCATGTGATTTGGGTAACCCTTGACTTACCAAAACATGTTGCTTTCCCTCAGTGTCACACATTTACTCGTACTTTCCAGTTCTTCCCCTATTGCGTGTTTTCCTCTAATTAAAGAAAACCGTTTAACACACAACTGTTATGGAAAACTCTATGATGAGAATTATTAAATGGAAATTAATTCCATCATATGTAACCAACCAACCATGTGCTGAAACCACGATCCTCATTTAAAGTCGTTCAAGATTTCGATATCCCGTAACTCCAGGATCTCACCTTTTTATCACACATGAATCCTTATTCTTTGGGGATGGTATCTTTTTGTAACACCCTGATATTTTATGAAAAATATTCTTTTAATTTCATTAATGTCTTGTGCTACACCAATATTACCTTGCGCTATACGCAACACCGTATTAGCTTGCAGTATACGCAACACTATTCTTGGATCGTGTTACACACAATTTTGATAATACTTATTCTACGCAACATTGAGTATATATATATATATATATATATATATATATATATTCAATGTATAAATAAAATATGGTTGGATTCTGTTATACGAAACAACAAAGGATTCTTTCACAACACACAACCCTGACTTGGCTTGCATTACACGCAATCACGACCTTCCTCGATAGCGTGTGTTGTACGCAATACCGGGTTTTACTAAACAACGATATATTATTATAATATTATTATGAACTAGCCGTTATGAATATAATTAACTAAATTTTGAATTTTATTACATTATTATTCATATTACACATTTTCTAGAACATGGTATAAGAACAAAATAAATTTTTCGGGTAAAATAAGTATTTTTCAAAAAATGCAGTTTTGCTGCCTTTTGATGGCGCACCCACTTTAAATCTAGTTTTTGACATGTTTATAAGTTAAATTTGACAAAATAAAATTCTTATTTGGAATCAAGAAATAAAAATTTACTTTGGATAAATTTTTCGTATTATTCTGGTAACTTTCATATTTTGATGAATAGTAAAAACACGCTATATTTTATTGAAAAAAACTTTTTTCATCGTAATAATTTATATGGTTAAATTATAATATTTAATGGTTTTAAAGTATAAATAGAATATATTTTTACCATTTAATATAATTTATGTCATTATCATTGATTTTACATTGAATTCATAGGTTAAATCAATTCAATCTTTTGCAATGTTTTAAACAAAAACCCGTTTTCATTCGACAACGGGATTAATTTTAATTTAATTTCTACAACTTATGTGTATTGAATTTGAAAAAATTTATTCCATATTTGGAATCAGTGGGTCCAAATTATGTTAATAGGCTACTTTTTATTTTTGGGAATTATGAATAGTAACTACGGTAAATTTTATTTACCATAGTTAAAGGTAAATCGGGTAATTAAGGGAAAATATAATATTATAAAATTACCCTAAAACATGCCAAAATTCTATTGGATGGCTAAAAGTAAACCCATATCAACTAAGGGTCGGATTAGATTCATTTTATGGACTTTTGACCATGAAAATAATTTAATTATTATTAAAACCATAGAAAGTGACAACATGTCACTCTCTTAAATCTTATAAGTATAATAATTTTAATTTAGTGATAAACATAATAAAACTTAAAACATTAATAGTCTCCAGAAATCTAATAAAATTATCTACATCATGATAATTTATTTATAATTTTTAGGGATTAAATAATTGTCATTAATGGTGATACATTAATGATACAAAAATTATTTTTTAAGTGGAAAATAAGTAATATAGTTTTTGTTGAAATAATAATACCCATTAAAATGCCCACAAACCTGACCAAAACTTATTGGTAGTGTATATATACACCTTAACCATCCAATTACCTAATATATAACCGTTTGGATCCTTATAAAAGTGATTATGACACTTATATTATTTTATTTTAAATGATTCCAAAGTTGTCACCTTCATAATTTAATAAATATAAAAATTTAAATATTGTTATTTTAAGATGATAAATTCTAGTAAAAGTATTATTGTGATAGGTAATAGATTTATCTTCATCATAGGATTTTATTTTAAATTTTTATGAAACAAATCATTATATTAAATAATTATACAAAAATGTTGTAGTAAATATTTTATTAAGAGATAAACCAAATAAATGGTTTTAAAAATAATAAAATAAATTATATATGAACTATTTAATGTGATCCACTAATTTTATAGATACATATGACCTTTTATGAATCTATTAAAGCTTTTAGTTCGAACATATCTTCTGTATATAGTTTATTTAAATTCAAATAAATGAATAGTGACAAAATTGACACTATTGTTATTTTATAAAAATAACATATTATAAAATTGTTTAAAAATCACAAAAATATTTAAAAATTATAAATTTAAATTTATATGGTCTATAATGTTATAAAGTAAACGATTATGGAAAATTCACAACAAATAAGTAATTATTTGTTATAATTTAAAATTTAAAATTTTATTACCACAAATAAACTTAAATAGATTAAATAAGGATAAATCAAAATTATAAGGTTTAAAATAAGATCCAAACATGTCTAAATTTGATTGGTTGATGAGATTACAACCCTATCTCATCTAATATTTTAATATGAGTCATTTTTGGAGGTTTTTAAGTGGGATTAGATTTATTATAAATTATTATTTTTAAGAATTCCAAAGGTACCCCTCTCCTCCTTTATAAAAGGGCACCTCCTCCCTCTCATCCACACACCAATTTGAGCCTTCAAGCTCGGCCAAACCCTGCCAAATTATCTTCTCCACTTCCCTAGAAACATCCTAGAGGTTCTGGTCTACTTTAAAGACCAATCTTAGTTCCCTAAGAGGAGGTTTCAAAGAGGCGTATCGAATAAGAGGAGGTTCGGATACATACGAAGCATATCGGACATAAGGTAAGGGATAATTTTGCAAATCTCATTTTTTTATCTGATATTTCTTATATGTAATTATTTACTGGGGTTATTGTTATCATCCATGTCCATGTTTTATAAAAGTGTTTTTATGTATGTTTAATATCCTTTTTATCCATTTTGACTTTTACTACATGGTATGTAAGGAATCTTTCTTTTGTTTACGTTACGAGGTACTTTTTGAATTTTCTGGTAAAAGTATGAGAAGAATGTTTTTTTAAATTATATGGAACGAATGAGTTTTTACGGTTTTATAAATCCTTATTTTTATGAAGCCTCCTCCAAAATATTTCATGACTATTTTCAACAAAATCCTTTTCTTTTAAAATTGCATGATGTTTTGTGAAAAGAAATTGATTTTGAAGAAGAAAGGATATTTTCCTCAGGAATTCATTTAAAGTGTTTTATCAAAACCATTTTCTATCTATGATGACATTATTTCATATGTGTAAGTTTCAAGTATAATGTCTCTATGATTTACATGGTTTCAATTTTCTTATGATGAAATATCCATTTCTTTTATATGGATTATGTGATGATGGGATGATGTTTGTGAAACCCATTTTATTATTTGGGTTATGATGAATGTTTTAAGTTTATTTTGTGGAATAAGTAAGAATGATTTCACTATGAGATGGGTGGGACCTATATCTCCGTCCAATGCATTGGGTAAAGATTTTATATCTCATGAGATAGACATGGCTGGAACAGTAAGTTAATCCGGTTCAGTGTTACAGGACTGAAACGAGGAGTGAACTCGATTCAGAATGGGACTTTGTCCACTAAGATGGTCTTGGCAGCAATGCCTTGGCTACTATGGAAATAATTACATGTGCTTAATGGATGCCACAATTACATGTTTTATTCCCATGCTATTTTATCATGGTTTATGTTCCATTATGATCTATGCCTTATGTACTTCCATGTTTTATGTCGTTGCTCAAGATTTTAATGTTTAAACATTATGTTCATGTTTTTAAGTTCCAATTTATATGGTATGTTTTATTTTATCCATGCTTACCCTTACTGAGCATTTAATCTCACCCTTTTTATGTTTTATTTTCCCCCAGGATCAAAAGAAATGTTTTAGGTCAGGAAACAAAAAGTGGAAGATCTTTATGGGAGATGTTTAAGATCTTTCACCACGATTAGAAGATTACGTTCCAAGTTTCCAAAGACACTAAAATATTACGGTCCTTGTGTGTCTGTTTTTGTTATGTATTAAGTATTCCACAAAAGTAATGTAATGTCTATGTACGTCAAGCTTAGGGTCTCTACACTTTTCCTTCTTATCCTTGGTGTGTTTGGAGCCTCCCTTCCTGAGGCAAGTGGTGCACCTGTGCTATAGCTTTTCTACTCACTCTTTGAGTCCCCAGAGTTCCTCCTTTGCAAGTCGCACATCCCCAGTTCTTGGAACATGGACAGAAACTTTGATCATTGATCATCTAGGTAGGGTTTTTCCTTCATCTCTCTTTATTGTGTATCATGCGAGGTGGGTATGATAATGTTTCTACAGGGATGGATGAAACCAAATCTTAATAAAGATAATAAAGAGACTTTTAAAGAATAAAGGGGTGTGTTTGATGATGCTTCTGTAATCTTTTACCCTTGATTATATGTTGTGAATTTTATGGGATTATGTCCACTGAAAATCATGGCCATTGGTGGTCTTTCCTTGCTCACTAATGAACCCCTATCTTCTGTGATTATTTAATGGATGTAACATGGACATTGGCTAATCAAGTAAGCTTGGTTTATTAAATGGATGTCCAATGAACAAGAATCCCTATGTGGTCACCCCAGTTAACCCAACAGAAAATAAGAAACTCAATTAATGGTGTGTTTAAATCTTAAAACTCCCCTGCTCTGTCTTGGTGATATGTGTGGTTGTTCTGCTTGATTATTTTCGGGTGTCATGGATGGGAATGGGATCCCCTATTATGGTGAAGTTATTGGTTTGTGGATCTAAGGCCATGTAGGGACATATAGTGGGGCTTGGTTTAGTTCCAGTACTTTGAGGGATCTAACAGATCTCTTTTGTTGTTGTGACTTACAAGAGAAGTGGGTGTGAATGCTTAAATTTCTGTTTGATTTTTTTTCCTTCCTTGGATTGTGGCTATACCTGTTAGTTGTCTAGTAGTGAAAAATTATTTAAATGGAACCACTAGAATGTGATAATAATAATGGGTTCAATGGAAAATTTCTTTCCGGAAATGAGTTGTGACTTGGTTGTGGCTGATGTGCTTTTTATGAATGAATAGTAACGAGGGTGTTTGTGTATAGGTCGGTTTTGAAACCCCTAGGTTGGGATGAATGCTTGTTTACCTATATGTATAATTTAGTTCTTATGTTTCTTATTCATGCCCCACCCAAGTTGAGCACTTCATGCTGAACACCCCCATTTCAATTGGGGAGGGTATTTTTACCAACACTCCTATGAGTGTCTAGTTATTAGATCATTTTCTTCTCCCTTTCCCTAGTATCCCAAGAATCTTTGGGCAGGCTGTGATAACCTGAGGTCCATTGTAGCCCAAGATTTGTTAGACGTGGTACGTTACGGTGGTTGGACCAGGTGTGTGTGGGTAGGTTGTTTCCCAAGTGTCTTCGGGATAAGGCCCAGGTGTCTTCGGGTGTGGAAGTAGTTGTTCGGCCCTAGGTGTCTCCGGGTATGGCGATAGTTATTCTGGACCAGGTGTTTGTGGGTGGGGTGGGTGGTTGTGGTAGCCCAGGTGTGTGCGGGTTGGGTATGGAAATGGGACTATGGTGAAAATGGCAGGGAAGGTTTGATGCATAGGATGTCTTTAATAACCAGTGGGATAGTGGTGTGGGGTAAACAAACTTCAATCTGTTATTACTATTACCTTACTTGACTTGCATTATTTGGGGAGTGTTCCTTGGTGAGGTTTGGGTAGATAGTTTCCTTATTAAGTTCTTAGTTATCTATTTTTCTCACGGGGCATTATAATTCCACCCACTTGTGTAAGAGAGATTTTGGTTTTCTCTACTGAGTATACCTGTATACTGACCCTACATATATAAAACTGCTTTCAGGTTTCTAGGAGGACTTCATGGACCATGTAGGACCGTACTAGTTTGGATGTTGGGACAGTTACTGTTGCTGTTTTCTTTTCTTTGGTATTTACCTTTGGAGTTTTCTTGTATTGTAGCACTTATTATTTGAAACATGCATATGGTAAAGGGATTGTTTGGGCTTTACTTTTACTTCCAGTTTTGTTGTTGTTTGGTACTTACTATATTATCTCCCGATGCTACTAAAAAAAGGGTAACTCCTTCCATTTCGTGTGTGATTCTATACCCTTGGTACTAGTTGCCACTCTGGGACCTATTGAAGGTGGGTTTCAGGGGTCATTATCTCTCCTTCAACTTGAAGAAGGAAGGGTCTGGAAATATGCTGTCCCTTCCCTCGCCTTTGTGAAGGCGGGTCATGACAGAATGGTATGAGAAGAAGGTTGAGAGATAGGATGGAGCTCAGGGTTAGGCATAGTGATAATTTCATGGGATGGTAGGAAAATAGTGTTAGGCAATCTTGGAACATGAACTAGGCCAGGGAAGATCAGCTAGGACCCAAGATTTTAGCCCCCCTGTGATCTAATGCAAGGACACTGGGCTTACCGAATGACCAAGTGAGGCCACACCGATTACAGGATAGAGACCCTAGGAAAGGTACATGCATCATAATTAATTGTTTTCTTGTGTTTCTTGGTTATTTTGGGGATTTAAAATGCAAAATAAGTCTAAGAAAAATTAAAATAAATCTTCTACAGTACTTGGGCTTAGGTATTACTTGTTTACCTTGCTGTTATGGCACCTAGACGATGACCATGAGTAGTTATGGAGATCAAGTCCTAGGAGACTTATTTGACTGATCAACAGATGGAAGATCAAGAGAAGGTGGATGACCAATTGAATAGGATGATACATGCCTTTTAGTGGCAAAACCTCTAGAAGTATGAGGGAAGAATCCTGGACATGAAGATAGAGAGTTGGCTAGAGGACCTGGTGATAGCTTTCAACTTGATCCAGGCTCCGATAGAGTAATGGGTTCCTCTGGCTGTAAGGAAGATGTGGGGAGCGGTGCGTCAGTGGTGGATGATCTATCTTGGGGAGAAGAGGGAGGCTAAGGTTTCGTGGACAGATTTTGAGATGGAGTTCTAGGAAAAATTCCTCTCTTCCATGATGAAGGAGGAGAAGAGGCAGAAGCTACTCTCCCTGTAGCAGGGGAGCATGTCAGTGAGGGATTTGGGGATCATGTTCAAGGATCTAATTCACTTTTCTCTATACCTCTTTCTAGATGAGGAGTCTTGGGTGAGACGTTTAGAGGAGGCACTCTGACCTTCTATTCAGTATGCTGTTACTCCCTTCACCCTACTGACGTACTTGTAAGTCTAGAAGAAGGCTGAAGTGGTGGAGAGGATGCAAACGCTGGGAGGTGTGCCATGAGAGGGGATCCAGTTGGGCTCGTCAAAGTGAATGGACATCAGCAGCAGGCCTCCAGCGTCAGGGCCTTCAGGGTTCCGGTCAGTGGGGAGCAGGCCCTAGTAATTCCTGTTTTGATCTCCCAGTCCTCGCCCTTTACTTTCGGGCCCAGGATCAAGTTTCTTCATTTGTGGAAGTTGTGGGAACCTCGTAATCAGTGCCCAGACAGAGTGTAGTATAGTGGGGGTGGGCCGGTTCAGTGGCCACCTCAGTAGCAACAGTTTCCAGCCAGGCCCTTTCTGTAGCAGGAGTAGGGATAGCGAGCTCCCACTCCTCTGAGAGTAGATGTTGTGGGAGGAGGATGACCTCATGGTGCTCCTCAGGGACCTCTAATAGGGTGTGGTCGGGGAGGCAACTGACAGCTGAGGGGTACAAGAGTTGGGTGTGGGCAGTTACACACCGCAGAGGCAGCAGTTCCAGTAGGGCTGGAAGTCATTCGTGGTATGATTAGCTTGTTTAGTACTCTTGCCTATGACTTGTTTGATTTAGGAGCTTCACACTCATTTGTTTCACCAAGTTTATCCCATGCTTTGGGTTTAGACGCAGTGGAACTTCCCGTACCCCTAGTTTTGAGTACGCTAGTTGGAGGTCACACCAGCTTGTCTCGTGTTTTCTGAGGATGTAGAGTGATGTTGGCACCACATCAGTCTAGTGGGGACCTTATTTTTCTACAGATGTAGCCGTATGATGTTATTCTAGGCATTAAATTTCTATCCACTATATGTGCTATTATTAACTATTTCTGAAGAAGGATCGTGTTTTTGGATATGTCCAGACAACGTGTGACTTTCGTCAGCGAGTGGGGTTTCTAGGAAGGCAACCGGCGAGTGGAGCCCCTTATTTCCTTGTTAGATGAGCAGTCAATAGAGTTGGAATATATAGTGATGGTGGATTTATAGGGGATTGTCAGTTATTTCATGGACATCTTCCCTGAGGAGGTGGTGACTCTACCCCCTTGACGTGATGTTGAGTTTGAGATAGACTCGCAACCTAGTGCCTGTCTGATTTTGATGGATTCATATCGGATGGCGCCTTCTGAGCTACGAGAGTTATAGATTCAGATTGATGATCTTATGAATAAGGGTTTTGTTCGACCAAGAACGTCACCATGGGGCACTCTGGTCTTATTTGTGAAGAAGGCAGATGGTGGTCTCAGGCTATGCATAGACTACTGGAGACTGAATCAGGTAACAGTCAAGAATTGTTACCCTCTCCTGAGGATATATGACCTCTTTAACCAATTGAATGAGGCATAATAGTTCTCCAAGATAGACCTATGGTCAGGATATCACCGGTTGATGGTGAATGAAGGTGACATCTTGAATACTGCCTTCATTTGCAGATACAAGCACTTTGAGTTCGTGGTCATGCCTTTCGGTGTTACGAACGCACCCGCAATGTTTATGGGGCTCATGAAAATTTTCTTCTAGGAATATCTGGACTAGTTCATAGTCGTGTTTATTGATGACATCCTAATCTACTCAAGATTAGAGGAGGACCACGCCGAGCATTTGAGAATAGTTTTAGGGATCCTCTGACAACACCAGCTCTACGAAAAGTTGTCCAAGTACAAGTTTTGAACATGAGAGGTGAACTTCCTTGGATACATGGTGTTCAAGTAGGGAATATTAGTTGATACTTCAAAGGTTAAAGATATTGTTTCTTGGGAATCACCAAAGAACATGGCAGAGGTTCGTAGTTTCCTAGGTTTAATGGGGTACTACAGAGATTCATGCCCAAAATTTCATGAGTTGCAAAACCCTTGACAGCCTTGAACAAGAAAGACCAGGATTTTATATGAAGTGAGCAGTGCCAGGATTCCTTTAGTTATCTGAAGGGGAATCTGGTTAGTTCCCCAATACTGAGGTCCCATAAGGAGTGATTTTTGAGGTGTTCTGTGATGCTTCAGGCCAAGGATTGGGGTGTGTACTGATGCAACATTAGGGGGGTGATCTCTTATGGGTCTAGGAAATTACGTCCCCATGAGTGTAACTATGCCACCCATGAATTTGAGCTCACAACGATTGTGTTTGCACTAAATTTGAGGAAGAACTACCTCATTGGGGAATGCTTTGTGGTCTTCACGGATCATAAGAGCTTGAGTTTTATCTTCTCTCAGTGAGACCTGAACTTTCAGCAGCCAAGGTGTATGTAGTTTCTTTAGGACTACGACTTCAAAATTTTCTACACATTAGTTAAGGGGAATGTGGTGGCTGATGCCTTGAGCAAGAAGCCGTATAAGGATGTGGTTCGAGAGTTGGCAGATTCTTGTAAGGTGATGGAGGAGTTGGATTCCCTATACCTAGATGTAAGGGTAGAGGATGGAAGAGGCTATCTGTTCTAGATGACAGTGCAGTCCTCTTTGCTACAGTAGGTGGAGGAGTCTTAGTGGGGGGACTTAGAGGCTGAAGTGATGCACGATCATGTTAGTCAGGGAAATGCTTTAGAAGGATGGTCAGAAGATGGCCAAAATCAGATGTAGTTTCATGGAAAGTTGTTCATCCCAGTGGAAATGCGCAAGAGAGTCCTTAGTTAGTTCCAAAACTCACCCCTGGCGGTACACCAAGGAGTTTCCAAGGTGTACTGGGGTTTGAGGGGTCAGTTTTGGTGGCCCAGGGTGAAGCGATTAGTGGCAGAGTTTTTGGCAAGGTGAATCGTGTGTTAGTAGGTGAAGGCTAAACAACATGTCCCAGAAGGTCTGTTACAACCTTTAGATGTCCTCGAGTGGAAGTGGGATGACATATTGATGGATTTCATCACAAGCCTACCCATAGTTCAAGGAGGTTACAATGATATCTAGATAGTGGTGGACCGACTAAAGAAATCAGACCACTTCCTAGTAATCAAGGAGTCGAGTGCGGTGGATGCCTTAACACAGAGGTACAAGGATGAGGTGGTGAAGTTTCATGGAGTTCCAAGGTCCATAGTCTCCGATCAGGATACCCGGTTTACCTCACAGGTCTGGAAAAGATTGCAACATGATTTTGGAACCCAGATATTCCTCAACACTACTTTCCACCCCCTGACAGATGGGAAGACAAAGCGCACCATCCAAACATCGGAGGATATGCTAAGGGCATGTGTTTTGGACTTTGGGAGATCATGGGTACGAAACTTGCATTCGGTAGAGTTTTCCTACAAAAATATCTATCGCTCTACCATTGGCATGGCTCCGTTCGAAGCGTTATATGGGAGGTCGTGTCGCTCACCCATGTGCTGGATAGTGGTTGGGGAAGCAGGTGTTCTTGGCCCAGAGGTGGTACAGATCATGAAGAAGAATATTTAGCTTATACGGGAGAGGATAAAGGCGACTCAGGACTGGTAGAAGTCGTATGCCAATCATAGGAGGATACCCTCGGAGTTCAAGGTTGGGGACCATGTGTTCTTGAAGGTTTCCTTTCAGCGTGGGCAATGGGGGTTTGGTAGAGGGAGTAAGATTTCTTCTATGTTTTTCAGACCTTTGAGGTGTTGTGGAAGATCAGCGAAGTGGCTTATCAGCTGGCGCTAACACCGCTACTATTGAGAGTGCATGACGTCTTCCATGTGTCTTAGTTTCGTCAGTATCTACACGATGATTCACACATCCTTGACTGGGGAAGGCTGGATATCAAGGACGATGCGAGTTTTGTAGAAAGACCAATGAGGGCCGAGGATTGTGAGGAGAAGGTACTTTGTGGACAAACCATTCCCTTGGTTCGTGTGTTATGGAGGCATGGTGGCCTTGAGGAGAGTACCTAGTAACGAGAGGCACAAATGCACTCTCAGTACCAAGATTTGTTTTGAGTTTTTTGTCTGTTTTATTTTTTACTTGTTTTTGATGTAGTGTTTGAACCTATTAACTATGAAATTGATTGTTTCCCTTGTTCTTTGGATGTGTGTGAAGAGTCCTAACTGTGGGGAGGGGAGTACTTGATCCCTAATTGAGACGCATTAAGGTGGATGCGATTAAACCCGTGCGGGTGAGTCAATTCCACCCAAAGTGTATAGTATCTTGATAGGAGGAAGGGACTCCCTAATCCATATGACTAGATGGTATGACATTTATATGTTTGCGTGGTTACTGGAGGAAGAGGTGTTTCTAGATGTCGATGAGGTCTACTCCGGAGAGGTATCTTCAAGGTGGTTGTTCAGACCCCTATCTTTTGTTCAGGTTTATCCTTGAATTCTCAAGGATGAGAATAGTTTGAGAGGTATTTTATGTAATGGAATGGAACCTCCTAGTCCAATACATTTCCAAAAAATTCAGTTCCATCGTTATGGTGGTACTGGTCATGGTGGCACCGTTATGGCGGCACCGTCACGGTTGCACCGTTGCGGTGGAATAGCTTGCAGCGTCTCACCGAACTGGTGGCACCATCACGGTCACACACCAAAATGGTATCACTGTCACGGTCACACACTGAAATGGTGGCACTTTCACGATCGCACACCTAAATGGTGGAACCATCACGATCGCACACCTAAATGGTGGCATCATCATGGTCGCACACCAAAACCGTGGCACCTCTTTATGATGTATCACTAGACTGGTGACATCGTTATGGTGGCACCATCATGGTGGCACCGTCACGATGGCACCATAACAATGGCACCGTCATGGTCACACCATCATGGTTGAACACCGAAACGATTGCACTGCTTATGGTGTCTCACCGTTACGGTGGCACCATTATGGTGGCACCATGTATTCCTTTTTTCCTTTTCCTTTTTTTCCAGTTTCCTGAGTTTCCCCAATTCTGCTCCTACAATGTCTTTTTTGACATAAAAGTATTTTAATACCCCTTTCGAAGACTTTTAAAATCCCATAAATGATATCTAAAATCCCCCATGATTCAGGTGACCCTTGACTTACCAAAACGTGTGGATTTTCCTTGGTGTCACACATTTACCCATACTTTCCAGTTCTACCCCTATTTCACGCTTTCCTCTAATTAAAGGAAATCATTTAATACACAACTGTTATGGAAACCTCTCCGATGATAATTATTAAATGAAAATTAATTCCATCATGTGTAACCACCCAAAAGTGTGGTGAAACCACAATCCGCCTTTAAATCCATTCAATATTTTGATATCCTGTAACTCCAGGATCTCACCTTTTTATCACATGAGAATTCTTCTTCTTCATTGCTAGTCTATTTTCCTTCTTCTCCTTGGTGAATTTGGAGCCCCCTTCCCAAGGCAAGTGGTGCGCCTGTACTGGAGCTTTTCTACTCACTCTTATCATCCCCAGAGTTCCTTATTTGCAAGTCACGCATCCCCAGTTCTTGGTGCGTGGAGAGAAACATCGATCGTTGATCATCCAGGTAGGGTTCTTCCTTCGTCTCTATTTACTGTGTATCATGCGGGGTGGGTATGCTAATGTTTCTATGGGGATGGATGAAACAAAACCTTAATGAAGATAATAAATATACTTTTAAAGAATGAATGGGTGTGTTTGATGATGCTGCAGTAGTCTTTTACCCTTGCTTATATGTTGTGAATTGTATGGGATTATTTCAACTGAAAATCATGGCCGTTGGCTATATTTACTTGCAAACTGATGAACCCCTGTCTTCTGTAATGATTTAATGGATGTAACATGAAAATTGGTTAATCATGTAAGCTCGATTGATTAAATGGATGTCCAGTGAACAAGAATCCCTATGTGATCACCCCGGTTAACCCAAAAGAAAATAAAGAAGTCAATGAATGGTGTGTTTAAATCTTAAAACTCCCCTGCCCTATCTTGGTGATATGTGTGGTTTTTCTTCTTGATTATTGTCGGGCTACATGTATGGGGGTGGGATCCCCTGTTGTGGTGTAGTTGTTGGTTTGTGAATCTAAGGCCATGTGGGGCCATATGGTGGGGCTTTGTTTGGTTCCTGTACTTTGAAGGATCTCACAAATCCCTTTTTTTTGTGACTTACAAGAGAATCAGGTGTGAATGCATAAATTTCTATTTGATTTGTTTTCCTTATTTAGATTGTGGCTATGCCTGTTAGTTCCCTTATAGTGAAAAACTATTTAAATGTAACTACATGAATGTTACAAAAATAATGAGTTCAATGGGAATTTTTTTTCTAGGAATGAGTTGTGACTTGTTTGTGGCTGGTGTGCTTTTTATGAATGAATAGTAATGAGGGTGTTTGTGTATAGTCTTATTTTGGAACCGCTCAGTTGGGATGAGTTCTTGTTTACCTATATGTATAATTTAGTTCTTATGTTTCTTATTCACGCCCCACCCAAGTTGAGAACTTCGGGGAGAACACCCCCATTTCAATTGGGGAGGGAGTTTTCCCAACACTCCTATGAGTGGCTGGTTATTAGATTCTTTTCTACTCCATTTCCTGAGTATCCCAAGACTCTTCGGGCAGGTTGTGAGGGCTTGAGGTCCATTATAGCCTAATAATACTCGATCAGGGTACGTTGCAGTGGTTGTATGAGGTGTGTGCGGGCAGGTTGTTTCCCAAGTGTCTTTGGGATGAGGCTCAGGCGTCTTTGGGCATGACAGTAGTTGTTCAGGCCTAAGTGTCTTCGGGCGTGGTGGTATTTGTTCTGGCCCAAGTGTTTGTGGGTGGGGTGAGTGGTTGTGGTATCCCAGGTGTGTGCGGGTGGGGTTTGGCAATGGGACTACGGTGAAAATGGTGGGGAAGGTCTGATGCATATGATGTCATTAATAACCAGTTGGATAGTGGTGTGGGGTACCCAAACATCGATGTGTTATTACTATTACCTTATTTGACTTACATTATTTGGGTAGTGTTCCTTAGTGAGGTTTGGGTGGATAGTTTTTTTATTAGGTGCTTGGTTATCTCCTTTTCTCATAGGGAATTAGAATTCCTCCCCACTTGTGCATGAGAGCTTTTTGTTTTCCCTTATGAGTATACTAGTATACTCACCCTATGTATATAAAACTACTTTCAGGTTTCCAGGAGGACTTCAAGGACCGTGCGGAGCCGTACTAGTTCAGACGTTGGGATAGTTGCTGTTGCAGTTTCCTTTTCTTTGGTATTTACCTTTGGAGTTTTCTTGTATTGTAGCACTTATTATTTGAAACATGCATATGGGAAAGGGATTGTTTGGGATTTACTTTTACTTCCAGTTTTGGTGTTGTTTGTGACTCACTATATTATCTCCCGATCCTAGTTAAAAAAGGTAATGCCTTCCATTTCTCTTGTGATTATATACCATTGGTGCTAGTCGCCACTCCGGGACCTATTGAAGGTGTGTCTTGGGGGTCATTATCTCTCCTTCAACATGAAGAAGGAAGGGTCAAGAAATCTTCTGTCCCTTCCCTCACCTTATTGAAGGCAGGTCGTGACTGATACCCACTGGTAAGCACATGTAAGAATAAAATATTCTTCCCACATTTTAATTCCCTTGAACATTTTAAAGTGTCCTTAAGGGTTTATTTAATAATATCAAGTTGGTTCCTATGTACTTACTAAATTATTCTAAACTACAAGGAAGACATCCTCATCGCATGACATTAAACTATGTGAAATATTTGTTCCCACTATATGATGTAAAGTTATTTTGACCTAATACCATCATTAATCTTTATTAAAGGGACACAATAGCCTGACCCTAGTCAACCAAAGTTCAGGGGTGCTTACATCATCTTTCTGAGGACCTCAATCTATAAACCACAATTCATGACTTGAGTGTCTCAAATTCCCACAAACTTCTATGAACCTTGGAAAAGAACACCCTACTTTATGGGGCCCTTTGTTTGACTATGCATGTCTACCCCTATCTTCTTCATACGATCTTCTAAACTATTAACTAGATGAATCTTATCCCAATAAGAAAGGATTTATGATCCTTGTGAGCCCTCACATCATCATAGTGGAGCTCTCCATAATAGAGTGATTCACAATCATCTTCAACATGATTTTTCTATACCATTATTCATTATCTCAGATCCTTGAGCCAGGATTTACAACATTCTCATCTCCCTCTTGGGAGGGAGTTGGAGTACTTCTGGCCTTGGGAATCCTAATTAGACTGTTGTATAACACTCCCCTCATACCGAGCCCACATTCATCAAGAACTTAAAATGCATGCACTTTAGTCAAATCTATACATCCTTAAACATTGGACTTTGATGATGTAAATCACAAGACCGAAAAATTATATTGAAAAATGCATAAAAATTTTCAGATTAAAAACCCACAATGGGTGATCTGAGAAAAATTCAAGTATTATCTCACTAAAATCTTCATCTCTAGAGCATAGGAAAAATTTATAGCACATATAAAATATGTATAAATCTTATAGTGAATATCTTGTGGAACTAGTAAAAATGATCCATGCTTGCTAGACCCCCATGGTCCAGTAAAAGGTTTGAGTAATGATTCTTCACATCTCATCACCACAATATTGTGTTCAGTAAGTGATGAAACAATTTTTAGGGTTCCTAAACCCTTCTAAAATATTAAATTTTTCATAAATAACCATCATTTATTCGAAGTCTAAGACAACACTCACCAATTCTTTGAGTTGATATACTTCTCCTGGAACCCCATATCCTTGAGTTTTTTTCTCTTGGTTCTTCCCTGTAATGTACTAGAAACATGGATTTACTTATTTAAAGGTAACCCACTAGTATTAACTATAAAATAATTCAATTCCATGGATCTTTTTCATAGTTGATATCTTGGTCCTAGAGTAAATTCCCCCCTAAAATCCATGAGATATTATCATAGCTATGTGTGATATTTATTTCCACCATTACTAATGGTCGACATGTATCCAATAGCTCATTTTTTTATTTGAATAAGATATTACAAGAACACAATTTAAAATCCCCATAACCAAACTATTTAAGTGGATTTTATATTCTTGATGTTACATATCTCTTATTATATCCATTTTCAAAGTAGGAATGCAATATTCCATTCTCAAACCTTTTGATGGACCTCACCGGATGACCCAAAACCATGTGATATAGGGAATGAGCTTCAAAAACAGAAAAAATACTCCCAAGGTGCCATAAATCTCTTTGTATAATATTTCCTTCATACTCTACTTCACTTTCCAAGTGTTTGAATCCTTATAAAGATCTCATGGCCCTTGGAAAGGAGTGGGTACCCCTATACTTTTCCATGTATGAGTTGGATCTACATAATGGGATTAGGCCTATCAACTAGAGGAATATACTCCTTGTAGGAAAGGAACTCCAATCCTTGTGAGCCCTGAAGATATCCTAGTGCAACTCAGCACCTCAAAGTGTTTTGTGATCATCCTTGACATGTCTTCCCCATTCCGTCACCCTAGGTTAAAACTCCTAGAGACATGATTTTCACAACCCAAATTACAACTATCCAAGTGGATTTGGTATCCCTAAAATTATGCCACCATACACCAAACTAGACCTTAGAAAGGATGTGTGGTGTCCGAACCCTTCATGAATACCCAACCCTCATCATCTTAGTAAGGATGAGGGGTGTCTGAACCCTTTATGAATACCCATACTTCATTATTTCAGTAAGGATGTGGGGTGTCTTAACCCTTAATGAATACCCATCCTTCATCATTTTAATAATAATTATAGGTGTCTGAACCCTTCATTAATACCCATCCTTTACCCATTCAATTTCTTAGTTGAACAAGGAAATAAATGGTCTAATCTAGAGGATCCTAAACTACAGTATCCATAGGTCCAAACTACAAGACCCTCAACTACAACAAAATATGGTCTGAGTTAGAAGACCCTAAACTATAGCAATATAAGGTCCAAGAAATTCAAAAAAAAATTGTAGCATCTCATTAATATGAAGATACCTAAAAAAGCATGACCAATTTAAAGATACACAATTATCACTAGGTTAAAACCCAAAAATGGTAACCCCGAGAAAGATTCGAGTCTATTCTCATTGAACATTCACTCTATGTGATTACGAAAACATTGAGTATTTATGAAATGTAAATGCACAAAACATGTTAGGATAAAAACTTGTAAAGGGTGTCTTGAGAAAAATATGTTTTTTCTACTGCTAATATTTCCCCATAAAAAACTTAGGAAAAAATTAGGAAAATATAAAATAAAAAAAATCTTGTAGGGGTCGTTATCCATCCCTAAAAAAATAAACCTATACTCGTTAAGTCCATTGACTTAGTAAAAAGTTAGAACACTTTTCCTCTAGGTTATATTTACCCAAATTATCCTTTTGAACCTGATGATATCTAAATGAATGGAACAAATACATCAATGAGTATGGTTAGTACATTAATCATTTATGGGTGGTTCTCATGTAAGGTTTGTTAAGATTCGATAATTTGAGTTAAAAATTTGGTTTTACTCAGTATTATGAAATGAATTGATGTATTTTACATTCTATATGATTTTGAGTTGATGAAATTCCATTCACATGATGTATGAAATAAATATTTATAGAAACATATAAAGTATAAAAGGTTTTTTCATTGATAATATACAAATGGGGGAGGAATCACTACAACCTAGAGTCTATCCCGTGAATCCCCAAACAAATGAGGCTCTTAAAATATATAGTCCCATTAAAATATATTCTCATAGGATTCATTGAAATCCACTAACTTCTGTTCTAGGGAGAATATAAAATAGATAAATTGATCAACCAACTCAGTTTTCATCCCTAAAATTTTCTGTAATGTCTCTTCCCTAGAAACAACATCAAGTATGACCTTCTCCTTTAGGTTAAGAATCCACTATTGTTCCAACATAGTTTTCTATGAGGTTTTTTTGTTTATATTTCAACTCGGATTACCGATACAGAAGATGATAAATTTGGAACTTTAGTCGACCAATTTTGGACTTCCTAGTGTTGATTATGTTTTGGTGATCCATTACCACAATCATACCCTATGAAGCCTCATTCAGGGCCTCATCTTGATTTTTTTTCCAAAGATGAGGCCACTTCTTCTATTACCCTCATTTCAAGGTACCTTATCTTTTCTCTTAGAGAAATTTTTTACTTCAAATAGGAATGGAGAAAATTATATTAAAATATCAGTCAAGGGTGGTAAACATATAAATAATATGAAATAATTATTCCTTTATTGTAAAGACCTGTAAATTTCAAGGAAATTTTTTTCTTAATTTTCTTTGGAATTTTACAAGAACACAGTTTCTAACGGCACCTGATTCCGAGGCCCAGTGTACCCGGAATCATTTTTCGAAGTTTGGCTCGTGTACGTTTAGTGAACGAATGAGCGGGTTTTTCTAACTTTTGAACCGGTGCTCAGAATCGAATTCTGAGGGCACCGATGGAATCGCAGTGCCGGTACTTGCTTAGAAACGCCTCTTCCGAAGTTGCGTTTTCTCGGGTGTGGATTTTAATTTTTGGGCTTTAAGTTAAGAAATAAAATAATGTGGTACGACAAACTTTATTTTATTTCACTTAAAGCCGCTTAAAGACACTTTAAGCTACTTAAGCTAAGTTGAAGCAGATAGGGTGGAACCCAAAATATCCTACCCTCTTGGTAGGATATTTGTGAGGTGGGGCCCGCACAAGCCCCACCGTTTCTTTTCCGCTAAGTAACGCTCCCCCGAAAACCCCTTTTAAACGTAAGTCAACTGATGCATTTTTCTAATTTCTTAACGACCCTATTTAATTGGGTAGTTAAATTTTACAATTAATTCTTTGAATTAATTGTTCGTTACTTACCTTTATTTTTCAAATTCTTTAGTTGATAATAAAATAAGATGAGGACTTATTTTATTATGTGATTATTGTGTTAAAACTTTGGATAATCTCTAAAAGATCTTCATCCTCCTTCGCGAAGAACGCGAAGAACGCGAAGAATGACGACCTCCGATGAAAGGGAAACGTAGAACACCGAGCCCTCAAAGATCGACGACGCGACGCCGAGTACCGCGACGCCGACGCTTCTTCCGCGACGTTCTTCTTTCACGACAAATATTTGATCAACTGCTTGAGGTAGGAGATTCCAAATCTTTTAAATTCCTTTGTGGATTTTATCCTTAACACGGATTTAATACGTGAAATTAAATCTGTGTGTTTTCCTTAACCCTCAGAGATCGTCGACGCGACGCCCTTCTGCGACGACGCGACGCCCTTCTGTGACGCGACAATCCTCTTCTTCCACGACGGTCAATTCCGCGAAGAACTCTCGTCCGATGACAGCTACGAGGTAGGGGTTTTATTTGAGAACAATATTTATTTCCATGGTTGTTTCATCTAAAACAAGGAACCCAGATCAAAGTTCAATTTTAATTTTACTAAAATTGTGCCTGGTTTGTTTTTCATGTGTTGAATATTTTATTTCCGATTGTTATCACCTAACGCGGAGGGTGCGGGCCAAACAAACACGGCTCGACAACCCTCTGCAGTTTTCCGTTGATGCGCGGTTTGGCGGGCGATGAAAAAACGGGCCGCAAAGACAATTTGTTCATTCTACAGTGAAGGACGGGACCCGGGATGAGCTACGACGCAGACAGAAACGAAATCGGACCACCAGAGCAATTCCGGTGGCCCGCGGACTCCACCGGCGGCCGGAGGCGGCGACCAGCAGACCCGCGGCCGCGTGGGTCTGGTGAGACACGGGACGCGGCCCTGCCGCGTCCGCTGACCAAGGGCGGCCCCACGCGGGGCCGCGACTTTGCTTCACGTGGGGGCAGCACGCCCCCCACCACCCCCCGCGACTTCCTTTGCTCGGCCGCTCAGCCGAGCCGAGCCAAGACGACCCGCCGGCCAGGTCGCGCCCAGGCCGGGCCGGGCCACACTAGCCGGGCCGGGTCACGCCCAACCGGGTTGGACCCGGACCCGGTTCGGGCCGACCCGGGGGGGGGGGGGGGGGGTCGGGCCGGGCCCAGACCCCCCGTTTCTGGACCTTTTCGTTCTTTTGCTCATAACACGAGCTACAGGCCTCCGAACGACACGCCGTCAGCGGCGATGCGATTCTTGGATCGAGACGGTCGTTTCGGTATATCACACTCATGGTTTCGGAGTACTTTGTGTTCGGCCGGGTTGGTTCGTACACGAAACCAACCGGGCCCTCGGAGCGGAAACACTCATATCTTGAGTTTCGGACGTCCGATTGACGTGCCGTCGACTTTGTTGAATTCCTTTAAGTGAGACAGATATTTTGGCTTACTCCACCCAAGGTTTGGACGCAGGTGGAGTATGGTCGAGTTGGTTTTTCCTTAAAAACCAATCGGGCCCCTGGGACAAAAAAGACAATAACTCTCAGACCGGGCGTCCGATTGACGCACCGTCTGCGACGTTGAGTTCCTGTTGATGATACGGAACTTTTGGATACATCAACTCTGGACTATGTGTCAGTTGATGTATCAGCCTCTCGGCTCGTGGAGCGGACCCTCCCGAACGAGCTTGCTGTGTGCGGGAACCCTAGAGCTGGCTACGACTGCTACTATGACGACGACGACTGTACAAAGATCCTCAGTGGATTCGACGACGACGACTACAACACTCAGTGATCCTACGTGGGTCAGTGCTACAGATCCTGTGTGGGTCCGATCCTGTGTGGGTCAGCGCTCAGCGGTCATGTGTGGGCCAGCGCCTAGAGATCCTGTGTGGGTCCGATCCTGTGTGGGTCTTTGCGGGGGTTAGTTACCTATCGATCCTCTGTGGGTCAGATCCTTTGTGGGTCATTGCGGGGGTAAGTTACCTATCGATCTTATGTGGTTCAAATCCTTTGTGGGTCATTGCGGGGGTTAGTACCTATCGATCCTTTGTGGGTCTGACGACTTAGATGAATCGGTGGCAATACCTGATCATCTCTATCGTCATACAAGTAGTATACCTGTGAGAGCTGAAATCCTGTTTTACTTTCCTTTGTGGATTGTGTTGTGCTATCCTGTGTGGATTTACATTTTTCTTTCCTGTGTGGATTGGGTCTTACTTGAGCTCGGATGTTGGAGCCAGTGAGAATTGATGACTTATGTATATTTATGGGCATATACCTAAGCAGTGTCGGATGTTATTTAGTGATTGTATCTTTCCTTTGTGGATTATCCTTTGTGGATTCTGGGAGACCTTCGGGGGTCTCGGGGTCCCTACTGAGTAGCTTATACTCACCCCTTCACGGGCTATGCCCGCACTACGTGTGTTGGTTGCAGACGACGGACAGCGCTGATCGTGGTGGAAGCTTGCAGAGCAGGACGGTACCTGAAGGTGGACCACTGAGCGGGATGTACTCGGAGCAGTCGGCTGGACCCGAGGAGCAGTGGAGGCTATTTGTACCCACCCTTCAGGTGGGACTTCTAGTGGATGGCTCGACGTTGAGGCTTTACTTTTCAGTTGCTGTTTTCCCTTTCGAGTTGTACTTTACTTTCAGTTGGGTTTGTATTCTAGCCCACTTACTTTCCGCACTTACTATTGTACCAGTTTTTACTTAGTGTTTACTTCTGCCTTCTTACTCTGTGGTGTTTGTTGTTTAATTTACAAATGCAATGCCTTCCCTTTACTGGGATTTACGCCTTGGTGCTAGTCTCCAGCCCTTGGCCTATGGAAGGCGGGCTTGGGGTAGTCATGGCACGGGCCCCGAGGACGGGTCGTGACAAATTGGTATCAGAGGCGTTCGGTTCTACCACAGAATCTGATCTTTCTTCTATGTGAAGTAATAGTGTTAAGCATATTGAGTGTAGTTATCAGTCCAGGGAGCCCAGTGTTGGTGCGGCGGCCGACGTATCCGTACACCAGGACCCTGACTTCTGATTTCCGACTTAATGCACGAAAACATTGATTGCATATGTGTTTCAAGTTTTCTTTGTGATTACTTTGTATCAGCTCACCAGGTATACTGTTCTGACCATGGCGCACCTATTTCCTTTTCAGGATGGCCCCATGACGGCAGCCAGCTAGGGTTCCAAGATTTGAGCGTGACGACAGCCCGCCGAGCGACGAGGCCTTGGTACAGGGCCCTTTGATAGCTGAGGCACCGGCAGTACCTTTACCCGCTGAGCCACCGATGCTTCCAGCCCCAGCCACTGACGATGCACGTCACCTTAGTGCACTGCATGAGTTCCAGTGCCAGCGACCGCCTAGGTTCCGTGGGGAGACGGACCCCTAGGCATCCGAGGACTGGCTGGAGGTAGTGGTACGAGTTTTCAGGCTAGTGAGGACACCAGCAGACCTCATGGTGATCCTCGTAGCGAGCCTACTGCACGCAGCAGCGGGACGATGGTGGAGCTTGATGCTTAAGGTGCACAATGAGGCATCTATCCTCTGGACAGACTTTGAGGGCCTCTTCCGCTCAGAGTTCATCCCGGCCACCCTCTGTGCGGTGCGCATCCAGGAGCTTCTTCAGCTGCGGCATGGCAGCTTGACGGTCACCCAGTACTTGGCGAGATTTACCGATCTCTCGCGCTACTCGACCGACATGGTATGGGACCCATTCTTCCGGGCCCGGACCTTTGAGAAGGGATTGAGACATGAGATCAGGTCATCACTGATCTCCCTCAGCATTCCGACTCAGGCAGGAGTACTGGAGAGAGCCCTTTTGATCGAGATCTTTCTTGCTGATACTTCTCCAGCGGCGAGACCTACCGCGGGGCGAAACATAGAAGAGTCTTCCGCAGCAGGCAGTCAACGGATGACTCAGGGGTCCAAGCAGACGAGACCCTCACGCAGATGACCTTAGGACACTGGTTCAGCAGTGCGGGGCACACAGCGTGGAGCCAGTCTTTCGAGAGGCAGGCAGTGCTACACATGCAGCGGGCAGGGTCACATGGCTCGTGACTGCCCGACCCACCATGCTGAGGAGTAGCAGACGGTTGAGGGACCACTGAGTTAGAGGTAGAGGGTCGACCGTGGCGGTCTGCAGGGAGGAGGCGGACGAGGTAGAGGAGCTGGACGAGCAGTAGGTGGTGGGCGAAACTTTGAGGTTCTACGACCACCACCACCAGGAGGTCCACCCCAAACACAGGGAGCTGGCGGGCAGAGACATGCACAACTCCAGGCAGCGGAGGCCTACGACCACGGTGCGCCCGAGATGATTCAAGGTACGATCTATGTCTATTCCACCCTTGATGCTGTTCTTATAGACACAAAAGTGAGTCACTCTTTCATAGCTGCTGCCCTTGTTCAGAGCTCGGAGATTCTGACAGAGCCGTTGGCTCGATCCTTACGGCTAGAGACTCCTACGGGAGCAGACTCGACAATTACGCACTGGTGGCCGGGCATGAAGAAGGCTGTGGCAGAGTTTGTTTCTCGATGCGTCACCAGCCATTAGGTGAAGGCAGAGCATCAGGTACCAGCAGGCTTGGTACAACCCTTGGAGGTCCCAGAGTGGAAGTGGGACGAGATATCTATGGACTTCGTGAATGGACTTCCACGCACTTCCAGAGGTCATGACTCCATTTGGGTGATTGTCGACCGACTCACCAAGTCAGCTCACTTCTTACCCATCAGAGAGCAGGGCTCAGTGGAGAGCTTGGGACGTCTCTACGTTCAGGAGATTGTACGGCTTCACGGTGTGCCATCATCTATCGTCTCTGATCGAGATGCTCACTTTACTTCCCGACTTTGGAAGGGGTTGCAGGAGGTGTTCGGGACACAGCTACGTCTGAGCACCGCCTTTCACCCTCAGACGGATGGTCAGACAGAGAGGACCATTCAGACCCTCGAGGACATGCTCTGCGCATGTGTCCTTGACTTTGGTCGCATTTGGGAGGACCACCTACCCTTGGTGGAGTTTGCGTACAACAACAGTTACCACTCCAGCATCGGGATGACACCATACGAGGTGTTGTACGACAGACCTTACAGATCTTCTTTGTGCTGGACAGACCCTGGGGAGTCAGCACTTGCGGGACCAGAGATGGTTCGGGCCATGACAGAGAAGGTCCAGGTCATCCAGAAGAGGATGAGGACAGCTCAGAGCCGGCAGAAGTCTTATGCTGACAGGAGGCGGAGGCCACTAGAGTTCAAGGATGGAGACCACGTGTTCTTGCGTGTCTCAGCTCGACGTGGATTACGGAGATTTGGCTGAGGCGGCAAGTTGTCTCCATGCTTCATCGGACCATTCCAGGTCCTCAGCAAGATCAACGAGGTGGCTTATCGCCTGGCTCTACCACCTCAGTTGCACCGGGTGCACGACGTCTTCCACATATCTCAGCTGAGGAGATACGTGCACGACCCGACGCATATCATTGACCATGGGGAGTTGGATGTTGATGATGGGGCGACTTTTGCGGAGGTCCCGGTGGAGATCGAGGATCGACAGGAGCGGGTCCTACGTGGATGATCGATTCCTCTAGTACGCATCAGATGGCAGCACGGGAACCTCCAGGAGAGCACTTGGGAGTGGGAGGCTCAGATGCATGCTCAGTACCCGCATTTGTTTCCCTAGCTTATGATGTATCTTTACGGGGACGTAAAGACCTGAGGTGGGAGTGATGTAAAGACCCATAAATTTCAAGAAAATTTTTTTCTTAATTTTATTTGGAATTTTACAAGAACGTAGTTTCTGACGGAACCTGATTCCGAGGCCCGGTGTGCCGAGAATCATTTTTCGAAGTTTGGCTTGGGTACGTTCAGTGAACGAATGAGCGGGTTTTTCTAACTTTTGAAACGGTGCTCAAAATCTAATTCTGAGGGCACCGATGGAATCACAACGCCGGTACTTGCTTAGAAATGGCTCTTCCGGAGTTGCGTTTTCTTGGGTGTGGATTTTAATTTTTGGGATTTAAGTTAAGAAATAAAATAATGTGGTATGACAAAATTTATTTTATTTCACTTAAAGCCGCTTAAAGCCACTTTAAGCTGCTTAATCTGAGTTGAATCGGATAGGGTGGAACCCAAAATATCCTACCCTCTTGGTAGGATATTTGTGAAGTGGGGACCGCACGAGCCCCACCGTTTCTTTTCCGCTAAGTAACGCACCCACAAAAATCCCTTTTAAATGTAAGTCAACTGACGTGTTTTTCTAATTTCTTAACGCCCCTATTTAATTGGACAGTTAAGTTTTACAATTAATTCTTTGAATTAATTTTTCGTTACTTACCTTTTTTTTCAAATTCTTTAGTTGATAATAAAATAATATGAGGACTTATTTTATTATGTGATTGTTGTGTTAAAACTTTGGATAATCTCTAAAAGATCTTCATCCTCCTTTGAAAATAATGCGAAGAACGCGAAGAACGCCGACCTCCAATGAACGAGAAACGTAGAACACCGAGCCCTCGGAGATCGACGACGCGACGCCGAGTACCGCGACGTCGACGCTTCTTCCGCGGCGTTCTTCTTTCACGACAAATATTCGATCAACTGCTTGAGGTAGGAGATTCCAAATCTTTTAAATTCCTTTTTGGATTTTATCCTTAACACGGATTTAATACGTGAAATTAAATCCGTGTGTTTTCCTTAACCCTCGGAGATCATCGACGCGACGCCCTTCTACAACGACGCAACGCCCTTCCGCGACGCGATGATCCTCTTCTTCCGCGACGGTCAATTCCGCGGAGAAATCTCGTCCGACGACAGCTATGAGGTAGGGGTTTTATTTGAGAAAAATATTTATTTCCATGGTTGTTTCATCTAAAACAAGGAACCCAGATCAAAGTTCAATTTTAATTTTATTAAAATTGTGCCTTGTTTGTTTTTCATGTGTTGAATATTTTATTTCCGATTGTTATCACCTAAAACGGAGGGTGTGGGCCAAACAAACATGGCCCGACAACCCTCCGCAGTTTTCCGTTGATGCGCGGTTTGGCGGGCGATGACAAAATGGGCCGCAGAGATGATTTGTTGATTCCGCAGTGAAGGATGAGACCCGAGATGAGCTACTGTGCAGACGGAAACGAAATCGGACCACCAGAGCAATTCCGGTGGCCCGCGGACTCCACCGGCGGCGCGGGTCACTGGCGCGGTGGCGCCGACGGCCCGTAGACCCGCGGCCGTGCGGGTCTGGCGAGACACGGGACGCAGCCCTGCTGTGTCCGCTGACCAAGGGTGACCCCACGCGGGGCCGCGACTTCGCTTCACGCGGGGGCAGCACGCCCCCCCGTGGCTTCCTTTTCTCGGCCGCTCGGCCGAGCCGAGCCAACCCGACCCGCCGGCTGGGTCGCGCCCAGGCCGGGCCGGGTCGCGCCCAACCGGGTCGGACCCGGTTCGGGCCGACCCCAGGGGGGGGGGGGGGGTCGGGCCTGGTCGATCCGGGCCCAGACCCCCCGTTTCCGGACCCTTTCGGTCTTTTGCTCAAAACTTGAGCTACATGCCTCTGAACGACGCGCCATCAGTAGAGATGTGATCCTTGGATCGAGACGGTTGTTTCGGTATATCACACTCAAGGTTTCGGAATACTTTGGTTTTGGCCGGGTTGGTTCGTACACAAAACCAACCGGGCCCTCAGAGCGGAAACACTCATATCTTGAGCTTCGGACATCCGATTGATGTGCCGTCAACTTTGTTGAATTCCTCTAAGTGAGACGGATCTTTTGGCTTACTCTGCCCGAGGTTTGGACACAGGTGGAGTACGGTTGGGTTGGTTTTTCCTTAAAAACCAACCGGGCCCCTGAGACGAAAAAGCCAATAACTCTCAGACCGGGCGTCCGATTGACGCGCCGTCTGCGGCGTTGAGTTCCTGTTGACGATACAGAACTTTTGGATACATCAACTCTGAACTATGTGTCAGTTGATGTATCAGCCTCTCGACTCGTGGAGCGGACCCTCCCGAACAAGCTTGCTGTGTGCGGGAACTCTAGAGCTGGATGCGACTGCTACTGTGACGACGACGACTGTACAGAGATCCTCAGTGGATTCGACGGCGACGACTACAACACTCAGCGATCCTACGTGGTTCAGTGCTACAGATCCTATGTGGGTATGATCCTGTGTGGGCTAGCGCCTATAGATCCTGTGTGGGTCCGATCCTGTGTGGGTCTTTGCGGGGGTTAGTTACCTATCGATCCTTTGTGGGTCAGATTCTTTGTGGGTCATTGTGGGGGTTAGTTACCTATCGATCCTGTGTGGGTCAGATCCTTTGTGGGTCATTGCGGGGGTTAGTACCTATCGATCCTTTGTGGGTCCGACGACTTAGATGAATCAGTGGCAATACCTGATCATCTCTATCGTCATACAAGTAGTATACCTGTGTGAGCTGAAATCCTGTTTTACTTTCCTTTGTGGATTGTGTTGTGCTATCCTGTGTGGATTTACGTTTTGCTTTCCTGTGTGGATTGGGTTGTACTTGAGCTCGGATGTTGGAGCCGAGTGAGAATTGATGACTTAGGTATATGTATGGGCATATACCTAAGCAGTGTTTGATGTTATTTCATGATTGTATCTTTCCTTTGTGGATTATCCTTTGTGGATTCTGGGAGACCTTCGGGGGTCTCGGGGTCACTACTGAGTAGCTTATACTCACCCCTACATGGGCTATGATCGCACTACGTTGTGTTGGTTGCAGACGACAGACAATGCTGATCGTGGTGGAAGCTTGCGGAGCAGGACGGTACCTGGAGGTGGACCACTGGGCGGGACGTACTCGGAGCTGTCGGCTGGACCTGAGGAGCAGTGGAGGCTATCTGTACCCACCCTTCAGGTGGGACTTCCAGTGGACAGCTCGACGTTGCGGCTTTACTTTTTCAGTTGCTGTTTTCCCTTTCGAGTTGTACTTTACTTTCAGTTGGGTTTGTATTTTGGCCCACTTACTTTCCGCACTTACTGTTGTACCAGTTTTTACTTAGTGTTTACTTCTGCCTGCTTACTCTATGGTGTTTTTTGTTTACTTTACAAAGGCAATGCCTTCCCTTTACCGGTATTTACGCCTTGGTGCTAGTTTCCAACCCCTGGCCTATGGAAGGTGGGCTTGGGGTAGTCACGGCACGGGCCCCGAGGACAGGTCGTGACATTTATCTCCTTGAAGGGGCCCTCTAAGATTAAGCTCCAAATATCCCCAACACTTTTTTCCACATCAATTGATGAAGTGATACGTACTCCAATCCTTGAATAAAGCTTAATATAGAAACAAGAATATATTCTAGGACTAAGTCACTAAGTTAGTGACTTAAACTCACATCCTTTAATGATATTGGAATAGAGTCATCTCTTATATCATTTGATCTAGTTGGGGGGGGGGATCCTAAAGAAGAAGGGCATAAGGAATCTAATCTTCGAGGTGAAGGTACTATAATGAGAGGTATACAGGTTTTTAAATTAGAATATGAAAAATATTTTTCTATTATATAGTCAATGTACGTGATTAGTGCTAGTAATGTACCTTTTTTAGCTGCATCACTAGAAACATCTATTGTTCGGATCCCATCTTTAGAGGAAGAATAAATACCCACTTGCGATGGCGACTTGGCTTCACCATGAATGTTTTATCCATTAGTGTAGTCTCCAAGACACATTTTATGGGTATAAGAGAAAAAAACTATTAAGAACCATAATAAAAATTTTAAAATGTGTTTTTTATCTAAATAAGTGTTTACCCTCATCCAGGGACACCTCAATCTATGAAAAATCAGTGGTATAATAGTTACCAATGTCAAATTCCTCCAAGAGAACATCTACCTGTGTTGGGTCAAAGTGAAAAATTTCTAAAACATTTTGGAAATATTCCAAGTACAACTATGCTATAATCTCAACCATTTCCACTCATTGATGTATTGGTCCCAACATTGATGTTTTTATTGGAGCATTAAAATCCAACCTATATCCTCAGGATCAGATGTTTATTCCATCACATGGGCTCGAGGAGTACCTTTAACTTTTAAGAAATTTATAATATTATTCTAAAATAGATGAGGGAGGAGAATAATCTTAGTGTAACACTTACTAAAGGATTCCTGGTGAGAAAAATTTGATGAATTTGAGTGATTCCTTTTTCTGGTCCACTTTGAGGAAGGATCAATAGAAGGGTCCATCATTTAAGGCACTAAAGATGGTGCCAATGGAGGTGTAGATTATGACGCCTCCAGAAAAATGGAATCAACCTCATTATATCTATTTGAATAAGAGAGACCTCATACTTTGTATCCTAGCTATCATCTAGGTTAACTCTAGTGGCCATACCCCCATTGGAATACAGTAGAGATACTAGGAGTGGCCTGGTCCCTTTAGCTCCCTACCATACTCATGGAGATAAAAAATATGTCAACATGATTATGATAAAAATGAAGTTATTTGAGGATGTTTATATAATTATTTTTAACTTTTACTTGGGGATAAGATGTAATACCTCATCTGAAATAACCACTATTGTTCCGAGAACCATCATCTATTGCACATGAGGTGAATAGTGGACTTGGACTTTCACACTTTGCACTAGAACATCAAGGTCTTGTAGAAAGGCCTTGACCTTGGAAGGCTAGTCTTTATATGTGATTCCCTTGAGAGAAGTGATGGGTGAAAATTCCTCTAAGTATATTGTCACTTAATTCAACAAACCCCAAATCTTAGCCTATGAGTTCTCTATCCTCTAAATCTACCACCACTGATATGTAGTGGGAAATGCCATCTTGGTCGAGAATTCACTTACAAACACCTCACTCATCATAGATGCACTATATGACACCTTTAATAGTAAAAAAATTGATTCCAAATGTATCAAATCTTTGTGATACATCTCTGAAGTCATGATATTTATAGAGGATAACTGCTTTCTAGGTCTCAGATTGGCCTCAATCATTGGTGGAAGCCTTGTAGTCTTAGGTACCAAGGTGGATAACTTCCCATTATGGTATTATTGGATCCAAATCAAGGAATAGTTCTTGTAAAAACCAATCTCAGTGTTGGTTGGAGGTAATTATACCTAAGTTTAAGGCTTAAACCTTGTCAGCATCAATAAGAATTGGTGAGAAACCATTGATTTCCTTTTAAATGGAATGTGGATAGGAGTAGGGAAACTTGTTTGAATGCACCATAATTGACACCCAAACTGACATGGTGTGTATCATTCATAGATAATTTTATTGTCTATTTGAGTGGATAGGACTCCCTCATGAATGGAAATAAAATAATCTCATGTCTTATGGTTTCCCTTTCTATTTTCAATTTTACCACTAATGGGTTCCTTGTAAGTAATGAAAGATAAATGATCATAATGACTCATGTGGGACCTGACTTTTTATCTCTTCAACATGATGGGCCTTATTCCACTAATTCACTACAAAAGGGGTTAAACTAGATTCCAATAATACTCTAGGAACTTAGATACTCGTATCTTCCCGTCTAAGCCCCCATCGAACCCCACAAAACATATAATGAGACAAAAAGACTTTATAGGGATCTTCCCATGTAAATATGGCATAACAGATGATATATTCTATCCAAATTAGGAATGGAAAAATTGAAATTCTTCCATACTATAATGGATGACACCATTATAAAAGTAGAAACATTGAATCCACCCATTTACCTAGTTGGGAGAAGGCACCTGATCAGGTATATTATGAGAAATCTATCCAATTGAATGGGTTAGTTGACATCAAGAACGACCACCCACCCATAGTTGTTTAATGAAACTTATTCAATTTTAGGATAATAGGAACCATTGGCCCCATGAGACTATTGTGGTGGGTAGGCATTTAATCTCTTGATTTTGGGTTTTGAACGGGAATTCTTGATAAAAAATTGTGCACATTTCCTAAAAGAGATGTCCACCATGGGAAGTGGGGCCTTCCTAAGGACCTTCTCATCCAGCTTGATCAGTTCCCTAGAAATGGGAAATGTCTTATCTATGTGATCCCAAGTAGATGAAGGGGGGAGAAACTCATCATATATATCTCTCAAAATTAGTTTATAATATATTTTCTCAATATCCTTGAGACTGATTCTGACCTCACCATGCATTAGATGAAATGTATTTGTGTCTCGACTCTTTTAGCTAACTAGTTCCATCATTATTTTTTTATAATTAAATATGGTTTGTGAAATCTAGGTGTCCACATACATTGTAATTTTTCTTAAATCAACAGTAAATTCTGTACTGATAAGCTGTGCCCAGAAAGGCTAAACCGACTCCATTCAAAAGCTCCCTCTTGATCAAAGGTCCCAACTAGGAAATCATCTGAACTTCTGATTCATTGAAGATTTTATGCATTATCAATCAGTGCATATGAATTTTTAGATTAGATACATAATCTACCTCTTTAAATTTTGTTGGTATAAACTTTAATATATACCTGTTAGAGCATTTTTCCTTGGAAATTAAGTGGCCCATATGAGAGATATTTTCCCTAAAGGAGTTATGGGACTTTAAGATCCAAGAAAGTGGAACAGTCTTCAATTGGAGGAATTGGGTTGGGAGCATTATTTTTGAGGTTGAACCCATATAGAGGTAGTGAGTATGAATAATAAAATTCCATAATATTTTTCCTTATAAGGTTCAACAACTACACATGAGCTAACTGGATGACCAGATGTTGATCAACATCCACATTTTCAAACATGGCATTCTAAAAAACACCATTATGGTGACTTCCTTTTTTGAATATATTTTTACAAAAATATAAGAATAATATGTTATATGAGTGAAAAACCTTGTCAAAAGGAGTAAAATTAGTGCATATATCCGGTAATATCATGTGGATTCCATGAACCATATGATGACTTGTGACATTATGACCCATCCCAGGACTTACGAATCATGTCAACCATATAAAATATCATGATCAAATGATCGATCTTATGAATTTTGATGCATAACCATGTGATGGTCATATGAATCACATAAATATTAAGCTATAAAGTGATAGCTCTTGCGAGACAATTCAAGAACACAAGATATACCCACAAACAAGGGTGTGCAACATTGTTCAGATAAGTTACCATTTATTAGTTCACCAATTGATTAAGAAATCCATCAAAACAAGGCAATCACATGAAGAGGTCAAGAAATGAGATCACATGATCATGTCTCATGAATATTTCATATGATGGTGTTACATGAAGTGGTATTTCATAGTAATCACATAATAGAGGAAATCAAGAGAGATCTAGAGGTTTGGGTCACAAGTGAAATGACCAACCACTCACTCCCCTATTTATAGGGCTTCATGTGGAATAAAAATTTTCTATTGGAATACCAAAATATTCTTAAAATATCAACTAGTGGAAGCCTAAGGGACTCATATGAGAATTTAATTCCTTAGAACCGAGTCCTTATTTCTTTGGACTTCGATTCTTAGTGGGAGGGGGGGGGGATTTTTTGATGCTTGTAAAATGAGAATAAAAAATTTCAGGATCAGATAAATACCCAAAATATAGGTATTATTTTATCCTCCAAATAAAGAAAGAAACTACATAGATACATGGATATTAATTTATAATGTCACATGAACTATGTAATATTCAATGAGAATCACGAAGGCATGACCCTAGGAACATCACATGAATGGGTTATGAACTTCATGTGATCTGTTAATGATAATGCAAAGAACATATAATGATTCCTACGGATCATGAAAAGACCCATTAGATATCTTGCATGATCATGTGTAGTCCCTCAAATGAGTTATTTTGTTATTATGTGACATAAAATCTAAAAATCACACAATAGATTCCTAAAATAAAATTTAAAAAATATGAAAACATCATAATAAGGGAGTTATTTTTATTTTCATGAAAAGTGATTACACGATTAGCATGGTTAGTGAATGATGAAGAGAAATCCCTGGTGACATGTTGGCCTTATCACATGAAGGCCACTGGACATGTAACCTTCTTCTTGTGAAGAAGTTTAGAATTTTCCATTTGATCATGTGAGGCCTTGATAAACAAACAATGGATGAATTCCATAGGATTTATAAAATGAAATATGAAAAATACAAGATACCTTTTCCAAGATAGTTACACAATTTTTCATGTGAAGAGTTTATACACTCCATGTGATCAGTACACCGATCACACTTAGGCCCTTCGATGTGCCAACTTGATATCATGAAGGGCCCCATACACACCATCTTGATCTCATAAGGGTCCCCAATATCATTTTCCTAATCATACAAATGGCCATTTTAATGTCAACTTAATCATAAAAGGCTACCATATATATGGATTCAATTACATAAATTCATTTTTAGCATCCCATTTTTATCTTGTGAAAGCCCTTTGGTAAGTCATGGGATCAATAAATATGTAAATGATGGAATGATCACACAATATTTATTTTTTACGTGATGCAAAGATGACATCATGAAAAGCATGTATATGAATAGTCCCTCCTCTAACTCAATATGAGATATAAGAGTTATGTTATGTGGAAAGTGGCATAGATTTAGGGAAATGATTCCTATAAAATCCCCCTTGAAACATATAAAAAACAAAAATGGGGTGATAGGGAACTTCTTGGAGAGAAGGATCACGTGATTTCAAGAGTCTTCATATTGAAAAATGTACAGTGAGTAATTTAAGGGATTACATGATATAGGTATTAATTTTTTTGTGATAATTTCATTAATAACATGAAGGATATTTGAAATGTTAGATGAATCATGTAAAGGGACTTTATTACATCATCTTGATTATGCAATTCCTCAGTAGAAAAATTCCTTATAGATATTGGGGTGTTTACACAAAGAAGTCTGAAAAATATGGGAGCTTCATGTGAAGGAAGAAACACCATTTTTCATGTGATGGACTTATAAAATTTACATAATCACTTCCATGATCACACAATGAAACCATGGACATGATAGATTGATCACACAATAGCCTCCAGTCATATTAGCTTAATCATGTGATGGGCCTTTGGCACATCCATTTGATTATGTGATGCCTTAGTTGGAAAAAGCCTTATAGATATTGGGGTGTTTATATGAAGAAGGTTGATAATGAAGGGAGATTTATGTGAAGTAAGATACACTATTTTTCAAACAAAGTACCTATGCACTTCACATATTTATTTTCTTAATAATACAATGACGCACTGGACTTGTCAGCTTGATCATGTGAAAACCCTCATTCATGTTAGCTTTGATCATGAAATGTCCTCATACATGTAATCTAAGTTCACATGAAGTCTCTAAACTTTCCAGTTGATCAGGTGAAAACCCTATGAAATATTTGAATTCTCATATAGTATCCCTCTAACATTCCAACCATCTCAAGAAGAAACCTTGGATATTTCAACCTTGATAACATGAAAGGCCCTGAACATGCAATCTTCAATCATGAAAAGTCACCTTGGACATTTAAACTTGATCACCCAATAACACTTAGTCATGTAATTTGGATCATGCGAAGGGCCTTCAACACATCATCTTGATTACACAATTCCTTATTAATAAAAATCCTTACATATATTGGGGAATTTACATGAAGAAGGATAAAAATGATGTAATATTAATTTGAAGGAGGATATACTATTTTTCACATGAAGGACTTATGCACTTTATATAATCAATTCCTTAATCATGGAAAGATACCTTGAAAATTTTATCTTGATCATAAGAAATCCCTTAGTCATGTTATCTTTAATCGAATGAAGTCATCATACATGTTATCTGGGTTAATGTGAAGTCTCTAGACTTTTCAACTAATCACGTGAAAGCCCAAAAACATGTCAGACTTATCACGAGACAATCCTATGAAATGAAAACCATGTTAGTTAGACACCTTGGACATGTCAGCCTAGATAACATGAAAGGCCCTGTACATTCCAACTTTGATCGGGTGAAGGGAATTCAACATGTCATCATTGATCATGAGAATCACCTCATATAAATTAGCTTCAATCATGAGAATAACCTTAGAGATGACTACCATTTTAGGAAGATACTTTGGACATGTCAGGAAGATACCCCAGATATGTTAGGTATACACCCTTGTAAATGTCATCCTCTTCCAATAAGAATACTTGGGCATGTACCCTCAAACCATGTGAACCCTCACAAACAAGGGCCTTTGGTCGAGAATTCCCATTCATATGGGAATTTTTCATAATGTACTATAGATAAGAAATCATGAAACCCTATCAGTATTATAGGATCCTCATTCCATAAATCATGCTTAATCAACCACTCATGGTCCTCAATCTCCATACATTAGAGGATAAGGGTTGGATATATTTCATGGGAATCCACATCGGTGTAATTCCTTCAATATTGCATTTTTTGACACCCACCCCTTATGGGCCCACCATTATTCCATATCTATTGGTGGATTGAAAAACTTAACTAAACAATGTAGACCCTAACTCTTGTTATAAGTAGGATACATATGATTACATCATAAGGATAGACCTCCATATTAAAGACTATGTCAGGGATACTTCAATGAATAATTATTACATCTATATATAGTTCAACCGATCACCTTCTATCAATTATTTATCACAATGAGAATGAATCATATGAGATTAGGGATTTGTAATGATGGTGTCACTAGCATCATCATAGAAAACAAACCAATAAGGGAAGCCACACCATGTAATCCAAATTCAATAATATGGTACAAATGCCTCCTTAAATGGGAATACATCTTGGATTATTCCCCTAAGGAATTCCCATATTGATAAAATCTGGTTCAATAACCCTTATGATTATTAGTTACATGTCCTCACCAAGCAATGAATTGAGGAAAAACTGGACTATGAAGAACCTAATTTCTATTATAATCATGATACTTATGAAGCCTTCATAAAGCTATATATACATAATAAATATCCAAATGGAATCTTTTAAATCCTTACTGCATGATTTTAAACTTCATGGTGTGGTCTTACCATATAACCTAAAACTATGTCAAACAAAATAAATGGGATTTGATTCCTACTCTTACATGATACGTAGGATTCCTCTTGGAGGTTTAATCCTATTATTAAAACACTGATTTCCTTCCTGGATGGAAGTAAACTTTAGAGTTCTTGGAAATATAGATTCAAAACACAAGCAACCATCCATTTCTAAGAAATAATAGGAAATATATGGAGAACCTCTGACAAATACATATGTTTTCATAGATAGAAACCCCTTTGAATATAGAGGTACTAAGAAACCAATTGTTTTATTAGGGTAATAAATCCCATATTAGGATTTGGAAAATATTTAAAAACATATCTTAAATATATAAGAGACTCCTAGAGTAGGCAAAAATCCCCCCCAAAAGGGTACGATGAGCCCAAAATCCCATCCTCTTGACCAATGTGAGTTCTTAAGTGTCATTTGGTTTGAAACACCAAATTATTTCTTACCTTTGAAAAGAAGGCCTATAACTTTTTATGGATGTGGGATCCATTGGGATTTTCCATGAGAAATGAAAATGGTAAACCCAATGTGAATGATTGTACAACCATACCCGACCCACCAATATCAAATTTTAGGCCCCAATTGTCAGCTAAATTAAAAACGGTGAATCCAATTTGAACCTTTAAATAATAAAAGAGAGAGGGTTTTTACATGTTGGGGAATTTCTATCCACCATTTGATGAAAATGGATACAACCATATGGATTTAGTGAAACCATAGAATACCAATAAGGGTTTCAATTTTCTAAAATCCAATTTTGGATTAAGGTAAGTAGCATGATCATAGAATATTCATTTGAAATGAATATTTACCATGTGTCTATAAGAGGTTATTGGGAGCACCATTGTTTTCCAAGTGAAATATTTTTGATAATATATAGAAAAAATCATTAGTCTTATAGTTAACTATGACTAGAATGAAATCTACTCTCAATATATTGATTTATAGTAGTAACCCAAGTTATAAATAATAATATCCAATGAGGTAGATATAATTGTTACTCAGACCAAGTCAAATTACATATACAAACAAAAAATTGAAAAATAAAAGTTGGAAGAATTTTAGGGATAATTGTGGCCAATTTCACATGAAATAAATCTATCTAAAGAAGAAATATAGAAGAAATAAGAGGATATTATTGTGGTGATGGGTGGAATTCCATAATAATCAATGATGGATCTATGACATATTCCATACTCTATACTAGATATGATATTTCCAAAATTTACTTTATTGTTGGAAAATATTAGTTTAATATAGGAGAAATGCATCAGATGTAGTCAAGAATATCGAATTGTACTTGAAAATTTATAAGGGATATATACCTGGTACATAAAGTGGAAGGGATAGTAGTAATCAAGGGACACAAACTAGTCTTCCTATATTTCAATATGATCTAAAATTGTATTTAGGATAGGTTAATTTTCTATAGTTGTTCATAAAATATAGTATTTTATATATTTATAAATTCCAAGTATGTTGTGGCTTCTGATGGAGCTAAAGAAGAAATATAATATATTTAATGATTTATTCTATGTTCTTTGTTTTATAACTAGTTTTTAAATTATTATCATTATGATAAACTTACAACAATGGTACCAATGACGTAGTCAAATTTATGACATAGGAAAAAGGATATAATTGGGGTTATCATCTCTTGAGGGTTTTTACTCAAGGAGGTGAAGTCACAGATGTCAGAGTAGCTATATAAAAAATCATGGTAGGCCTAGTGACTAAATCTATAACTGAGCTGAAGCATGATCTTATCATGTGAGACATAAAAGTTTTATAATTAGAATGTTGGATCTAGTGAAACTAAAAGTGTTGTAAAAGTGGGTAACCTAGACCTAACATGATTAATACTTTTCAATTACCATTTCATGTATTCAATGAATAGTGTATTATGTATTCTTACCATAATAGTGTTTATATTTATGCATCCACTTTTTACATGGTAATTTCCATAGATTATTTGTTGTGTTAATAAGTTATAGTAGTTCCCAACTACAATTAGAACCTCAAGATACTATAAAAGTAATATTAAAAATATATCTGATGGTCTAGATACATTATATTGACCAGACATAGATAATTTCTGAATATCAGGGGCTGGGGGTTTATAACCATTGAGGTTTTTTCTCATGAAATTCACACATAGAAATTTCAAGTGTAAGTGATCATGAGGACGGAGCCACTAATAGAAACACCATATGTTTTCTTTTTCATTGATAGTTCTTATTTATGAACATGTGTATTAGTCTTTTGAATTGATAAAATTATCAATGTGTGCTACTTGATTACATACTTTGATGCAAGAAAAAAATGAAATTGTTTCTTGGTGATGTAGCTTGTGTTTGGTAAACCATTTATGGTATGATATTGATTAAATAATCAATATATATTTTTTCGCTTCCAAAAGGAAGTTATATATCTTTCTCAGTTGATCTAGAAAATAATACATTTTACTAAATCCATGGCCACTTTAGTAGAATGTAAATTTATCTAGCAAGGTCAATGAATATAAAAGTAATAAAGTACGATGCAAAAATTATACATCCTATTTTATGAGATATCATGAGATAAAGAGATTATATTATATGGTGTATGCTTGTAAAAGGTTTTCATTTCTATGAATATATATTATCTACTTAGGATATTTTATGGGTTGATAGACTCTAATTATGGTGTATGAGTAGTAATCACTGCTATGAAGATCATGGTCTAGATGGCCACACATTTAGTGTATTCAAAAGTATAGTGTATTCTTATGAATATGAGTTTAAGACATGGTGGGACCCACTACAAGGTTTGGGTGTTGTCTGGATTTGAACGATTTCCATGAAATAAATAAATTCATATTGTTTAAGTTTAGAATAATTGGTATTAAATTTATTTATTAATATTATTAATTAGTTATATAGTGAATACATGGAATAATACTTAATGAAAAAAATATTATTTTAATATTCACAGTTCATTTAATATTTACAGGAATAACGAGTCAAGTTAATGGACCACTTTTATTATGTAATATATTTAAAATATTATAATAAATTGATAAAAATTTAAATAATATTAATAAAATAATTTTAGGTTATAATATTTCGTTTCACTACTAAAAAAGAGGTCTTTAATAGTGTTAGAATAGGCCTTTATCAGTATTAAAGAAGCGTTGACTACCACAAAGTGATTAAAAGGCCTAGGATTTTATCAGTGCTTTTATTTAGTGATGATAAAGGGACAGATTATTAGTGATTTTAGAGGTGATGATAAAGACATCATTTATCAGTGATTATCAAAGCACTAATAAAGATACCCTTTATTAGTGCTTCCCAAAGCACCGATAAAGGTCCCTTTATGATCACTTTTAAGAGTGTTGATAAAGGGTCCCTTTATCAGTGCTCTTAGAAGCACTGATAAAGTATTCATTTATCAATTCATTTACTAGAACTGATAAATGGGTATAATGCAGCTTAACGTTAAAGCACATTATAGCACAAAAAATAGGTCATATTGTAGTGTGATATAATAGTACACTATAACACTATAAATTAGAAAAATTAGACACAAATAGAAAATTTAAATGAAATAAGATTTATAAAACAAATACAAGAAAAAACACTATTATTGAGAAAAATAATGCACCAGTATATAAAATTACAAGCCACCCCTACATGAGAAAAATAATGCACTTATATAAGAAATAAATTTTTATGTTAGTAATAATATAAATAAATAAATTAAATATAAAGAGTTACTTATAAACTAAAATTTGATTCGTATTAGGTTCACTCTATGTCAGATTGCATTGTAGTTTATTTTTGTATGTTACACCATTTATTTTACATCTTCTAGCATTGTCTCTATGAAAATTAACTAAATAAGTATATGAAAAAGTTATAATTAAATTAATTAAGTAATATCAGATAGAATTATGAGAAAACATTCTAGGATCGTTTGCTCAGTTTTGGTGATGTGATGCATGTTTTAAACAAAAATGAAACTTATATATTTGAAAGATACCCTTAGAGTCATACCAGTCACACCATGAATTAGATTGAGTTTCATATAATTTATACCCATCCCAAATGACTTTTGGATCATTTTCCTAAAGTATAAAAATAATCTGAATGCATTTACTTGGTTTTGAGTAAGCCACTTATGTTTTTTACAAAAATATCATTTTAAATTGGAAATACACACTTTGAGTCATACCGGTCACACCATGTGTGGGTTTGATATAAGATTGATTATAAAATTTCAAAAATGAATTATAAACCATTTCCTTAAATTTTCTAGATAATCTGAGCAGATTTACTTGTCTTTTAGTGGGAGACACTTTTTTATATTAAAATTTCAATTTTAAACTAATAAAGGACACTTTGAGTCATATTAGGAAAATTGTGTATCATATTGAGTATGAGATGATACTTACACATCAAAAAATGACTTATGGATTATTTTCCTTAAGTATAAAAACAATCAAAACGAATTTTATTAGTTTTGAGTATGGTAATTGGTTTTTTAATAAAATTAATGTCAATTTAGAATAAAAATATGTACTTGGAGTCATACCGGTCACAATGTGTGTCAAATTGTGATGAGGATTATTTCTACACATCCAAAATTACTTATGGGTAGTTTTAATATAGTATTAAAACAATACTAATGTTTTCCTTGGTTTTGAGTACGCCACTTGTGTTTTTTACTAAAATATCATTTTAAACTAGAAGCATGAACTTTTATTCATACCAGACACATCGTGTGTAGGATTTATTTGATACTAATTCCTACACATAAGAAATTAATTATAAATATTTTTTTTAAATTATAAATAAAATATGAGTGAATTTTCTTGGTTTTCAACGAGTGATACTCTTTGAACTAAAATGTCAATTTTAAACTGACAATAGACACTTTGAGTCATACTGGGTACACCATGTATCATATTGAGGTGGGGATAATTACTACACATAAAAAATTACTTATGAATCATTGTACTAAATTATCAAAACAATATGAATGTGTTTTCTTGGTTTTGAGTATGTCATTTGTCTTTTTTAATAAGGTAAATTTTAATTTTGAATAAAAGGCGCACTTTGAGTAATACCAGTCACACCGTGTATCAGATTGAGGGGCATCTAATTCATACACATCAAAAATGACTTATGAAACATTTTTCTAAAGTATAAAAATAATATGAATGTTTTTCATTGGTTTTGAGTATGCCACTGGTGTTTTTTTTACTAAAATGTAATTTTAAATTGGAAACGTACATGTTGAGTCATACCATTTGTAACATCCCAGGTAAATAAAGAATAAAAAGATTTTCATATTTATTAATATTTACGAATTAAATATTAATTTTACTTTAAAGGGGTTTCTATGTTCGATAGTGTACCCAATACGCAACAAAGAGTTTCTTTGAAATCTTACGTTGCACACTAGTAATAAAATAATATTATTTTAAATGGCAGTTAGCACGTAGCCGTTGTATTGGTGGGAATGAATATAAATAACTAAAATATGATTATATATATTTGTTAAATGTTTTTACATTTATCAAATAAAGGATAAAGGCTTAAAATACGAAAAGAATTCAATTTTAGGCATATATACTCTAATTTTCACTAAAGGTCCACTTATTGCCTTTTGATGGCGAACCCTCTTTAAATATAGTTTTGGTCACTCTTATAAATTATATTGGACCAAATAAAATTCTTCTATAGAATCAGGACATCAAAATTTACTTTGTGTAAATTTTTGGTATTTTTCCGATAAATTTCATTTTTTAGTGAATAGTGAAAAATGTTGTATTTTAATTCAAAACCTCTTTTTAATCTAATTTATTAATATGATAGGTTATATTTTTAATTGGTTTTAAAGTGAAATTAGAATATATTTTTACCATTTAATCTAATAGTGGTCATTGGAATTAATTTTACTTTGAAATTGGACTTAAACTAGTGTCAATCTTTTGATATATATTGTTTCCTAAAAACACGCTATTTGTTCTGACAGCGAGAATTAATTATTAAATTAATTAATGTAACTTATATGATTTTAATTTTGTAAAATATAAATAAATTTTGAATTTGGAATATCAAATATATCTTAGGGTTAAGTTTTGGTATTTTTATGAAAAACTACAATTTTTGATGAATAGTGAGACCACTAAGTGGTACTTAAAAAACTGATTTTTTGTTTAAATGAAATTTTACCACCTCGGTGTTTTGAATTTAAAAAATCCAAATTACATGGTTGTCATTAAGAAGTAAAATGTGGTTCAATGGGATTAAAATAATTTTTTGGTGAATAATAACTTTTAAGTTTTTAATCGCGATTAGAGGTAATTAGTGTAATTTAAGGTAAAAATAATGTTTTAATAATATAAAATGAACTTGAAACATGGTATACCCTTATTTGATGTGTCATGGACGACCAATAAAATCCATGGGTCAACTTGGTGACCCCATGGAGCCACTTTGGTAGGAAAATTACATTAGTATCTTTTTATTTAATGTTAAAATAAAAATGTCACAAACATGTGTTGTTTTAAGAAAACAATTTTTAAATGGGGTAATACAAGTAATAATTTTGACTATAAATATTCATTAGAAATATAAAAATATTTCCTACATCATGATATTTTTTTTATAATTTTTAGACATTAAATAAATTAAATTATTTATGACACCATGATGATGCAGCGATTACCTCATTACTTAACGATTTAAATAAAATTAAAAGATAATATAAAATCTAAGACCTACACTTGTCAAAAACCTATTGGATGGGTGGATTTGGAACTATTATAACCTTATCCTTGAAATATATAATTTTGTGACCTTTAAAATCCGAAAATCATTTTATAATAAAGTAACCTTTTATAACTTTCCAAGAGTGCCCCTCCTCTCCTCTTATAAAAGGCCCCCACCTCTACCACCTTACCCACACCTCTAAAGCCTTTGGATCGGCCAAACCCTGCCAATTTTGTCTCTAAACATCCCTATATTAATCCTATAAGCCTAAATTTGGGCAGAAGTCTTCCCAAGGAATCCTTTGAGCTCAAATAAAAAATAGTTACCCGTTTTAAAGGTAGTGTCTTCTCTTGTGTTCTTATGTTTTATTTTGCTTCTCCAACCCCACAAACTCTTTTTATCCCTTTATTTTGTAACAACACCAGTATATTAAATATACTAGGATGTTTTTATGAGAATTATTAGAGCTAAACCTACACATACCTTCATCTAATGGTTAAAGAGCATACAGTTTCCGTGGATGGCGAATTTCTACCCCACGAAACGATGATTGTTCAATATTCTTATAACACCTTCAAAGGTGGCCATTAAGATGACACTATATTTATATATGATATATAATATGTTTATGTTTTTATTAAGCTTCTGTATTTTTCATTTATGGAATACCTTTATGGCTTCCATTATGGGTATACGCGATATCTTCATTTTAGGAAGTGCAGACTACCACCCTCTCAAAGTGATTTGATTCGTTAATTCCATATGTGGGACGTATAAAGGATGGAGTTAATGATATTATATATGAAATTATACTATAATTATAATATACCTTTATGTCATTATTATTCCATTCCATAAAATACGAAATAGAAATGAAAGTAGCGTTCATGTGTACGTACGACTTACCGTCTCCATGAATGGTGCATTTCATTTATCACCTCTAAATGTTATGTAATATTATAAATGCATTTATATACTGTATATATATGATATATATGATATCTACATAATGAATATAACTCTGGATATAATGGATACATGAACAACTTGTAATTATAAAGAGTTTATTTTTGACTCAAGTACCAATGATCGTTAAAACGACCGTTATTAACTTAAATAACTACATAGTGTTCATGACATGGTAATAAGTGATATAAAAGGAATAATGAACTTGAAAAAGGTTCTTAAGCAAGTAGAAATTAACTCAAGTTTATTATTCAGGATATTAAAGAACAATCAAGTCACGTTGGACACTAGGTAAGGGACTTCGTCTCAATCTCCTTTCATTGAGGCATATTATGTTTTATACACAACTTTATTTTATATGGTGTATAAACCACTTTGAATATTATGTTTATTCAAAAGGAATATTTTTTATATGAAGTGTTTACTAAACGACAAAAGGGAATGTTTTTTTGTCCTACGTATGCGGCGACAACGACTTCTCCACCGCCGTGACCATTATTTGAGTTTCAGCTTCCTCTACAAGCCATAACCTTTTTTTAAATGAAAAATAAATACCATGTTTTACGTCTCTTTTATTTTGGTATTGAAAATGGTTTTGATATTTTTTTTATTATATCAATGTGTTGTATTTATATCTTGTGATTGAAATGTGGAAATGTTATGTTTCCTTTATGCATGTTTTACATGATACGATTATGTTATGGTTCTTGGGCATTGTTATGAATATGGGTGGTTCCATGATAAACTAAGGAAGGGTGAGCCTAATATAGCTCTCCAATTCATTGGGTAACGCGAAGGAGTTAAACGTTAAAGTTTCTCCGAAGATATTTAGGGAATATACTATGATGGGTATTCCAAACGTAACTATGAGGGTTACTCCCTACGTAAGAATGTGATGAATGTCTCAAGTTACCTTTATGTCTTATGATTTCTATGATTTATTCATGATTTGATGAGGTATGTTAAAATTATTATGTTTTATGAGTAAAGTTTGATTTCATACATGGACTAATGTTTTCATTTCGTACTTTTATATCCCTTAATGAGCTTTTTATGCTCATCCCAAGTTTTTAAAATGTTTTTCACAGGACTTAATGTGGAATAGGATCAGGGATGAGATCAAGGAAAAGTCATGCTATCTAAAGCATGGAACTAGACATGTTTCTTTTTAAGAGATTTTATTTTATGGAAACTTAGTAGAAGTGTCTAATTTGTAATCTTTTGAGATGTAATAGTTATGTCCTAATTCTCAAAAACTCTAAACCTGAAATTATCCTCAATGAGAATTATTCATTTAATTCAATATTAAGTAAGGTTTAAGGACATGGACTTATAGTTGGTATCAGAGGCCGGTTTAGATAACTTTAGGAGTTAGAATTCTATTAATTGATTATCCAAAAATATTTTTTTATGGTAAAATTGAACTGATTTATCATTTGAAGATTACCATGTTGCTTCATCTAAGACATGTTTGTTCAGAATGGTTTTCCATAGAGGAAATAGGGAAGTAGTTCTAGGAAGTAATACAGAAGGAAAAAACCTTCCGAATCAGCATCCTGATATGGTCAGAATTGGAACTGAACAGTTTGTTGCAGTAATGGCGCAGTTGACTCAAGCGATAAATGGTGGCAGTAACCATGCACGAGATCATCCAGATCAACCACAGAGAAACATGTCAGTGGTGGAACATTTCATGAGGCAACATCCCCCATCATTTAGAGGATCATCTGACCCTGTTCTAGCTGAAGGGTGGATTAAAGCACTGGAGAAGATTTTCGATGTCATGGGGTGTTCAGACAATCAAAAGGTTAGTCTTTCTATTTACCTTTTAGAGGGTGAAGCAGATCAGTGGTGGTCAATGGTTAAAAATATCAGGGACACTGATGAGATTGATGCTCTCGACTGGGATCAATTCAAAGGTATGTTTTTTGAGAAGTATTTTCCTAAGGCTGTTCGACTTAGGATGGAAAAACAATTCCTGGAATTGATCCAAGAGGAAGACTCAGTGGTTGCCTATGAAGAAAGGTTCACTCGATTGACAAGGTATGCTCCAAATTTTTTCCGAGACCTTGATAGTAAAATCAATCATTTTTACTCAGTATTAAAGCCAAAATATCGAAGGTATTTATCTTATCATGATTTCAAAAGTTATGAAAAGCTTGTTTGATGTGCTGAGAAGGTTGAAATGGAGTTTGCCGATGATCAAGTGTTCTATAACAACCACCAGAAGAAGAGACCGAGGTGGCAGGAGAAAGGAAAGAATTATTCAAAAAGGTCTGACGGTAAGAAAACTAAGTTTCCAGTTTGTGATAAATGTTGTAAAAGGAATGCTGGGGAAAGTCTTCTGAATTATGGAAAGTGCTACCGATACGGTTAGATGGGACATAAGGCTAGTGATTGCACTGAAAAAGATCAAGGTGATAGTAAGTCCAAATTTGATTTACAGTTAGTGAAATATTTTAAGTGCAATGAGATGGGTCACTATGCAAACGAGTGTCCGATAAAGATCTTGAGTGATGGGAAATAGTTAGACTACAAGAAGAAAGGGGTGGTGAAATCCTTTGCAACTAATTCAGCAGATGTCGGGCCATCAAATGAAGTTGTATCAGGTACTTTGTTTGTTTTTTCAGATTATGCCAGTGTGTTGTTTGATTCAGGGTCTACACATTCTTTCATCTCTGAAAACTTTTCTAGTAAAATGGGAATACCATCTCAAGAAATGACTCTTGAACTTGTGGTAAAAACACCTGGGGGAAATGTTGAGGCAAAAAGAATTTATAAGAATCTTCCTATCCTTATCCGTGGAAAGAACCTACTTGAAAACCTTATTGTGTTACCTCTAGTAGAGTTTGATGTTATCCTGGGTATGGATTGGATCTCTATTTACCATGCTAAGATTTACTGTAGAGCTAAAGAAGTTTCTTTTCAAAAAGACTTTCAGTTTGTGTACAAGAATGAACCCTTACTGTTGATAACATATCAAGAGGCCGAGAAACTTGTAAAAGATGGAAATGAATGTTACCTTTCACATATCATTGAAAACAAGGGAACTGTTCAGATTAATGATGTGCCAGTGGTAAATGAGTATCTTGATTTTTTTCCTGATGAGTTTCCTAGAATAATACCAGATCGGGAAGTTGAGTTTACTGTTGACTTAGTTACTGATGCTAATCCAATTTCAAAACCCCCTTATTGAATGGCTCAAACTAAACTTTTAGAGTTGAAGGAGAAATTGAAAGATTTATTAGAGAAAGGTTTCATTTGACCTAGCACATCACCATGGGGTTCTCCTATTTTATTTGTAAAAAAGAATTATGGTTCAATGAGACTTTGCATTGATTATAGAGCCTTGAATAACATCACTGTTAAGAAAAAATATCCTTTGCCTCATATCGATGATTTATTTGATCATCTCCACGGAGCTCAGTTTTTTTCAAAGATTTACCTGAGATCAGGGTACCATCAGTTGAAGGTAAAGGAAGAAGATATTCCCAAGACCGCGTTTCATACAAGATATGGCCATTATGAATTTTTAGTAATGCCTTTTGGTCTAACCAATTCACCTGCTATATTCATGGACCTTATGAATATAATTTTCCATGAGTTCTTGGATAAGTTTGTGGTTGTTTTCATTGATGATATTTTGGTGTTTTCTAAAAGTAAAGAGGAGCATGAAAGACATTCAAGGGTTATTTTGCAAAACTTAAAAGAAAATAAATTTTATGGGAAATTTAGAAAGTGTGAGTTTTGGTTGTAATAAATTTCTTTCCTTGGTCACATTGTCTCTAAATATGGGATAACTGTTGATCCTACAAAAACAAAGGTTGTTAAAGAATGGCCAAGACCCACAAATGTAACTGAGATTTATAGTTTTCTTGGTTTGGCAGGCTATTATCGAAGGTTTGTTAGAAATTTTTCACAGTTATCTAGTCCAATGACTAAGCTAACTCGGAAGGATGTTAAGTTTATCTGGACAAAAGAATTTGATGATTGTTTTCAGGAATTGAAAAGAAGATTGGTGAATGCTCCAGTTTTGGCACTACCTTCCAGGAATGGGGAGTTTGTTATCTACAATGATGCTTCATTGAAAGGACTTGGTTGCATCCTAATTCAGAATGATCAGGTAATTGCTTATGCTTCACAACAGTTGAAAACTCATGAGGTAAATTACCATACACATGATTTGGAATTAGCTGCTGTTGTTTTCGCTTTAAAAATTTGGAGGCATCATTTGTATGGAGTAAAGTGTGAAATATATACCGATCACAAAAGTTTAAAGTATATATTCACTCAGAAGGAATTGAAAATGAGACAGAGGATATGGCTAGAATTAATCAAGGATTATGATTGTACAATTCTTTACCATCTGTGAAAATAAAATAAAGTGGCTGATGCTTTGAGTCGAAAAAGTAATGTTTCATTAACGATGTTTCATTTGGAACGTAATCCTTTGGTTGATGATTTGATGGAATTTGGCATAGATGTTGTTGGTGCAGGATGTCCTTATGTTCAGTTTTAGGTATCAGTGAAATCTTCTATATCAGATAGAATTAAGTAAGCATAGAAGCAAGACAACGAGTTGCAGAAAAAGGTAGAGCTGGTTCAGAAGGGTAAGTTTCCTGAATTCAACATTGATAATGATTGTGTTTTGAGATTTGGGAAGAGATTGTGTGTTCCATGTGATTCACATTTGAAGAGAGAGTTGTTATGTGAAGCTCATAGTTCTCCATTTTCAGTTCATCCTGGCAGTACTAATATGTACAGAGATCTGCGGGAGTATTACTGGTGGGATGGAAAGAAAAGAGATATTGCTGATTTTACTGTGAAGTGTTTGACTTGTCAGCAGGTTAAAGCAGATAGGCAGTTACCGAAAGGATGATTCATCCTTTACCAGTGCTAGAGTGGAAATGGGAAAATATATCCATGGACTTTGTTGTGGGATTACCGAAGACATCTCGAGGTAATAATGCAATCTGGGTTATCGTTGATCACTTGACTAAATCTGCTCAAATCCTTCCTATTCGATATACTTTCTCTCTAGATCAACTTTCTCGATTGTATCTTAAAGAGATAGTCAGGTTGAATGGAGTTACCCTATCCATTGTATCTTATCGTGATCTCAGGTTTACTTCTAACTTTTGGAAAGGCCTTCAGAAATCATTGGGTACTAAATTAAATTTTAGTACAACTTTTCATCCTCAATCAGATGGGTAGTCAGAACGAACAATTAAAACTTTGGAGGATATTATACATGCTTATTTTATGGATTATTAGGAAAGTTGGGACCGACATCTTTCTTTGGTTGAATTTTCATATAATAACAGTTTTCATTCCAGTATACAGATGGCACCGTTTGAGGCATTATATGGGAAGCGGTGTCGAACTCCAGATTTTTGGGATGAAGTGGGTGAAAGGAAGCTGATGGGAAAAGAATTGGTAGAAGAGATGGCAGAAAAAGTTCAGTTGATTTAGAAACACATGAGAACAGCTCAGAGAAGACATAAATGTTATACAGACAACAGAAGGAAGGATCCATCTTTCAAGTTAGGTGATCATGTTTTTCTCAAAGTTTCACCATGGAAAAGTGTGATACGATTTGGTAAGAAAGGAAAGCTGAGTCCAAGGTTCATTGGACCATATGGAATTCTGGAGAGAGTTGGATCAGTTGCTTATAGAGTGGCTTTACCTCCAAGTTTATCTTAGGTACACAATGTTTTTCATGTTTCGATGTTGAGAAAGTATATGCCAGATCCATCTCATGTTTTGTGCCCAGAGGTAGTTCAGTTGGAAGAGAATATCTCTTATGAAGAACAACCAGTATAGATTCTTGACCATAGAGAGAAAGTGTTGTGGAATAAGGTAATTCACCAGGTAAAGTTTTTGTGAAAAAACCATATGGTTGAAGAGGCAATGTGGAAATCTGAAAATGCTATGAGGGATAAATACCCTCACTTATTTTGATAAGTGAATAAAATTGCGAGGGCGTAATTCCCAAAAGGGGGGAAGGATATAACATCCCAGGTAAATAAAGAATAAAACATTTTCATATTTATTAATATTTACGAATTAAATATTAATTTTATTTAAAGGGGTTGCTATGTTCGATAGTGTACCCAATACGCAACAAATATTTTCTTTGAAATCTTACGTTGCACAGTAGTAATAAAATAATATTATTTTAAATGGTAGTTTACACGTAGCCATTTTATTGGAGGGAATGAATAGAAATAACTAAAATATGATTATATATGTTTTTTAAATGTTTTTAAATTTATCCAATAAAGGTTAAAGGCTTAAAATACGAAAAGAATTCAATTTTAGGCATATATACTCTAATTTTCACTAAAGGTCCACTTATCGCCTTTTGATGGAGAACCCTATTTAAATATAGTTTTGGTCACTGTTATACATTCTATTTCACCAAATAAAATTCTTCTTTAGAATCGGGACATCAAAATTTACTTTGTGTAAATTTTTGGTATTTTTCTGATAAAGTTCATTTTTTAGTGAATAGTGAAAAATGTTGTATTTTAATTCAAAACCTCTTTTTAATATAATTTATTAATATGATAGTTTATCTTTTGAATTGGTTTTAAAGTGAAGTTATAATATATTTTTACCATTTAATCCAATAGTAGTCGTTGGAATTAATTTCACTTTGAAGTTGGACTTAAACTAGTGTCAATCTTTTGATATATATTGTTTCCTAAAAACACGCTATTTGTTCTGACAGCGGGAATTAATTATTAAATTAATTAATTTAACTTATATGATTTTAATTTTGTAAAATAGATATTATTTTTGAATTCTCAATATCAAATATATCTTAGGGTGAAGTTTTGGTATTTTTCTGAAAAACTACAATTTTTGATGAATAGTGAGACCATTAAGTGGTACTTAAAAAACTAATTTTTTGTTTAAATGAAATTTTACCACCTCTGTGTTTTGAATTTCAAAAATACAACATACATGGTTGTCATTAATAATTAAAATGTGGTTCAATGGGATTAAAATAATTTTTTGGTGAATAGTAACTTTTAAGTTTTTAATCGCGATTAGAGGTAATTAGTGTAATTTAAGGTAAAAATAATGTTTTAATAATATAAAATGAACTTTACATATGGTATAACCTTATTGGATGTGTTATGGATGACCAATAAAATCCATGGGTCAACTTGGGGACCCCATGGTTCCACTTTGGTAGGAAAATGACATTAATATCTTTTTATTTAATGTTAAAATAAAAATGTCACAAACATGTGTTGTTTTACTAAAATAATTTTTAAATGGAGTTATACAATTCATAATTTTGACTATAAATATTCATTAGAAATATAAAAAGATTTCCTACATCAGGATATTTTTTTATAATTTTTAGACATTAAATAAATTAAATTATTTATGACACCATGATGATGCAGCGATTACCTCATTACTTAACGATTTAAATAAAATGAAAAGATAATGTAAAATCTAAGACCTAAACTTGTCAAAAACCTATTGGATGGGTGTATTTGGAACTCTTATCACCTTATCCTCTAAATATATAATTTTGGGACCTTTAAAATCCGAAAATCATTTTATAATAAAGTAACCTTTTATAACTTTCCAAGAGTGCCCCTCCTCTCCTCTTATAAAAGGCCCCCACCTATACCACCTTACCCACACCTCTCACGCCTTTGGATCGACCAAAACCTGCCCATTTTGTCTCTCCACATCCCTCTATTACTCCTAGAAGCCTCACTTTGGGCAGAAGTCTTCCCAAGGAAGCCTTTGAGCTCAAATCAAAAAGAGTTACTTGTTTTAAAGGTAGTGTCTTCTCTTGTGTTCTTATGTTTTATTTTGCTTCTCCAACCCCCTAAATTCTTTTTATTACTTTATTTTGTAACAAAAACAGTATCTTAAATATACTAGGATTTTGGTATGAGAATAATTAGAGCTACACCTACACACACCTTCATCTAATGGTTAAAGAGCATACTGTTTCCGTGGATGGAAAATTTCTGCCTCACGAAACGATGATTGTTCAATATTCTTATAACACCTTCAAAGGTGGCCATTAATATGACACTATATTTATATATGATATATGATATGTTTTATTTTTCCTTAATCTTATGTATTTTTCATTTATGGAATACCTTTATGGCTTCCATTATGCGTATACACGATATCTTCATTTTAGGATGTGCGGACTACCGCCCCCTCAAAGTGATTTGATTCATTAATGCCATATGTGGGATGTATAAAGGATTGAGTTAATGATATTATATATGAAATTATACTGGAATTATAATATTCCTTTATGTAATTATGATTCTATTCCATTCCATAAAATACTAAATAGAAATGAAAGTAGCGTTCATGCGTACGTATGACTTACCGTCTCCATGAACGGTGCATTTCATTTCTTACCTCTAAATGTTATGTAATATTATAAATGCATGTATATAATGGATATATATGATATATATGATATCTACATAATGAATATAACTCTGAATATAATGGATACATGAACAAATTGTAATTATAAAGAGTTTATTTTTGACTCAAGTACCAATGATCGTTAAAACGACCGTTATTAACTTAAATAATTACATAGTGTTCATAACATGGCAATAAGTGATATAAAAGGAATAATGAACTTGAAAAAGGTTCTTAAGAAAGTATAAATTAACTCAAGTTTATTATTCAGGAGATTAAATAGCAATCGAGTCACGTCGGACACGAGGTAAGGGACTTCGTCTCAATTTTCTTTCATTGAGGCATATTATATTTTATACACAAATTTATTTTATATGGTGTATAAACCCCTTTGACTATTACATTTATTCAAAAGGAATCTTTTTCATATGAAACATTTACTAAAGGATAAAAGGGATTGTTTCTTTTGTCTTACGTATGCGGCGACAATGACTTCTCCACCGCCGTGACCATTATTTGAGTTTCAGCTTCCTCTATAAGCCATAACCTTTTTTTAAATGAAAAATAAATACCATGTTTTACTTCTCTTTTATTTTGGTATTGAAAATGGTTTTGATATTTTTTTTATTATATCAATGTGTTGTATTGATATCTTGTGATTGAAATGTGGAAATGTTATGTTTCCTTTATGTATGTTTTACGTGATACGATTATGTTATGGTTCTTGGGCATTATTATGAAGACGGGTGGTTTCATGATAAACTAAGGGCAAGTGAGACCGATATAGCTCTCCAATGCATTGGGTAACGTGAAGGAGTTAAACATTATGGTTTCTTCGAAGATATTTAGGTAATATACTGTGATGGGTATTCCAAACGTAACTATGAGGGCTACTCCCTACGTAAGAATGTTATGAATGCCTCAAGTTACCTTTACATCTTATGATTTTTATGATTTATTCATGATTTGGTGAGGTATGTTAAAATGCTTATGTTTTATTAGTAAAGTTTTATTTCATACATGGAATAATGTTTTCATTTCGTACTTTTATATCCCTTACTGAGATTTTTATGCTCATCCCAAGTTTTTGAAATGTTTTTCACTGGACTTAATGTGGAATAGGGTCAAGGATGGGATCAAGGAAAAGTCATGCTATCTAAAGCATGGAACTAGACATGTTTCTTTTTAAGAGTTTTTATTTTATGTAAACTTAGTAGAAGTGTCTACTTTGTAATCTTTTGAGATGTAATAGTTATGTCCTAATTCTCAAAAACTCTAAACTTGAAATGATCCTCAATGAGAATTATTAATTTAATTCAATATTAAGTAAGGTTTAAGGCCAGGACCTTATACCATTCACATCATGTGTGGGTTTTAACTGAGAATAATTCCTACATGTCAAAAATAAATTATGAATCATTTTACAAAATTTATAAATAAAATTCAAGTTTTTTACTCGGTTTTCAGTGTGTTTCAAATTTTTGAAATAAATTGACATTTTGAAACTGATAACAGACACTTTGAGTCATAACGGGAACATCGTGTATTGGATTGAGATGTGAATGATTCCTAAATTTAAAAAATTAATTATGGATCATTTTCATAAATCACTAAAAAATACAGATTCATTTTCTTGGATTTGATTATTTCATTTTTATTTTTTATAGAAATTAATGTCAATTTTAAATAAAATGACATACTTTGAGTCATACTAGTAACAATATGCATTATATTGAGGTAAATCTAATTTATACAAGTCCAAAATGACTTATGAATCATTTTACCAAAGTAAAAAAATAATATCATTGCATTTTATTTTTTTAAGTTTGTTAGCTATATTTTTTACTAAAATTATTGTCAATCATAAATAAAAATAAGCACTTGGAGTCATATCGGTTACACCTTGCATCCAATTGAGGAGATACTGATTCCTACATGTCTAAAACGACTTATGGATTATTTTAATAAAGTATCAAAAATAATATGAATGTATTTCCTGAGTTTTGAGTTTACCACTTGTGTTTTTTTACTAAAATGTAATTTTAAAATGGAAACAAACACTTTGAGTCATACCAATCACATTGTGTGTGAGTTTGATATGAGACTAATTCCTATGCATCAAAAATGAATTATGATTTTTCCTAAATTATCAACAAAATACGTGTATGTTTTCTTAGTTTTTAGTGAGTGGAACTTTTTGAACTAAAATGTCAATTTTAAACTAATAAGGAACACTTTGAGTCATATCGAGCGCATTGTATATCAGATTGGGGTGAGGATAATTCTTACACCCTAAAAATGAATTATAGATAATTTTCTTAAAGTACTAAAAATAATTTTAATGTTTTTATTATTTTTGTGTATTTCAGTTGTCTATTTTATGAAAATTAATGTCAATCTTAGATAAAAATATGTACTTGGAGTCACACCAGTCACACTGTGCATTGGATTGAGGTGGAGGTAATTCTAAAATTCCCAAATAACTTCTAGATCATTATCCTAATGTATCAAAACAATACAAATGAATTTCCTTAGTTTTTGAGTATGCCACATGTGTTTTTTACTAAAATTTATTTTTTAAGTTGGAAACACACACTTTGAGTCATATCGGTCACATTATGTGTGGGTTTGAAGTGAGACTAATTTTTACACATCAAAAATGAATTGTGAATCATCATAAAAAATTATAAATACAATTTGATCACATTTTCTTGGTTTTTAGTGAGTTAAATGTTTTTTGTATCAAAATGTCAATTTTAAATTGATAACAAACACTTTGAGTGATACTAGGCACATCATGTATCAGATTGAGATGGGGATGATTCCTAAAAATCCAAAATAATTTATAGATAATATTTTTAAAGTATCAAAACAAGTCAAATGTGTTTACTTAGTTTTGAGTATGTTAGTTTTTTTTACTAAAATTAATTTCAATTTAAAAAACAATCTAAATGTGTTTTCTCGGTGATGAAAAAAATTTAATATAATATCATAATTTTTTTTCATCAAAATGGGAATATCCCTATTCTCATGTATTTTTTATTGATAATTATGATGAGTTTTTTATTAATGAGCTTGTGAACATGGATCATTTTACATAATGAATGTGTACATACATAATGAATGTTATTTATATGGATTTAAAAAGAATTCATGATATATATCATGCATTTAATTAATGATCGAATAACCCAAATAATTCCACCACCCACCAAAGTGAAATTACTATATTGTTATTTTTCTAAAAATTCATGATTTAGACGATAAAATTTAGTATTTATTTATTTTTATAGGTTTTGGATCAATCTAACATCTTTTTTTTTCAAAAGGGATTTTCCTTTGTATTTTCAATGCTTCATGATTTCATTTAAAGTGGGTTTTTCATTTTCAATAATTTATTTATAAGACAGTTTCTTTTCATTTGATTTCATGTTTCCTTTGACATCATCCCTCCTTGATGTCTAAGATCTCTCAATGTAAGTTGTCCTCCAATAATTCTCTCACACACCTTCTATATTTCATGGTTTATTACACACATATTTATTAAAACGTTTAGGTTTTATTATATAATTGTTTGATTATTGGATTGGTGTTTTATTAATCTCAAGTGACTATTGGATCCAATACAAAGACCCTTCTTTTCAGGGTAGATAAGTCACAAGAAATAAACTGCATCTATTTTGTTGTTGTTGTTCAGTTTGTTCTTAGTGAGGGTTTTCTTACACACATCAGTAATATTTGATAGTACTTGGAATGTTCTAATAGAAATTTTATCCTATGATAATCAGTTTGAAAAAATAAGTGGTGTTTGTTTTGTTTTTGAAAAAATTACTCCACTGAAATTCCTATATAAAATAACTTAAATAAGTAGTGAATTTTTGTTTCAATAAGACACCTGAACCACCTTCACAATGGATATTATCTTAAGTGAAAAGTAATGTGCACAATTTTCAACAATTGTTATCAAACAAAATCTTGGTCTGATCCCCATTCTACTCTATTTCCTAACAATTTTATTGTTTTAAAGTCAGTTCTTCGTCTCTTCCTTCACCTTGGACTCGACCTCGTCCTCAGCCCTAACCTCAGCCTCCACCTCCACCTCCACCTCTACCTCCGCCTCCACCTCTATATCTACCTCCACCTCTATCTCCACCACTGGTACTAAAAAAATTAGTTTACTCTATTATACTTCTCATTGGTAAACATATCAAAAATAATAAATAAGCATTATGTCACTAATTCTTCATACCCCAAATATATTTATGAGGTCATAACTCATACTAGATCACAAACATAATATTTAATCACCTAAATTTGTTATTGACATACATTCTAACAACATGTACACTACCCAATCATCTCTAAAAAAACTTGCTTATTTATTTGAGTATGAAGGTTTTTAGTAATCTTGATAGTACTGAGAAAATATAGGCAAACAAATAATTATGAAATATTTTTATTGAAATTGTAATTACCTACAGAAATTACCTATTGGGGGATTCTAGTATTTTCATTACTTATGACCTCTCTCATAAATTTTCAAACATAATATCCACAATCAATTTTGTTATCTTACTTCAGACACTATAGAAACATTGAACAAGACAATTAAAATGTTTTAAAATGTTATGGTAGTTAAATATTTCTCTATATACCTAAAATTTTCCCATTTTTAGTAATCTATAGGCTTTATCTTTTTAGAAAGAGACTTCATGGAAAGATTTAGCCCATATTTAGCGACCACATTATCATAAAAAAATTCTTATTAAAACTAAAACTGAATCAAATAATTTGAAATTTATCTATAAAATGTTTATTATAATGTATTAAAAATTAAAAATACACATCATGTGTGGTAGGTTTGTTGTATATCCATGCATTGGATCTAGAAAATAAGTATTTTCGGTATCCAGATCATCTATGATCAGAATCCAATATTTAATAAAAAAAATAAGTAATAAAAAAATTAAAAATATATTTTATGTGATAATTTTTTAGAGTTTTACTTCTGCATTGTAGGCATAAAAAATAGTCCTTCATCAAATAATTTTTTCCAAAATGATTCTAGTATATCATATTTTCTATTCTTAATTTAATCATTATCCAAAGTAAGTTTTTCCATAGAAATGATATAGGGATTAATGAATCCAAATCACCCTTCACATGATTTCCCCTTTATATAGTTGTAGTATAAATGCCTGTATAAAATATGAATAGTTATTACATTTAATAAACATATTATCTCACTATTTGGATAGACGTATTTTGAAAATGTACCTTATTTAGGTTTTCACAACTAAGAATCCCAACCATTCATGCTTGAGAATATCATTTATAGATTCGAGACCAATTAGGTCTATCATGGAAGTTCCATATATTTATTTTTCACATGGAATGAAATACATATTTTCATCTTTAAATGTGGTCTCTATATAAAGATGTAATGAAAATAAATGTTTCTCTACAACTGGTAGGGAGAAGGTACTCTCAGAATTTTATTTTTATTTCTTGGTTGATTCACTAGATTTTATTGATTTGACCTTCTGTTTCCCCACCGATTTATCCATATGTAATATCATACCTCACTTCAGACATTTTTTCCTAAAAATTTATATTTTTTTCATTTTAAAAAATTTGTTAAAGTCATACCTCATGTATCTTTATAATATTAGACATCCATTCCATAAAAGATCCAATATTTTCATTGATCGTTGTAACATACGGATCATCAAGTGGGACAAGAAAGTCAGTAGTCAGCTCTTGAGATACCTAAATCTAAACTATAGTGTGATATTTTTGTAGGTATTTATTGTGTAGATAGCCTCCTGATATATTATACATTATACCCATAAAAACAAGTCAGTGTGGGGGTGTTGGGAGATATAAATCACATACAACTATACCTGTATTTTTCCAGACGTTTTGATGGGAGGACTTTGAGCGATGGCTACCATTCTCTGTGTAGGGCTAGAGTTTTTCTTCAGAGCCGCCTCCTTCCCTCCTCCAGCATGGCTCGGTGTGGATTGAAGTCATATCCTCTGGATTGGATTGAGTTGGCATCTCATGGCGTCGGCTCTGGCTATCAACTCCGTCTCAAAACTCAGCGTTGTCTCCGGCGTGAGTTCAGCCTAACGTCGGTGTGGCTCAGCGTTGTCTCATCTTGGTGTTTTCAAGAATCAGCATCAACTCTGGCGTGCTACCGACTTTTTCATCCAGTGTGTCTTGGCATTGGCTTTGAAGTATCTTGGAGGGGGGAGGGATGTTTCTAGTTTTGGATTTTAATGTTTCAACGACTCTTTCACAGGTTTGATTTCAATGGTATTGCAATTTGTTTTGATGTCTTTGAAATTTAAAAATATATTGGATTGCGGTGTGGATTTTGCGGGTTCCTTCCTTCTCTCCCCCTCTCCCTCGCTTCTCGTGGCTTGGTTCCTCAATGGATGTGGTTGTGGTGGGAGTCTCATGGAGCGTGGGGGTTCGTTCGGAATGAGATCGGATTGCTAGTCCTCCGGATGGTTGGCGTTCGGGTGGTTGGATAAGCATTAGAGGAGTTGTGAATCACAGGTTTGTGGGTGCTGCAGGTTTGTGGGTACTGCATCTATTGCAGGATTGTGAGCTGTAAATCGCAGGTTTTCATTGACATTCGAGGTTGGGCTGTGGTTCTCTGTGGAGTAGGATGCAGCGTCAGGACAACATGGTCTTCCTTAACCGGAATTCTTTGTTGGCCTTCTGTGGATGTGTTCTTCTTGGAGGACCGTCTCATGTCACTGGAGGGTTTGGGTGACCTCTGAATGGAGTTCACTAGCGGGTTTGTGGATTTGGGCTGGTGTCGATGGTCACATCAGTGGTGTTTGAGGAGGCTGGTTTTGAGGTTTGTTCATTATTTTTTGAGGTTTTTTCTTTCTACTATGTGGTGGTTCCTTAGCCTTCTATTGTGTGATTCTGGCTCCTGCTATGAGGATTGTCAATTTGAATGATGGTGTGGTTGATCTTGTATGTTTAATGAGTTGTTTGGTTTGAAATTTTAAATGGTGTTTGAAGTTTGTTGTGAAGTGATATATGGTTTTCCACTTTTCCTCAAAAGTGTTTTTTGGTTTCTCACATTTTCCTCAAAAGTGTTTAGAAAATAAAAATATTAATTTTCATTGTACATAAAACTATACCTTGAAGAGTTTTAGTAATATAATGTTATTGTGAGTTTTTTATTCACATTAAGGAGAAATAGTAATGAAAAAATTGATTACCCTAGGTAAGGTATGAAGTTGGGTAGAGTGAATAGACTGAAATCTAGTGTGATCGGGTCAGGTCGGGTTGACCGAACCGGGTCAGGTCAGAGCAGACCAGACTAGATCATTTTTACTAAATTGTCCATATCTTTCAAACTTTGTGTTAATTTGACAAAACGTTTGTGTTGTTGGGACCCTTGTGACGATAAGGTTCTTTTGGGATACTCTAAGTGAATTTTTGTGGAATTTGTTTTATGAATAGATGGATTGAGAAGTAGGTTTTTTTCAGAATAAGCGTGATATGAGCGGAATCCTATGAATGGATGCGAATATGTGATCTTGGGGACTATGTGACTTGGGGGATACATAACATATTGAAGCTTCGTGTGCCATTTATGCTCCATACAACATCAATGCTCTATGCGCCATCGATGCTCTATGCACCGTTGACGCCCCAAGCACCATCACCACTCCGAACGCCACTGATTATCTGTGTACCATTGATGCTCTATGATCCACTGATGCTCCATGTGACATTGATTCTACATGAACCATTGATTCTCTGTGCACCATTCATGCTCAATGCGCCATCGATGCTCCATGCACCATCGAAACTTCTAGTGTCATGGAGATTGAGAAATCTATAGATTGAAATTAGAAATCCTTCTATTCATGATTTAGACTTATACCTGTGTGAGATAACCATATTGACTATACTTCATGTGTTTACTTTATGGTGTACTTCATGTGTTTCTTTTGTGGTGTTCTTTGCATGTTTCCTTTTTGGTATACTTCATGTATTTCTTAGTGGTATTTTCTTTTATGGTTTCGAGGTGTCCCACTTAGTATTGTTTTATTCACCCATACACGGGATTTTCCCACACATGTTGTGTATTTTGAAGATAATAGATGATTTAATAGAGTCCTAAATGGACCAGAACTAGGTGGTTCTTAGAGTGATCAGATATGCGAGGTATGCTTCTATGGATTTAGACATCTGTCTTACACCTACCCTTTTGGTGGGGTTTTCTGTGGATGAGTTTCAGGAACTCATGCATTCACTTTAGTAGACTTTTATTTTAGTGGGCTTATATTCTATCCCTATTTACTTTCCAATTTTTATACTATCATACTCCATTGTTGGTATCTTGGTAGTATGAATTCTTGTTTACTTAGTGTTTTTACATTTAAGCATTATGGGCTTGGAGATGTTTGTGTGTGTACATGTACTTAGGAAAATTATTCCCATTTGTTTGATATTCATACTCGGTGCTAGTCACCAGAACCTAGAATATTGGAGGTGGTATTAGGGTAGTCACAACATGGGCCCCTCTAGGATGGGTCATGACATAGTGGTATTAGAGCACATGATGTGGGATCGAAGTGGCTTCAGATTTTGATTCATAAATCTGTATATAAACAAAGGAACATATGTTTTCATATAATATAATTTAAATTTTATTTTTGATTTAAAATACATACCAATTTATTATCTAATGAATTGTACCCCATACTTTCTTTGAGATAAGGGTATATTAGTTTTTTTGCATGTTATTTATTTTCAACACTGATTTTCTGTTTCATAAATTAACCATTTTGAATCAAGTTGGATAAAATAAATAATATCAGATAAAATATTATTGACTATGATGAACATGAAATGATTTATCATTACAATGATTGATGAAATAATTCCATGCTTCCTTCTTTATAATGTGTTCATAACTAACTGGTGGGTGAGGCTTTAATTTCCCCTCAGTATCCCTAAAATGTAACTTCATAAGAAGAGTCCAAAATCCTCTATGTGATTTTATAGTAGCCATTAAGAAAAATTTATCATGGAAATATTGTAAAATAAATTAAATCTAAAATTAATATTGAAAATTAAATAAATGTTTCATTATATATTTTTTGGTATAATAAATAAAGTACATCATAATATTACCATTATATCTTTCTAAAGACTTAATTCATTACTGGTTGGACATGGTTCCTTGAATCAATATCAATTGAAACATTTATCCTCATTGTGACTTCAACATAACTAATTAACATTAAATTATCGAGTCCAATAGGGTGGAAAAAATTATTCCAACCAAACTAAAATTTTATACCCTGACTTATTTCCTTGATAATTTTATTCAAAATTGTGATGCTACGAATTTTTTGTTTTTTTAATAAATATGATGTTGATCCCCTAATAATTCTATAGTTTCATCATCAATAGTCTATTATTACTTGGTATGAGAAACATCATCATGTGTAGAATACATTGTATGCATGAGTAGTGAAACATTTAATTTGTATTGAATATAAAAAACATAAAAGTTGAAATAAATTCTGATTCCCTTAATCAATAAAATTATCCATTCCATAATCCATTAATTTTTTCTCTCCAAACATCTAAATTATAGCTTCTATTAATCTTTTTGACAACCCTGTTCATATGAATATAGGTCCACATTACTTCCACTCATATTCATTTACTTCCACTCACAAGCATTTACTATTTTCCACTTCCACTGAAATGTCTCTTTTTTTGGAGTTTCATTTCCAGTGAAGAGTTTTAACATGTTTGAACTGTTTTAGAGGGATTTTATTTCTTTCAATAGAGGTTTTTTAAAGAAAAAATGAATCATGATTCCTTTTCAGAATGATTTAAGAAATTTAAAATTGCAATTGGCATATTTGGATCAAAATAAAGACATTGAAAATGTATTCAAATTAGCTGAATAATAGAAGGTTAGATGATATTTTTTTCTTTTAAGTGTCATTTTTTTGTATTTAATTGGTCAAATTTTACTCTTGTATATTGTTTCCATAGGGAATAGGAGATACTTATACATATAATAATTCCACTAGAAACAAAAAATAATAGAAAATAGGCATTAGAGTTGGGAAATGAGGGGTTAAATGAGAAATTAAAAGTCATTAAGAAATGAAAGATGAAGGTGATGTGGTGTTTTTGAAAAAGGAGGGAATCCTAGAGCTATTGAGAGAAAAAAATGAATCCATTGATGGCCTCGAATCATTGAAATAAAATTTGAATATATAATCATTATTTACCAATCATCCACTATATTTACAACTCCTTGAATAATGACTATATTTTTAATGTTTGGTTCAATGATTATAGGCCATCAAGGGATTACTTATTTTATCTCAAAATCTCTAGGATTCCCTCTATCTTTTTCATAACTTACATGCCACCTTTATCTTCCATGTTCTTCATCACTTTTAATTTCCCTTTTAAGCTATAAATTTATAACTCCAATGCCTGTTTTGTGTCAAGTTGTGTTTCTAGTTAAATTATTTTATGGATAAGCTCCACATTTTCCCTCTGGAAACAATATATAATAGTAAAATTTGATCAAATAAATACCCAAAAGTGACACTCAAAAGAAAAAAAATACACACCATACAACCTTTTAATAATTAGATAATTTGGTTACATTTTCATCAGCTTTATTTTCATCCAAATACACCAATTGTAGTGAATAATTTCTGAAAACATTATGAAAATGAAAAATGATAAATTTTTTAGTACAAAACCTCTATTGATAGAAATAAAATCTCCCTAAAATACTTCAAACATTCTATTTAAATATATAGTCTTTATTCAAGGATTGGTAAATGAGATTTTCTTTACCTTATACATTTTTTGATTTTATATTAACCATATAAATACTAATTTTTTTCACTCTCTTTGAAGTGTCTTTGTCTCTATTTGAAAACATATATTCAAAACTACTTAAAGAAGTTGGGCTCTATTTGGAAGCACTTACTGATACCTACTTATAGCACCTATGATAAGGGATTACTTATAAGTGTTTTTAGATTTATTTTTGAGAAAGTACTTTAAGGTCATTTGTGAAAGATTTATGTTTTGCAGGGCTTAGTAGAGATAAAAACTTGTGGTGGTATTAGTGTAAGGTGAATGTGAGATCTTAACAACCAACCATTTATCCATGATGCTAAGAGAAATTATCCTGAATATGAATTTGAAAGAAGGTATGGAGAGCTGTACTCATTGTGGGAGGAATAACTTTGAGAGTTAGATTGGAACCCTTTTAAATTTATCAAGGTTAAAGGGGAAGAGAATAAAAAGGTCCATTTGGCATGTTTTTTTTTACAAAAATGTGAAATATGAGTTTTTTAAGAGGTCACCCATCATAGTAGTATATTCATCCAACTATTATTAATTATGGTTTTCTAATAGGATCCAATGTGACTACACCCAAATTAAAAGTAATTTTTGATGAAGTGTTTTCAAAATTAATTGAGTGACTCGCATAAGAAAATGTATATCAAGAAACTAAAAACAAATTATTTATTATGTTTTGATTAATTTTTAGGTGTTATTTATAGTAGTCTCAGAAAGTAATAATTGAAAAGGATGAAAGACTGAAAGAGTTGAAGAATGGGTTGGAAGATATGCTATTTAAAGTCGTGGCTATAGATTTGATGAAGATTAATGAATACAATATAAGTGGGAGGTATGTCATCAAGGAAATTTGGAACCACATTTATGGGAGGAAGGATAGTTTAAAACAGGGATTCCAATCCATAATCAAGAGATGAAATGAAATCAAGTGTTTGAGGATGGATTAAATAATGGTAGTGAAGGTTAGTTGTACTGGATTATTGAAGTATTATATCTCTATTCAAGACAACAACAATTTTCATGCAAGATTAAAGAAAATGTGGACTTTAATGCATGGTGTGTATTATATTATATATCTATATTATAAAAAATGAATCCTTATTTACACAATATTATTTTTTAAAACCCATGGACCTTTATAGCATTAAAAATGATTATGAATTCTTAATCCATAATCATAATAAAAGAACAATATAAAATAACACATCATTGTTACTCATGTTTCAATGGTTGTATGAACTCCATCAAAAATATAATTCACTTTCCATCACAACACACCACCAACTATAATGTAATCCTAGTAAACACTTTCCCATTTAACTGGCTTGAATTTATCAATTCATTTATGGAAAAAATTACCACGATCATAAATATAATATAACAGTTCTAATCAGTACTAATTTTTCCAATATTTTTCAAGAGTATAACTTAACACCTTTAATAATTATTTCATGTGGTATATCATCATCTCATTATTCGATAATATAGTCAAAATGTGAAATTATATTCAGATTTATTTTCAAACTATGTATAAATAACAAAAATAATTAAATGAAAAAAAAATATAGGAACCACCTGAGAATTCAATCATTTTATGACATAGGAGAAAACTTCATTTATTCATTATAATACATCACATATGCGACACTAATAATCCAATATTAATTAAGAAAAAATATGTACCTATCATTATATAAAATTTTAGGAAGATTATTTTCTTAAAAGACACACATATATTCATAATTCTTCTTATTGTATTAATTTTTTTTCATCTTCATACGCATGCCATATTGTTGAAAAAAGATTAAAACAATGATAATCCACACTATTTAAAATTTAAAAAGAAATAATACAGTGGAAACATCATGAACATATCCATCAGTTGCAACAGTGGATGGAGATGTCGTTCATAGTGGTCTCGTATGAAGCTGGAATGAGTTTATAGAATAGAGGTGGCATTGTGCATGTATAGGTAAATGAGAGAGAGAGAGAGATGAGATGTAGGGTTATTCATGGTTAAGAATAGCACAAAAATGAAAACCACATAACCCAAAAAATCAAACAATGAGAGAAGAAAAGGAGAGAATAACATACCTTGGATTCCAACCATAATTCATCCGAGAGAACATAGAGGAGCAGCACCGACAGCTAGGGAGTTTTGTGAGAGCTTGAGTATCATTACCAAATGAGTCACAATTAGAGTTATTTAAAATAGACCAGGGACACTTTTATCAGTGCTTTCAAAAAAGTGCTGATAAAGAGCCCTTTTATCAACACTAAATTGATAAGAATTGATAAAGGTGTAGCTTTATCAACGTTAAAAAAGCACTAATAAAATACATCTTTATCAGCGCTATGGTTTTAACACTAATAAAGATCCCTTTTATCAACACTTTTTTTACATTGATAAAGTTTGATCTTTATCTGCACTAAAAAAGTGCTGATAAAATAAACCTTTATCAGTGCTAAAACTTTTTCATTGATAAAGAATTTATAATTATAATTACAAATATTTAAAAAAAAAATTTATGCAATTATATGTATATTTATTATAATTTTAAAATTATTTAAATATATAATTATTTATTTATAATTACTTTAATACTTTTTAAAAAAACTATATTTTTTATTTAGAATTATAAATATATAATTTTATAAATACAGTAAACATATATTTATAAATATATTTATATCATTATATATATTTATATAATTGTATATATATTTAATAAATATATATAAATATAAATATTTTAAATATATTCATTATTTAAAGATATTTATTATAATTTTATAATTATAAATATATTTATATCATTATATATTTATATAATTATATATATATATAATAAATATATATAAACAAAAATATACTAATTATTTTAATATATTTAATATAATTTTATAATTATTTAAATATATAATTATTTATTTATAAATATAGGAATATTATTTAAAAAAAAATAATATTTATATATTTATATGTTTATATAATTATATATATATAACCCCCAGGGTGCAGCTTAGTGGTAGCTTCCCCTGTGGGTTTTGGTGAGGACTCAAGTTTGTGTCTCATTGAGTATATCCCTACGTTTTATGTTGCATGTTTTTCTTTGTAATATAGCCCCTTTCCCCAAATAAACTGAGGATTCAACCTCAACTTACACACACACACACACTATAAATATAAATATAAATATAAATATAAATATAAATATAAATATAAATATAAATATAAATATAAATATAAATATAAATATAAATATAAATATAAATATAAATATAAATATAAATATAAATATAAATATAAATATAAATATAGTATATTCATTATTTAAACAAATTTATTATAATTTTATAATTATTTAAATATATCTATTTATTTATAATTATATAAATACTTTTTAAAAAATATTAATTTTTATTTATAATACTTATAAATATATAAATTTATAAATATAGTAAATATATGTTTATAAATATATTTATTTATAAATATTTATTTACAAATATATTATTAAAATTATTAATGAATATATTATCTTAAATATATGTATTTTAAATTTAAATGAAATTTATTAATTAAAAATGACTACACTTTAAAAATATTAAAAAACGGATAAATTTTATTAAATAAATATCAATTGATAAAAAAATATGAATATATATATATGTATATGAATATATATATATATAAGTAAAGATGAATAAATATTTAAAATACCAAAACATATTAAATAAATAAATATAAATAAATATAAATAAATAAAACAAAATGATTAAATTTTAAAATAAAATAAAAAAATATTAAAAAAGATTAAATAAAACATAATTGTAAAAATATTAAAAATAAATAATTAAAATTGATGGATTAAAATAAATAATATATTAAATGTATCATGTTATAATGAAATTCTAAAATATACTAAAATTTGAATAAATTACAAAAATATTAGGTGTATTTGTTTCAATATTTTTTTAAAGGTTGGGGTTGAAGTCTCAATTTATTATTAAACTAAAGACCTCTTTAGAGGGTAGAGGGAGATCCAATACATAGCTCGAAGGCCCAAGGCCAAGTGTCTTGAATACAAGGCTTGAAAGCCCATTTTTTGGCCCAAAGGACCCCTCGGTGAACAATACTACTACAGTACCCACCCAGCTATAGTACCTGCTATAGTACCCACCGCCGCTACAGTATCCTTCAACAGTTCCTCCGTCGCTACAATGCTGCTGCCGCTACAGTTCCACCACTGCTACAGTGTCTACTATAGTGCCCCGCTACAGTGCCCTGCTACAGTACCCTGCTAAAGTACCAGAAATTCATCCCTTCCCGTATTGTATATAAAAATGCATTAATTATGTATATGTATGTAAAATAAATGTAACACAGATTTGATATATGTTAAATTAAAAAATCATACAACATTAAAAATGAATAAGAAATTAATATGTTTTCAATTGTTATATTTTATTCAATTTATATATATTTATATTTAATATATATTATTCATTAATATTTATAATTAAAATATATATTATACTTATTCATTTTTATTAATAATTATTTCATTAATAAAATTTTAAATAATCTTGTAATTTATTCATTTATAATTATTTTGTTTAATTTTTATAATTAATTCATTTTTAATTTTTTGTTTAATTATTACAATTTATTCATTTTATATATATATATATTTAAAATTTACATTTTATTAGAATTTGTAATCTATATTTATGCACATTAAAGTTATTCATTTTTATAATAATTTTTTAATTAATAATTTTTTAATATTTTTCTTAATTTACACTTTTTTGTTTATTTTGTTTATTTCATTTCCTCTATTTTACATATCTACATATTTAATATATGCTATTTATTAATTTTTATAATATATATATATATATATATTCAATTTATTCATTTATATCAATAATTATTAAATTAATAAAATATTTAATATTTTTTTTCATTTTTATTTTTTTATTTTTTTCATTTTATTCGAGACCTTTATCAGTGCTAGAAAAGCGCTGATAATGTCTACACTTTATCAGTACTAAAAATAAATCATTGATAAAGGGTACCCTTTATCAGTGCTAAAAATAAAGCACTGATAAAGGGTACCTTTTATCAGCGCTAAATTAAAGTGCTGATAAAGGTTACCCATTATATGTAATAAAAAAAGAATAGATAGAGTTCAACGCTGTTAAGGATCGTTTTTTAGTAGTGTTTATGGCTTATTTAGTTGGTAATATATGTTTGGGGGCTATGAAGCCGTTTTTGAGTTTTTTACTCCACTATTTAAGAAAGTGGAATCTATAATTTGATGAAATATTCATAAATTCAAATATAAGAGATCCTCACTCATCTCTTCTACCTCCTAGAAATAGAAATATCATGTTCTAAGAATTGATTCAAATTTTTCTTTACATATCGAAGGAACGATATAATGATGATTGAAAAGACATCGAAGACATTTTTGATTATCTATGCTAGCATCAGAATTTCAACAAATGTCATTCCCATAGGATTTTGAAGCATGTGTGGGTGATCTATAGGGTTTAAAGTTTGATACCTTTGATCAATGATCTCTGATGATGAGCGAAACATGATTCCTTTTGAAATTGGATGAGGTACTATTTCAATTTATGTTTTGTGATTAAATTAAATTATGTGGGATCGTTGGGTTATAATCGGGATATGATTATGTTGGAGACAACATCACGACAAGAATCATAGTGTAAAATTTTTAAATTCTAGATATTTAGGGCTTCCACTGTGCTCTCGGTACCAACATGAGTTTCTACCCTACACACACCTATTTTTCCTCTGTTTTGGTGTAGCAAAATCATGATGCATCTCATGAGGTAGATGGTTTTTTAATTCTCATTTATTTTATGTGAAATAGTTATCAAATCCTCCTTTAATATCCTTTTTATAAATGAGTCTAATTAACCTTAAAAATATAATAATACAATAATCTCATTGAATATGATTATTTAACAATATAGAAAATCATACAAAAAGAATAAAATGATAGAGAAACTTAATATAGAATATTCATAATATATATTTTTGAAATTTCAAGATTTGAAATAGAATTTATATCACATGTGGTGGAATATGTTAATTTTTTTTTATTATCTTCAAATGATTAATATAATTAGAACATGTAATAAATTAGTATTTTTATTTATAATTAGAATTCACATGTAATAGAACTTTATTATTCTGTAAACTATCTCTGAAAAAGTAAAAGAATAATGTCATGATATGATGATAACGATCATTTATTCATGAAAATAATTATTTTACAATTATAGATATTAAGGAATTAAAATGGGAATTATAAAATTTCATATATAATTAATATTTAATTTCTTAGAGATTAAATGAATGATTGTTTTTTTGTGATGGTATATGATTCATGAATTCTTGATGCTACCCTTTCTTATTTATTTAGATACTTTGGTATCTATTAGGTTGTGTTTATATTGATTATCATTTATCATGGTTTAACATTATTGAAATGGATAAATGATTTAAATATGATTAAATTAAGTGATCAATGGAAGATCATGATAATTAATTACTATTTTTTGGGGAATCTATACGAATACAGAAGTATTTATTTAAGAATGTTAATGTTTTTACTAGATATTTCTAGATACTACCAATATATTTCCTTATTGAAGAAATAATATTCATAATAAATTATTTATTTCAATATGTAATTAATTTTTTTTTTAATAAATACAACTCATTTGGGGCTGAATAAGCCCATTTATGTATGAAAATTATTGACTATGTTAATTCAATAACCTTAGTTCCATTAAATGTTCCCTAGAAATTTTTGGATTATATGTGAGAATAATCTAGGATAATTATACCCCTGATGTGTTTGTTGATAAATTTGATATGTTTAGGAACCTTTGGTGATTAATGGGCTAGGATCCCGGAACTATAGTGATGGTCAATGCCGATAATGGAAGGAAAAATTTTATTATATGCAATGGAGTGGGAATGGAATCAGGGTGGTTAGTATGAGTTCAAATAGAGGCCCTCTCATTGACAGTTAACAGTTTATGATGATTTCTTCATGTCCATATGAAAAAATGTTATTTATACAACTAGTTTACAACTAATTGATGTAATTAACTCTATACACTATAAGTGAATCTCAACATGGTAGCTTAATCTAAGTCCTAGAGTACCTAGATGATAATGAATGATAAATGTAATTAATAAAAAGGAAGAAATTGTTTTTTGAGGTTTTAAATTATGATGAAATACTTGATAATATAAAAAAATAATTTATAATTCTAAGGTTACTAACTTAAGGGAGGCTATAAAACACCTTATTTAAAGCATAAGGGATGCAGGACACAACTATGTTGGATATGTGGACAACAAAAGCAGGGACATCATTGTTTATAGTATATTGGGTTTCAAGGCCAATTAAAAGAAAGTAAATGGGTCCATAAAAATTTCTTAGAAACCTATTATTCAAGTAAGAGTGAATATCAACACCGATGTCACTTTGAAGGGGAACCTAAGAGAGGCTGGTTGTGGTAAAATATTTAGGAACCACTAAGGAGATATAGTTATATTCTTCTATGACTAATGTGGTAGTACTTTTTTATTCGAATCATATATTCTTAGATTCATTAAGGACATCAAAATTGCGATTCATCATGAATGGATGAATTGATGGATGTTTGAATTGAGTGTGAATCTTCTTATGCTGTCCAAGATATCTATAGTAAGTAGTTTAATATTTCATGTGAACTTCTTCCACAATAAACATAATTCCTACTAGACCTATAGAATATGAAATTTGTTATCACACACAACTTTAGGGATAAAAAATCCCTAGCTAATCTTCTTTACAATAAAGATTTTCATTTTAAATAAATGGTGTGGGTTGATAATTCTCTTTGTTATTTCCATGATATGGTGGAAAGATAAAAATGTAAAACCCCCATTACTAGACTTTGTATTATTTTTATTACTAATTTTATTGGATTGGGAGTTATATTATTAGATGGATCATTCTAATTTTTTAAAAGATTAAAAGGTTAATATTGAAATTTTTAGGGAATAATATTAACTAATTTCTAATTAATTAATTAATGATTAACTTTGATTAATTTATGCATGTTTGAGACCCATTCATTAGTGATTACGGATAATTTTTCTAAGAAATGATAACAACAAATGATTCTAAGGCTATATAGTTTCCGACAGTGTTTTTTTCATGATATTACTTTATATTTTCAAATTTCATACACTTCTCCACCTAAATCTATAGGGAAACTAACACCCAAATGTTTCAGGGGTTTCTTTCTCCACCATCCCAGATGAAAAAGGAATAGGTGGATAACTTACCCATCCTTCCTTCTCTCCCTATAGCTATTGTTGGTGTAGTAATATCCCAGGATATAATGGCTTAAAATATAGGGTGCACTCCCACCTGATCTGCGATGGTTCTCAGTTATACTGTACATTTATGCACAGGTTGTAACAATATAAGGTTATATCAAATATATGAAACTGGATGTGGTGGATATGGATTCCCATAGTTTTATGTACATGGACTATGATGGATTGAGATATAATTCATTTACATGGGTTATAGTGGATTCTAGGAGTACACTTGGTTATTACTTGGATATGATGATGATGAGGATGTTTCAATCCACACAAGATATAGAACGATTGAGTTACTTATACATGAGGTGTAGTAAGAATTATGAGAGGAATAAGTATAACATGTGTTCCATTAGAAAGTGAGAGTGAGAAACTAGTTGGGAGTTGGAAGTAGGGTGCCATCATATATGTATATGATTTTAATATATAATGATTTACATCTATGTATTACTTGGTGAGTGACCCATGGTGAGGATGAGAAAATAGCATTACCTATTTAGGTATGAAAGTGGTTTTGTTTTTTTATTCACAAGTATTTAGTATAGATGGTTCTCATTTTTCAAGATAGGTTTTAGGAAATATCCTACTAAGTATACATGTTTTGATCACCCGACACATAAAAAATATTTTCAAGTCTATTGGTGCTGGTTAGTGATCCATCTAGGTAGTACTATCTTGTGGATTTTTTAGGAGTTGTTGGTTATTTATAGTCACTACTGAGGATTTTACTATTTGTTATTGTAGTTTTCTTTTCCATATGTATCAATTTTAATGACAGTATATAGGCTTATTATATATTCATGGTTTTGGTTGGAGAGATTCCTTCTTATCTATTATTCCTTAAACCATATGAGGGTAATTACTCCCATGTGTGTGATTTATACACCCTTGGTTCTATCCACAAACCTATGGATTATTATGGATGAACTTAGATGGTCATTTTCATTTGTTTTCTTCATTATTGTCATAGGAAGTTTACCATTAGGGGGAGGGGGATGTCACAAAACACATCATTCCCTAGAAACATTAGAATATCACCCTAGAGGAATCGTTACCTACCTTGGAATAATTATATTATCTCTTAGGGAGAACCATGTTCTACCATAGAACCATTAGAGTATAACCCAGGGGGAACCACATCATGCCCCATAATCATTAATTTTATTATTAAACATTTACCACATCATTTACATTTCATGTTTATACTGTTTATCATATTTTAATAAGTGGTATCATAAGGAACATGTTCTAATACTAGGAATTATCCTATGTAATTTACATTCACTTTAAAGTCATCATTTAGTTTAGGGAACCCCTCAAGTAACCTCTTTAAATTCCCATTTTCTTTAAAACTGGGAATTCCCTTCTTGGTGGATATAGGATGGGATTTACCCTTTATTTATGGAATAATAATTGAATGAATTACCATATTTTTTCATTGTTAGAAAATATATTTTATCTATTTAAGTTTCAGTTTAGCACACATTAAGTTGGAACAACCACCATGAAATATATATGAAAGTAAGCTATGAATTTATGGATGAATTAGGAAACACCTACCTTAATCTTGGGATGATTTAATCATCGAATATCACATGTTAATATGAGACAAAATTATAGTAATTGATAATTCTAACAAAAACCATAAAATAGGGTATAAATGATCATAATTAGTACAATGAAATAACATGAGAAACTGAGAGATAATGTATGTGGAATAATAAATTTACCTTTATCTATTACCCAAATTGAATAGTGCTTAAATTTGATAAGAATCAAGGGAGGTATCACTCTAAGCTAAAGAAAATAACAATAACCCTATCTTGGGGGAGTTCAATGCGTATAGATCATAAATACCTTAATTTTCCAATAATATAGATTTTATAATATTCTGTTAATATATTCAAAATTTGTAATTTTTTTTTCTATTTTTAAAAATTTAAAATTTCTCGACAACCCTAAAAGTATATTAAAATTTCTTTGTGATATCCCATTTATAATATATATAAAACCTTACATATTAAAGGTGAATTCTTTAGGTGTATGTTTTTTACCTAAATAAAAACATCATACATGATATTTTAACACTATACTAGGATATATAAGTTATATTTAAGGTTTTAAATTAGTAAAAACCTTATATGTAATATATTTTTACTACATACGGTTTACCCCTTATGGAAAAAATACATACATAAGATATTTTTCCCATGTATAATATATTTATACAAAGTGTAAGGTTCTTTTCTTAGAAGAAACACATGTATAACATTTTTATTCATAGAAGATTCCATAAATAATATTTTATTCTAATAAATAAGGTTTTATCCATAATAAAATTCCCATACATAAGATATTACGTCATATGCATTATATTTTACTTAGAAAAAAACTTGATACATAATATATTATTTAGTACATAATATATATATTTCTAATATTTAAGGGTTTTCCCATATGAATAACTAATATTTAATATCCTCTCCCCCATATGTAATATTGTTAACTTAGTTGGATTTTTGATATAAAATAAATTATATCCTTATGTAAGGTTTTTTCCTAAGGTGGGAAAACTATATGTAATATTACGTTCTATATGTAAGGTTTTTCCCTTTGTAAAAAACCTTACATGATATATATTTTCAATACATAACATTTCTTTCCATACATAAGATATATTTACCTCCACTTTATTATATATAATATTTTATACTAAGGTAAAAATTTTATACATAAGGTTTTATACTTAGATTCTTTTGAAAAACTACAATAAATTAAAAAATATCAAAGTCACACCAAACTATCCCCATTTAGATACATCACCTACAAGGCCTCTTCAAATATATCTTATAGTGCCCCACATTTTATTACATGATTTTAACTGGAATTCCTTGAAACAATATTACATAAATAACTCAAAAGGACCTTTTTAGGTTTATTTTCTTGGAAAATATGTGTATAGGTCAAGACATATACGGTACATAAAAGAAAACATAAAAAATTTTAGTTCTCTTAAAAGGATTATTTATTATCCCATCTTAGATCATCTCACTACATTATATTTTTTTGAGAAATTTTTCAAATGAAAGGTGTAACATCTCAACCAAAATCTTTGGTTCCGAACCAGAATACCACATGAACTTAGGCATGCCTCCCCATATTCTAGAGGCTTCTGAATAGTTGTGAGGGTCTTGAGTGGAATAATGGGAAGGCTATACCCTCAATCAGAGTTCACAAAACAGTAAATAACCCAACATGTAAATAATACACAATTAGATTAAGTGGAAGCCTAATAATATACTAACTATATAAATTTATGTGGAAACAATATAATCAAAAGTCAAAAAAAGATAGAAAAGTCTATTTCCAAAATGGATGAGCACATATATAATTAAATAAAGGTGACAAAGGTAAAAAGGAGGCTCTGAAAAACCAATTCTCACCTTATCCTAGTGTCCAGAATCAAAGTGATATATCTCATAAGATGGTTAACTTGGGCCCCTACTGAACTTGTACCAGAAACAAGTGAGGGATGCTTAGATACCTATGTTTTATTACTACTTGAGCATATGTTTCATTAAAAATAAGTAGAACACCACCAACACGATTCAATACCCAACCAATAAAATGAAATGTATGTACATGTGATAATCTCAATAAAAATTAAGCATGAAATACATATATGCACAACATAGCATATAAACACATTGTATGCACAAGTAATAGAAACTGTTGATTGAGTGGTCATGTGCTTATAAAGCCTCCATGATCCCCAATCATACCTACTTCGACTACATTCTAGAAGGATAACCATAATAGTAGTTAAGAGTAACCAATAATAATCCAATAGTCTCATAACACGTCTCCCAGTGGTATCAATGCATCATTTTGAATCATGCCCCCATACCAACGTGTCCCACATCCTCACGAACCTCTTAGTTTTTAAAGGCATCAAGTCAGATCTGAACCCTAGACCATCACATGCCTTCCCTCACACACCTGTAATCTATATCAAGGCATCAAGTTTGATCAGGCCCCTGGCCATTGTATCTCAGATCCTCATAGGCATGGATTTAAGACTATTATACCCCATTTATTCCTTAGTCCACAACCCTAATCCATCATTCCCCTACCCTTTTCTCAAGTTTATCATCATCATTGTCTCAAGTCGTGTGCACTCCCCTCCAAGGGATACTCATCACACAATGGTCCACATGTCTCAAGTACCAACAACAACCTTAAAGTCAGGGTAACACACATAATATGGATGGTCATATAAGGAAATCATAAGATGGTATAAAATCATGATTATTAGTAGAAACACATAACAACATGTGTCAATAATTGAATATAGAAACAAGCTACCCTAACAACAATCATTGAATCAAAAAACACAACAGGTCTCATGATCCACACATGCACCCACATGCGATCAAAAACATGCATTATCATCATGTAATTCTAATATAGGTATCACATCAAGGGAAAAGAGTGATCATATAAAAAGATAATGGAATATAATCTTATGTACTAGTAGCTACACATGTGATCAAAATAAAACATGGTCTATCAGGACATCAAATAATATTCATGGCATAATCAACATACATGATATCACAGGGCTACAAAAACCACACACATGTGATATAAGAATAAAACATGGTCTCATAATATCTAGGTATCATGTAGAACATCAACACACCTCTAGGTTTCCATGTAGTCTAAGTCACTCATATGTTATCAAACCTCATCCATTTGAATCTGGTATCAAGATAGTTCACAAGTATCCACTTGGACTCTTGGAACATTTTTCAATTATATTATGCATGGTTCCTTTAATTAATAAAATTATAACATCATTAATTAATTAAGAATTATTAATATTCATAAATCATTATGAAAATCAGATCCATTCCACCATGGTGGAGAACATCATAACTCATTTTAATAAACATGAATAAATACCAAAGGGTAGATTATACGAGACCACCTACCTCAAATGGAGTAAACTCCAAGATAAAAAAAGCCCAATGGATTTGTTTGAGTATCCCAAGTCCATTTAGCCTTCATTAATCACCATGAGTTCCTATCTCATTTCCAAGCATTAAAATTAATTAATTATAATTATATTATAATTAATTAATTAATTTCAAAGAATCTCATCTTTAAAAGTAAAAGGAATACATGATGAAGTATTTACCAACAAAAATTTTCTTGTTGAAATAGTGATCAATCGTCAATGGAAAGTCAGTTATGTTCATCCAAAAACAAACTAGGAAAAAATACCCTTCATGAAAAAAACAAATTTAATATAATTAAATTGAAAAAGTTATAAGGCTTGAACTCGATGATATAACTTCATTGAGATTCCCATTGGTGGTATATGATCATTTCCATGCGATATCTTCTTTCCAAGATAATCAACAATCACATAATAATCAGACGATTCTTTGATGACTTGATGAAATTTCTACCTAATTTATCAAATTATAAAAAAACTACGATAAAAAAAAATTTAAGATAAAGAGACATCAATGTATTGAAATGGAAATTAATTTTCAATAGGGGTCCATCACAACATATGATTATTCAATTGGTGGAGGAATAATATAAGAGGATCTCCTATAAGATAAAACCCTTCATTTTAATTGAATGAATGATTTTTTAGGGTTTTTGTCAATGCGTGTAGCTTTAAAACCATTATAAATATACCGAGGAGGTATTTACAACATGAAATATTAATTCACATACTAAAAAATTGATCGATAAAACTTTATCAAGCCAGGATAATGTATGTCACATCAATAAACTATGTGTCACACTATGAATTTTTGGGATATGCCATTTTAATGAGTTTTCATAGAGTAAACCACATTGAGGAACCCCTAAAAATTTCTCATGTCATGAATACACTATTCATTATGTGAATGTGCTAATAAAACATATCTTAGCCATCTTAGGCTCCTAGTAACTCCTATAGAAGCCTCCCAGACACCCCTGTTCATCACCTGAACCTTGATACCCATCCCAAAACACCACCATCGAATTCTCAAACACCCAAAACCTCTTTATGAATCTTGGTACACAAATATAACCACTCAGAAAAATGAAAGGTTCAAAAATACCCAAAAAATTCCAACACATAACGATGCAGAACTTTTAATCTCCCCACTATAGTGCTTTTCTTCCTCAAGAGGTTGTGGTAGAATACAAAAAACACCATCTGATCTCTTAAAATCATCATCCAAAAGGATTTATCTTATGTTCTATCATTGAATTATAAATTATACCTCAAGGATAGACCTACTCCAAACTTCCCATCATTACAACATTGCATAAATCAAAGGATAAACATCAAAATCCAATCCAAATACTCCCTATACTCCAATATAGAGAATACAATTATCGTATCCACTAGACCTGATAGACCATGGTTTCCACACTAGATTCATCTTATAGAATCATGATGCTCCCTTCCATTGAAATCTACACAAATTTCAATATTTCTGGCAGTCAAATGACATGCGTAGTATAGTTTAGTCCAATATAATTAATTAATGCATGACACTGGTTGGGAGTTAATACCAACAATTCATTAATAATTCTACAACAAGCCAAAAAGTCTCAACCGACCAAATAAACCCAAACAAACTGACCTTTCTCAAAAGTCCATAACTAATTTTAACAACTAAATTCAAGTTTATACGGATACACAACTTGGTACTTTCCAACCACAAACCTATAAAGGTACTCAGTCTAAATGTTGATGCTCCATGAAGTTATCAACAATGATACCAAAATCTATAGAGGCATCATTTAATCAGACTAGAATCCTTATTGAATTTCAAATCGACTCCAAAGGAATATCTCTAGTTGATTCATCAATCACTTACATTATCCATAGGGATCTCAACCGATGTCGCCACACTAAAAATCTGACTCACTCTTGGTAAACACTGATGTTTTTTGAGTCAACTACCCAAATCCAGTCTCCACCCCAATCCACATTCAAATCCCCATAAGAAATTCAATGTGGAACCAAATAATCTTAGGTCCACTACACAAAATTCTTTAGAGTCAACATAGTTGTCTAATAGTCAGTCAAACATAGAATACAAGACTTCTCACAAGATAATTCATTTTCAAATGAGATAGGTTAATGATCCCCACTATAGAAGTATACTTAAGGTTACATCATAATACTCACATCAGTCTACCCAAACCCAACTAGTCCATCACTAAATGCAATGATAAAAAATTATCATATAATGAAACTAATCATTAATAAAAACACCACACATTGGGTAAACCCAAATTACTCAGTACACAGTCCAATGCTTCCAATAATCCATTATTTATGTTCATAATTTTCTATAACAGCCTAGGAATAGGTTACAATCTCCATCCAAACAAGTCCCGTTTACTTTTGTAAGCCACTATTTAGGACCAAAAAATAACGAAAGTTGAAAAACCCGAGTTGAACATGAAATGGCTCCCTAATTTATTTTTTATACCTTCTTCCTCTATTGAGTAAACTCCATAATAATTAAGCACTAGGACACTAAACCCTATGATATTCACACTAAAAATTTCGGTTATAAACACCATGGGTGACCTTGAACTAAATTATTCAATGAAATAACATCACTCAATCTATTAGGATCATCCAAATAACTAGAAAAATTATCATTGGTTAGCTCACCACCCTTCTTCCAATGGATAAAATTTTCTTACACAACCACTGCATGAATGCTCACACATTAATGATCTCCAAAAAAGGTAATAAATATCACTTATTTTTCAGAAAGATTGATTAAACCATGATACATGGTCCTCCAAGTTGGAACACTTTCATTTTTAAATATCTAAGAAACACAAGGTGTGAACTCTACCGAACCTAATAAATACGAAATATCCTTTTTAAGGAAAGAAAATCATTGCTACCAGGTTTCACCATGAACCACAGGTCTCACAGGTGTCAGCTCAAGATTTTTTGTTTCCACCACACTCCTAAAACCCAACCTTATTTTGTGATTACCAACAATCATGGTTATCAATACTCCAAGAATATAATGAAACTTGTAAATACCTTTCATTAGGCCTTCCAATGGTCACTCACATGCACATGTAATTCTACCAATGAAAATCACCCCTCAAAATTAACCTTGACTATCCATTCACAAATAATATCCCTACTTTAGTTACCGAAAATCAACACAAAGAATGAATTGTCATTAAAAAGTGCAACATTTCTTAGGGAACAAGGTATTATAAAAAACCTGCACAAGTTTTCACTAGGGTTATAACCCAAGAAACTTCAACTATAAATATCTATAAGGACAATCCCTGAAGACTTTTATTTTAGATTAACCATGTTGAGAACCTATAGATACTGAGTTTTTTTAAATAACATTCCACTAGGTTCTATATGTATTTCTCCTCATATACTATATTTGGCACTTTAATTAACCAAACTTATCCTTAGAACACTCACATTAAGTTCTTAATAAGGAAATTAACATCGAATAATTATAAAACTAGCACATGGTACTATCTGTGCATAGAGAAAATGCATCATCATCACTATCTTTATCACCATCTCTAGTTGGGTACACTGCATCATAGTCTCACATAACCATATATCATAATTATACACAAATATGTGTCAATAAAATCATGAAAAACTATAATTTATGTCATGATAAACCTAAATTCCGAGTATGATGTATGTGATACCTCTTTCTGATACGACCAAGAGTCAAAACCATATAAAATCACTACCTCAAAATCCATGTGTATCACACAAGGTGAAAACATATGATAACAATGAAAACCAAGAACATCAATCCCATGCCCTAGAAACTAATTCTTACCTAAAAAAGGTGTTTGCGATGCACTAATCTAAGTTTTATCACAAGATCTGACATATTCATAAGTCACCTGTCAACTAACTCCTCCAAATAGGAAACATGAAAACATGTACTCTGATACCATTTTGTAACATCTCGACTAGAGCCACTAAGTTTGAGATGGAATGTCACGTGTTTTTAAGCACACCTCCCAATCTACCAAAGGCTGGTAACTAGTAGCAGGAGTCTCAAGTGGAACCATGAGGAGACTATACACCCAATTAGAGTGCAAAAAATAATAAATAACACAACATGTAAATAGTATAAAATTAGAGTATGCAGAAACCAAATAATATTTCAAATGTATAAATTTATGTAGACACAATATAAATTAGTGTAAATGAAAGATACAATAGTTAACTACCAACTTTCCCAATCGCATATAAAAATAAAGAATAAAATAAAAGTACAAGGAGAATCTACAAAAGAAATACTCACCTCATCTCGGTATCCTGACTGAACATGGAATTTTTCAATAGATGATCAAATTAGGAATTTGACCAACTTTTACCTGCAATAAGTGAGGGTTGTTTGGGTACTCAAGTTCCATGGACACCTGAGAAAGGTGTGAGTACAACAAAGTAAGAAAACAATAACAAAGTCAAGTACCCAACACATAAAATGAAGTGAATTTTCATTTGATAATATTAATGAAAATTAAATAGGGAATGTATATCTATAAAAAATAACATAAAAAAATCATTCATAAGTAATAACAACCATGCGTTGAGTGTCATTCACTTACTAAGACACCACAATCTTTGGCCATACCTGCTTTGGCTCCATGATGAAATGATAATTATAATGCGTTTTAGGATTAAAAAAGAACAAGATGTTAGGAATGTAATAAATCTCCTAGTGGTCTCAAGGTGTCGTGTCAGATTAGTCCCTCAGACCATAATATCTTCAATCCTCACACACCTCTCAACTATCTTTAGGCATCCAGTTAGATCTGGCCCCAAGAAAGTCATATCCCTACTCTCCACACACCTCTCATCTATCTTAAGTTACTAAGTCAGATCATGCCCCCATACCATTGCATCCTATAACCTCAAAATTCTAGACTCTAGACCATCATACACCATCTATGCCTCAGTTCAAGCCCCTGAGATATCATGCTCCTAACATGCTGCCTTAGTTCAGGACCCCAAGCTGTCATTCCCCTACCCTATGCTCTTGTCCACCATTACCATCACCATCATCATCACCATCACCATCACCATCACCATCAGCATCACCATCACCATAACCACATGTCATGTACACTTCCCCTATAGGGGATACTCATCCCTTGATAGTCCACCCATCTCAAGTACCAATAACAACATCCAAGGAATGGTAACACACATAACATGGTAGATAATATAAGGCAAACATATCATGCCATAAAATCATGAGTATGAGTAGTAACCACAACAACATGTGATCATAGTAAAACAAAAAAAATCTACCCTAGAAATACTCATGGATTCTAAAGTCACAATGGGTCTCAGAGGCTACACATGCACCCATATGAGATCACAATCAAGGATGGTTAACATGTTATACCAATAAAAGGATCACAAAAATCAAAAAGTGTGCACATATAAATAGAGAAAGGAATATCATCATAAGTAATAGCAACTATACTTGTGATCAAAATAAAACATGGTCTATAAAAATATCAAAGAGTACCCATGGGATAATCAAAACACATGGTCTCATAGGGATACAAACACCACACACATGTGTTCTAGTTATCAAAAATTAAGGGAATGAAAGGGAAAGGAATTATTAAGATGGATACATCATAACACACTACACTTAAATTGATGGAGGAATGATATCATAGGAGTTACTAAAAGGTGAAACCCTTTTTTACCATCTAAAGCCACATAAGGAATTACAAGGAATGATTTCCAATAGTTTTTGGTACATAGATTTGAAACATATATAAATATTCCAAGGTGGTATTCACAATATGAAATCTCAATTCATGTCATGATAAATCAATCCAAAATCCTTTAATAGGCCATGCCAACATGTGTCACAACATGACATATAGTTTCACATCGTGACTTTTTAGGATGTGCCCTCTAGCTCCTTTTTCACATCCTAAACCACGTTGAGGTTCCCTATAAAGAATTATCACATCATGAGTACACTATTCATGAAATGAATATTCTACTACAACACATCAAATACTTTTTAGGTTCCCGGTCACTCATCTAAAAGCCTCCCGAGCACCCCTGGTCATAACCCAAACTTTGAGCCCCATCCTAAAACACTATACTGGAATGATCAAACAACCAAAACCTCATTATGATTATTGTTTCTTGAAAAACAATTTGGTAAAGGAAAGGTTCAAGATTCCCTAAGAATTTACAACACATAATGACATTGACCATTACAATCCTCCCAATATAGTGATTCTCATCCTCAAGAAGTTATGGTATAACATGAAATGTTCCATCTAATCTATCACAATCATCATATATAAGAATTTATCTCATGTCATATCTCTGAATTCCAAATGATACCTCAGGGCCACACACAATCTTGAATTCTCATCAAACCACCATAAAATGACACCAAGTATGAACATTAGAAGCTAGGAAAAGAGTTACCTATCTTTTAAAATTGAGATGGTGATTAAAAAATTCATTAAACCCAATACACCATGATATCCCCACTAGATTCCTTTTTCAAATACTGACCAGAATCACTAGGTCCAAGATAAAATGCCTCATGACCTCAGGCGTGCCTCCTCGTATGCTAGAGGCTGTTGACTAGTATTGAGGTTCTTGAGTGAAACCATGGGGAGACTATACCCTCAATTAGAGTTAATAAAACAATAAATAGCCTAAAATGTAAAAGGTATACAATCAAAGTTAGTGGAAACCCAACAATACACCAAATATATAAACTTAAATGGAAATAATAGACCCAAAATTTAAAAAAAGATAAAATAGTAATCACCTATTAGGATGATCACATATAAAAATAAAAAAGGGAAAAAACTATAAGGAGGCTCTGCAACACTAATACTCACCTCATCCCAGTCTCCAGACTCATAGTGAGATATCCCACAAGATGAAAAACTTTGGCCTCAATTCAACCTACACCTGTAACAGGAGAGGGATTTTTGGGTACCCAAGTGCCATGAACATCGAGTAGGGTGTAAGTATAGCTTAGTAGGGAACCACTAACTGATTATAGTACCCAACCAATAAAATAAAATTTATTTGAATGTGATAAGATCAAAATAAAGAAAACTGGAAATACATATATGAAAAATATAGAATATAAACACCAAGAACACAAAAGTAATAAAAACCATGTGAAGAGTGGTCATTCACATACCATGCTGAAATGATTCCCGAACATACATACTTCAGCACCATGATAGAAGGATAGCCACAATGAATGTTTAGAGTAACCAAGAACATGACAACATGATCATAACACATATCCTAATGGTCTCAAGGTGTTAAGTCAGATCATCCTCCCAGAACATCATATCCTGAATCCTCACACGCCCCTTAGTTATCTCAATGCATCAAGTTAGATAAGGCCTCTAGACTATTGTATCCTGAATCCTTACACACCTCTAAACAATCTCATGGCATCAAGTTAGATCATGCCCCAAAAAATTCTTATTTTGGCTCCACACAGGTTAGGCCTCAAGATCATCATACCCCATCTATCCCTTGGGTCAGGCCCTTGGGATGTCATTCCCATACCATTTTTTGAGGTCCATTGTCTTAATATTTTAAGGTCATGTTCCATTCCTCTCTAGGGGATACTCATCACACAAAGGTCAACCAATATCCAGTACTAATAAAAACCTCCAATGAATGGTAACACACAAAAAATGGTAGCGTATACAAGGAAAGCATAACATGTCATAACATCATGAGTATTAGTAGAAACACATGACAAGATGTGATCATAATCAAACATGGAAATAATATACCCTATAAATAATCATGGAATCAAAAATCATAATGGGACTCATGGGATACACATGCACCCATATGTGATTATAATCATGCATGGTCAATAAGTTATTCTAATAAAGGTATCACAATAAGGAAAAATCATGCACATATAAATAGAGTATGGTATATCATCATAATTCATAGTTGATACACATGTAATAAAAAAGGCTATCAAGATATCAAAGTTTACTCATGGAATAATCATCATAAATGGTCTTAAATGGATACACACACCACACACATGTGATCTATACATCAAACATGGTCTCAAGGTCTCTAGGTATCATGTATCACATCAACACACCTTTAGGTTTCCATGTATCTAAAGTAAATCATATGTGATCAATCCTTATCCATTGAAACCTAGTATCAGTTCAGAACTAATAGACCTTACGGGGTACTTAGAACTTTGTTCAATTGCATTAGGCATGGTTACTTTAATTAATGAAGAATCAAATTTGTTAATTAATTAAGCCTTATTATTTTTCATATTTCATTATGAAAATAAGATCCATTCAACCAAGGTGGAAAAACTCATACCTCATGCCAGTAAACATGAATAACCATAGGGTATAGTACATGGGACCACCTACCTCAAGAAGAGTCAACTCCAAGCCAAGAAAATACCAACAACCATTTCTAAGTTTCCCACGTCTATTCATCCTTCCACAAATTCTACCTATTTAATTCTCATGTATTCAAATTAAGTAACTGTAATTATATTTTAATTAATTAATTAATTACAAGGAACTTAATATTTAAAAGTGAAAGGTATTCATTCCAAAATACTTATAAAAAACATAACTCAGTCAGAATAATGATCAATCATACATGGAAGGTATATTACATTCATCCGAAACTAAACTATGCAAAATCCCCTTCACTCTGAAAAAAAGAATAAAAAATTTAATATAATTTAATTGAAAAAAAATTTAATACTTAAAATCAGTGACCTAGCTTTACTAAAACACCTACCTATGGTATGAGTTCATTACCACATGACATCATCTTTCCATGTTGATCAAAAATCTCATCATCCTCAGATAATTATTTGATGATATGGGAGAATTTTTACCTAATTTCTTTACTCATAAATAAACCATGATTAAAAGGAAATTTAAGATAAAGAAATATAAAGGTATTTAAATAGAAATGAATTATCAAGAGGGATCCATTGCAATAGGAAATGCTTCAATCAGTAGAAGAATGAGATCGGAGGAGCTTCTAGAAAGTGAAACCATTCATTCCCTTCCAAATCCTCATAAAGAAATCATAAGAATGATTTATAATGTTTTTTTTGTAAAAGTGAGTAGATTTAAAACATATATAAATATTACCATGTGGTATTAACAATGTGAAATCTCAGTTCACCTAATGAAAAATTGAACAAAAATACATTATTAGGCCACACCAACATGTGTCAAGAGATGAAACATAGTGTCACGGTGTGACACATAGTGTCACACCTTTATCTTTTGGGATATCTTCTATGGATCCATTTATATATCATAAAACACATTAAATCACCCCATAAATCTTTATCACATCTTGAATACACTATTTAGGACATGAATGTGATTCTGAAACACGTCTCAACCTTCCTAAATCCATGGTCACTTATCTGATAGCCTTTAGGAAACCCATGGTTATAAATTTAACCTTAATACCCATCTCAAAACACCATATTGGAATGATTATCTTTCCAAAACAACATTATGAGTACTTTTTCTAAAAAATAACCGTTTTTTAAATGAATGGTTCAAACTTCCCTGGTAAAATCCAACAGATAACGACATAGTCCATTACAAAAGGGGTGAGAATAAAACCCAGTAAGTGATACACAATGTGATAGAACATTATAGGTGAGACATGAAGTATAAAATAAGAACAAGTACAAAATAACGTGTGGCTTAATTTAAGTACATGAACATAATAACATGAGGCATAACATGGAAATGTGCCTACAACATAAACAAGAGACATTCATAATCATATAACCAAAGATAATCAATAAGGTTCTATAAATAATTTTACAATGGGTTTTTACCAAGGAAACATAAAATATTACCAATTAATTCTTCTAAGTTATCATTAACATGAAATCTTTATAGAATACTTCTTTACCCACTGTATATCAAGATGAACCCTTCATATGTCTAACATTATGTGTTCCACATCGATCAAAAAACATAAATACATATTATTTCTATCCCAAAAGTAGTGAATTTAGGTTTCATAAAACTATTTATCAAATTAATAGTTCAATTATAAATATAAATCAATACCCTTGAATGAAAATAGGTTTGTGAATTCATGTCATGAAAATATGGCTTGGAAAATCAATGGTTTATTTCAATAGCATAACAGGTATACAAAAGAGATATTGGAACGGGTTTAATGAGAGGAAAAATAAGTATATCTTTAAAAAGGAATAATATATACAATAATCGGGATGTTTATAAACATTTTACAACATAATAAATCTAGAATTAAAGTATGTAATAAAATAAGTATTTGAATTGAAAAAGTGGAGGAATAGAACCCTTACCTTTAGAGGATGCTTCTTTGATCTAGATAAGGACTCCTTAGAGGACTAATAACTCCTTATGTGGGATTTATTTATGGAAAAAGAAGAGAAATTTGTGTTCAATGAATTTTTTGTGGAGAGTAATGGTATAAAGGCTGGCTATTTATACTTATGGAGGGGTGGTTTTAAGGGTTAAAATATTGGTTATTTTATTATATAATAGAACCAATTACGTGTGAAATAAATTAAAAATAATTTTATGTCTTATTAATGAGTGAGTGAGAAATATTTTACATTAAAATCCATACCAATTCTAAATTCATCTTCTTATAAACCTATTTAAGGAACCATATCCCAAAATAATTTTTGTCTCAAAATTCCAGTTTGAGTTCCAAAATGAAAATTATAAATTTATAAATTCAAAAAAATATTTTTAAATTAAATTTTATACATATTAAATTAAATATTTATTGAAAAAAATGTTTCATAATTTTTTTAATTATGCTAACATCATAACAATGAAATAAAATCATGGTACTCATAAAATGATATTTTCACTTTTTCACTAAAAAATCAAGTCTGACATAAAGTTATAGAAAATGTACAATAAGTTAATTATAATGTGTTTAGTATAAAAATTATATTTATTTTATCAAAATAATACCATACAAATATGAAAATTTTAACTTTTAAATAAAAATCCTTATCTATTGAAAATTAATATTTTATGACATAATAAACAGTCTAATTATTATTAAAAAAACATAGGAACTCATTAATTTATATTATCCTCTAAAAAGTGTTTTATGAGTTTATTTAATGAAAATAAAATTTATTTAAAACTTATAATTTTATCATAAAATATAATTTTAATGGAATTTAAATATATTTTTAGTTTCTAAAAAGTAAAATAATAAAATAATCATTATTGTCATTTTATTATAAAAATAGTAATAATCAGAAACTATATTATTTATTAATGGTCATAAGGTCCATTAACTATATTAGTAATATTCATAATACTGAATGACCATATTTTCCTATAAAAACTCCATTATTTTCACTTCATCATTCAATACTTATAATAGTTCTTAAACATCCTTTGATAATGTATATTATTCTCCAAACACTTCACTTTATTTTTATAGTCATTATGGAATGAGACATATTTATAAGGGAATTAAATATTTTATATTTTATTTTAGTGAATTTACTATTATTCTATGGGTATATAACTTTACTATTCCTAGCTGTAGTAGTCTATATCAACAAATCATGTGTAATGTTCTTATGAAATACAATAGTTTATCTATATTCTCATAATAAAATAGTCATTATAATATGAGAGTTCTCCTATTAATAATATAAAAAAATTACAGGTATTTACATTATCCCACCCTAAGAAATTTCATCCATGAAATTTGTGTGAAACCTCAATTTATCCAATGTACATTGGACTCAATTTCTGTCTATCACCTTCATATTTTGTCACTTGTTAGGAAAGTTCCAAAGCTCTCCAAACTTGTTAGGAAAGTTCCCAATATCTCCCTCAATTTGGTCCTTGATTCCTTTAAGGAATTTGGGCCACCCAGGCCTTCAGGTCAGTAAGGCCTTTGGACCACATCAAGGCCTTCGGGCCACATTAAGTGCAGATGAAAACCAGAAAACCTACAAGGAAAAAGATTCAGAAAGAGGATGAGCAAGGAGATTTAACCATAACATAAAATAAAAAGATTGCAAGAATGAGAGGGTTTGGAACTTTCCACCGAGACAAGCCTATGCATGCATGGGAAAGCCTAGCCGAACAACTATTCGAAGGTGGAGAGCTGATTTCACGATAAAGAAGCTGGAGAGGAGCAGTTCCAAGTAGTTAGTGTGGTTTGTATGTAATGTTTGAATCCTACGGGCATTAAATTCATCTAAGGCCTATGATCCATGTAATACTTACACCTATGAGCCTTGTAAGGGTTCCACCTCACCCCTTGAAAGGTGGATTATCAAAAATCAATAAAAAATGAAGGCCTTCGGGCCATTGGAGGAGGAGAAATGTGGTGATCCTTTTAAAATCTATAGAACTTCTAACTTCCTTAAAGGAAATTCCTTGAGTACCTTTTCCATATTTTTTACACAAGGGAAGATGTGGTTTCTTCCCTTCCTTTTCATGGCTATAATTTATCCCCAAGTTTTACCTCCACCCTCGTCTTTTTATCATTATATATACAAGACCACTGGGCATCCCTCAACTCTATATATACCTTAAGATAACATAATACTAGTTCATAATATCCCTTGATGTCCCAAATTTACAAATATTTCCATAAATGAGGTCTCATCTCATAAAATAATTGATCAATATTCCCATCATAATTGATGAAAAAGCTTGAATCATAATACACAAGCTGTGTGAAGTTTATTTCATAACTTATGACAGATTCACTATCCTTTTTCTTTAACTTAAGTAATTAAATTTCCATCATTTTTTAGGGTGTGAGGAAAATACTTATTTAAAGATATATTTTTGAAATCCTATGACTTTATAGAATCAATTCCTTCCTTGGGAGTAGTATTCTTAATCAGTGTAGACAAAGTGACCTTCTCTTGCTCAGAACAATTTTGTACAAAAAATATTTTTTTTGATGGCATTGATCCACTTTTCCATAATCAAAGGGTTATAAGGTATAAAAAAGGATGGTGGTGATTGATGCATAAAGGATTCAATGACTAGTTTTTCTATCCTAGGTGGAGTAGGATACTCTACATGGTTTATGTTACTATTAAAAAAATGGGATAAAATCATCATGAAATTTTCTACTCCGACTTCTATCATATTAAGAAATCCATCATTTCATTTCCCATCGCATCTATTATTCACACAAGATCTTTTATTTCTTGTCGTTCTATAAAAATTAAATATCAAATAAGAAGGTGGACACTTTTAAGAATCATTAAAATAATAAATTCCAAATGAGAGTTTAATCTTAATATTTTTATAACATAAGGATTCTATGATCAAATAATTTAATTTTTTGTTTCTTTAAAAATAAAAAAGATACACTTTCTATAAATATTTTCATGATGATTCATAAACTAGATATGATAACCCAAACATATCCCTTATAAGTGTAAAAATAGGTGTGAAATAAGGACTCTTTATCGTGAACCAGGTGATGATCAAGTTAATACCCAATGCACTATTTTTAGGGTTATTTCCCCTAGGTACAATTGCACTAGAGCTACATCAACTTGTATTATTTAGACATAGATTTATTTTCTTGGAAACCAATAAATTTATACTTCACCAAAATTTTAGGATTTTTTCCTAAACTTAGACTTATCCTTAGGGAGTATACCAATTTTTTATAGTCCTAATTTTTTAAAAAATCATTCTTTGATACCAACTATGGATACTAGCCTTTTATTACTTGATTTTAACCATAACTACTTGAAAAATTATTACATAAATAACTATTAAGGACATTTTTGGGTTTAGTGTCTTGGAAACTAGGTACATTATACAAGAAATACATGTTATATAAAATATAATATAAATGAAATTTACATTCTCTTTAAAGGCTTCTTTATCATCCCAACCTAGATCATCTCACTAAAAATAAATTTTTTAGGGGTTTTATCAAATGGAATGGGTGATCATAAAGCCCAATAAGGGATGAAAAATTTAAGATAACACCATAGGTTAAACATTAATTATAACATAATAAGTAATTCATAATAACTTGAGGTATAACATATGTACATGAAAATAATGTCATGAGGTATAACATAGAAATGCAACTACCACATAAATATGATATATTCATAAACGTATAACCAAATTTCATCACTAAGGTCTTATAAATAAAATTACTTAGAATTTTAACCAAGGTATCATGAAAAACTAACAATTTTTACTACTAAGGTATCATTAACATGTTATATTAAGATATTACTCTTTAACTAATGAATTAGAGCATTATCAAGGTACACCCTTCACATATCTTACATTATGTGTGACACATCAACAAAAATTCATAAGTTCATAATATTTATAACCAATTATTATGAAATGGATGTTTCATAAAAGTTTTTCCCCAATAAATAGTTTAATGATACATAAAAATGAATTCCTTTGAATGAAAATAGGGTTGGGTACTCATTACTTGAAAATATGGATTGTAAAATCAAGGGCTAATTTCAGCATCATAATAGGTATACAAAAAAAGAATCTTGGAATGGGTTTTATGAGAGGGTAAAAAATTATATCATTAAAAATAAATGATATATTCATTAAAGGGGGTGTTTATAAACACTTGAAAATATAATAAATTTGGAATCACAAGTATTAAACAAAATACGTACTTGAATTGAAAAAGTAGTGGAAGAAAAACATTAACTTTAGAGGATGATTATTAGAGTTAGAGAGAGACTCATTAGAGTCCTAGTGACTGTATATAAGGGACTTATATAGGAATAGGGGCAAAAATATCATGCATAATGGGTTTTTAGTGGAGATTAATTGGATAAAGTATAGTTATTTATACTTGTGGTGGGGTGGTTTTAAGAGTTAAAATAATGGTTATTTTATTGTATAAGCCAATAAATTGTGGGTGAAATAATTTACAACTAACTTTCTAACTTATTAATGAGTGAGTGAGAGTTTATTGATATTAAAATACATCCAAATTCTAAACTCACCTTCCATCCAACCCATTTAATGCCCTGAATCAGAAAATATTATTTATCTCAAAAATCCAATTTATGGTTCCAAAATGTAAAGTATACATTTATATATTCAAAATAGTAATATTAAAATAATTTTTATACTTATTCAATGAATTTTTTATTAAAAAAAATGTTTCAAATTTTTTAAATCATGTTTACATCATAATGATTTCATAAATACATGGTACTCATAAAAAGATAATTTTCCCCTTTCACCAAAAAAAAATAAACTTTATCCAAAAAGTCATAAAAACTCACCCTAAATTATTTATGATGTATTGAGTCCTAAAATTATCAAAAATAATTATCTAAATATAATAATTTTAACTTTTAAATAAAAAATTTTATTTATTGAAAATTAATAGTTTTTATGACATAAAAATTCATTAATTTATATTTTCATTTAAAAAGTGTTTTATAAGTTTAATGCAGGGAAAAAAATTTATTTAGATCTTCTAATTTTATCATAAAATATACTTTTAAAGGATTTCAAATATATTTATAGATTCCAAAAATACAATCATAAAATAATACCAATGAACACTTTGATATATCAATAGTTATAATGGCCAACTATCTTATTGATTAATGGTCATAATTTCCACTAGTTATATTGGAAAATGTTCGTAATGCTGAATAACCATATTTCCTAATAAATAAAACATAATTATCACTTCATCATAATCTTCTTACAAAGGATCTTACACATCCTTTGATATTGTATATAATTTTCTTAATGATTCTCTTTATTTTTACAGCCATTATGGAATGAGTGATCTTTAGGGGGGAATCCAAGACTATGGAGTTTATTTTTTGTGAATGTACTATTCTTATATGTGTATATCCCTTTACTATTCCTAGTTTTTATAGTCCATATAAACACATGATGTGTAATGTTCCTATTAAATACAATATTTATTATATGCTCATAATAAAATAATCATTATAAAATAAGAGTTTTTATATTAATAAAAAAATATAATTTAGGGATAGTTACATATCAGATGCTAAAAAATAGCCGCAAATCAGCCCTTATCTCAGGCCAATTCTTAAGAATAAATTTTTTACCTATTCCAACACACCATACACATATACCAGTCCCTAATACAGTTTGAAAAAGAAATGTTAAACCTAAAATATAATTTTTGGATGTGGAGCTTAATATAAAAATACCAAACATTTAAAAAATACATTTTAAACTAAAATTTACGATTTAATAAAAAAATTAAATCGGTTAATGTTTTTTTGAATAAAATTTTAAAAAAACCATACCTAAACCAATATGGTAAATTATTGTTTTACTTTTCCTTAGAGGCCCCAAACATTGAAATATTGAGTGTTTATACATCCTCATCAATTAGTGATGAGCTAGAATTCTATTATAGGTTCAACTCTTATAGTGATTTCCTATGAGGATAAAATAATAGAAGTAAGGTGTTTAGGGTTTGGATAACAGAGAGGATATGGGGTAGGTAGAGGATAGCCCTTTCAGGCCTCTCATACTTAGGGAAAAAGAGCTGAGTATAATCAAGGTGGTGGTTTTTAGCAGGGCTAGTGAGTAAGAGGTGAGGGACAAGGTCAGGTGCATGTGATAGAATTTTTAATTAAAAGTGGACCCAACATAATATGAGGTACCATATAATAGCCTTAAAATTTTGAATATGATTTTTTTTGATTTAAGAGATATATACTCCTTTATTTCACCAAACTTAATCCAAGCTCTAGGATATAAGGTGAAGAGACTTGTATTTTCCTTGGTGTTGACTATTTTAGTTAGGAGTCTGGATATCTTTTATGATTTTTATAGAGATTGTCAGTTGATTTTAAGGAAACATTAATCAATTTTATATTTACTATGTTTAGGGATGCAACCATATGATACCATTCATTCCATGGATTGGTTATATTCGGTGAAAACTATTAATGATTTTTCCCAAGGATAGTTGTATTGTTTGATGTTAAAAATGATAATGCTGTGTTTAACAGAATGAATATCAAATAGATCCTAGGATTGTGTAGACCATATCATATATGATGGCTGATTTAGTGTTATGTTTATCCTAGGATAGGTGGTGGTGTTTCTGAGGGTCATGGAAGAGTTCCCTAATTTTTTCCCTGTGGAGGTTTTGATACTACTCCCTTAACATGATGTTGAGTTCAAGATAGATTTACATCTCATAGTCTCTTAAAATTTGATTTCTTTTTATATGATGGTGAGCCTTCTGAGTTTTATGAGTTATGGATCCATATTGATGAAATTTTGGATAAGGGTTTCATCTAACCCAATGTATCTCCTTGGGGTTCTCTAGTGTTATTCACAAAGAAGAAAAATGACAGTATTTGACTATATTTTGATTAATATAACATGAATTAGGTTATAATGAATAAATTCTACCCACTACTAATGATTTATGATTAAATTAATTAGTTTAAATGAGTTATATGGTTATATAAGATCAATTTTTCATTAGGGTATCATCAGATGTGGGTGAAGGATGAAGATATCCCAAATACTGCCTTTGGATGTTTTTATGGGAACTTAAATTTCATGGTTATACCTTTCTATTTCACTTATAAACTGACCATTTTCATGGAACTGAGGAACTATGTGTTTCAGAAGTTCCTGTATTTTTTTAGCTATGTTCATTCATGCAATCCTCTTATATTCGAGATCTAAGGAGGAAAATCCATAGTATTTAAAGGACGTTTTGTAGGTTCATTGACACCATAAGCTATTTAAGAAACTATCTAAGAATAGGTTTTGTGTGAGAGATGAGTATTTATTAGGTCTTATTGTTTCTCTTCATGGAGAAGCTATAGATTCTTCAATGATTGAAGTGGTTGTTTCTCGAGTAAACCTTAAGAATTTTGTGGAGGTTTGGATTTTCCTTGGTCTTCCAGGTTATTATAAGTTGGTTGTACCTGAATTTTCATAGATTATGACTCCATTGAAATATTTTAGTAGGTGGGATCAAGTATTCATGTGGACCAACCAATTCTATAATGCCTTTTAATACTAGTACACACTATAGTGGGATGCTAAATCTAAAAATATATAAATCCTAATAATTACTATAGCACTGCCAATAGGGATGAAACCACAATGAGAATGTGTATAGACACCATAAAGAATTTCCAGGAAGATTAAATTTTCATTATTATAGAAACATAATAATTATACAAAATAAATAAACCAAATTCAATAACTAAAACTATCTAAGAGAGATAGATGAATATGAAAGCTTTAGAGTTGCGACACTTGTTTAAATTCATGTGATACTAATTACTTTATTCCTAAATCTAAATAATTACCCATATAATAATTAATAATTCCAAATTTATTTAAAATATAATAAATTCTCATTCTATGATATATAAAAATAATTTAATTTCTCTCACTAACTATTCAATGTCTTGTTCTTTGATGTTATGAATAATTTGTGAAATATTTTAGTGCTAAATCACATGAAAAAATATCTAAACCATTTATCACAAATTCATGATATCTATTTATATTGGGATTTATCACATATGAATAGTTATTGGGTATCAAATATGAAAGTATGTAGAGAACAAAAATATATTAATTTTCTAATTAATATATTTATTTATTCTCAATTCACATAGGTGTGAATTACCATTCTCTAATGCACATGATCATATTCAAAATAAAAAATTATATGATTTTATTTTTCCTATAATTACTTATATGGTATCAAAAAAATAGACAACAAATCTAGTGAAAATATACCATATTAATTAAAATGAACACAATTTTTTTAATGAATAAAAATATGATTGAAAATGGTAAAAATAATAGTAATGAAGAACAGTTACATTCATAAAATCTCATGAAAAATTAAATTATCATTTGATCATGAAAACATGACATGAAAAATGATGATTATAATTCACCATGTTCATGTTGAAATAAAGATCATCGAAAATTACCCTAGATGATCATTGAATGAGAACCATTGCTCTACCGATCACTAAAATGAAAATAAAAACCACCACATAGGTTTTCAATACACAAGAACCAACATAAAACATGAATGTAACTTGATCATGAAAAAAAATAAGAATGTAACTAATAGTAGTCTCACATAAAAATTTCATGCATAAATTATTTACCAAAAAGCATAAGATCATAACTCAAACTGGTTCATGGCTTGGTATTTTGCTACATAAGTCTGGTTTAACAACTACATTTATGAATAGATATAGAGATATGTTATTGAGTAATGGGAGGCATCACATAGGTTTTAATGATTTGAAATATTATTGTAAGGAGATGGAGAGAATCATGGTATACTTTGGTTTGGGATTCCAGTGACGTGAATTAGGTTTACTAGTTCCACATGGGGAGATCATAGGCTCATCTAGTGATATATAATAAAGAATATGGAAGGAAGTTCTACCCAAATTGGTAAATATGGATGCAATTTTGGCTAATGGATGGATGGAGGCTGATGAAACTAGTTAAGGTTAGTGATGGTGCAACACAAAAGGTGCAATGTGAAGGATTGTTGTGGGATGTTCGATGATGATGGAGATTTTAAACATTGTGAATAGGGACAAGGATACTGAAATATGATGAGAAACAATAGGGATAGTAAACTAGGGAGGTTTCCCTGCTATATAGGGAGGATCATCTGGGCATGTGCTACTAGGGTTTGTGAATAATTTTAGGACCCTATCCCTTGAAAGGTATACATATTGGGACAAAAATGAAGGAAAATAGATAATAACCCTCAATTACCACCAACTGTAGGCCTCAGATTGATAAAAGGCATCGATGGTATAAAAATATTACATATGGGAAGAATAAATCTCTATGATATTGGATTGAGAGATAAGATATAAACTATAAATCAACTCTATGAACTAATGTAAAATAAATTACCCAAAAACCATCCCACAATTCATATATATTGTGAAAAAAATACAAGAATCTCCATAGTAAATACCTACAAGAAAAGATAATGATGTGGTATAGTAACATCTCTAAATCCCAAGATAGAAATGTCCAGCATGGCCCATGAAGTCTACCTGGAAACCTGAAAACAATTATATATAATTAGAGTGATCATAAAAGTATACTCAATATGATCATACAAAAAGCCTCTAGTGTACATGTGAAAAAGAGAATATTAATGCACCTATAAACAAATAGCATAACCAAAACCACCTAATAAGGTCAACTAACCAATCACATCCTCACCAAGGCTTGATAATAAAATAATGCATCCAAATATAATAACATAATAAGAATAATATTGATATGGGAACCCCACATAACTTTCCCATCAGGATGCCTCTCTCACACCCAATGATGTATGTCCTGGCGCTCCCATCTCATTTGTATACAACCCTACTCAAACACACCTGGGAAATCACATAACATCACATAACATATATCCCAAATACACTTGGGACATAAAATAACATCACATATATCCCAAATAAAACTATTCCATCACATCACATCACATCTCACTCAAATAAACCTGGGCAATCAAATTACACCACAACCATAACTAGAATAGTTGGGTATCAAGAAAATAAAGGACATAAACCTCATGAACTCATCCTTCCATGCAAGAACCCCACCATAATCCATCTTATAATATCATCAAACAAAAACCACTATTGAAATTTTTAATTCTATCCATAACATCACATGAATATCTAACTTGTATGGAAGAGAGAGTGGGGAATAAAGGGTAACCAACCATCCATACTCACCACCAGGATATTGGAAAACCACCCCCAATAATTTAATTATTGGCATGGAGTTATCAAAATATATGGGGTGTGTATAGATATCACATTGAACATAATATATATATATATATATATCCACACACAAGCCTAATCCATGGGTTCAAAAGATAATCCCCAACCATCTCACAACATCACCAGTAAACCTGAAAAAATCCCCCATTTTTTGTCACCTCTAAATGCACATCACCACACAACAAGATATAATACACATTCCACATTCCATATTTCATTTCAATTCAATCCAATTTATAGATTTCCAATTACCAACCAATTTCATTCATTAAACATGTTCATTTTCTAGAACACTCATTTCATTATTTCAACCTATTTAATACACATTTATTAACAACCATATAAGCCTCACTTCCCATTTTAATTCAATTTTTGTTAGACATTTCAACCCATACCATTTTAATTCATCATTTACATTTAATTTCATTACTTCCCAGATGACTAGAAAAATAGAGGACATCACTACAACCATCCTCCTCAGGCCAACCATCCCCACACTACCACTATTTCACAACCACAACCACCTCCTCATCACATCTTCCATAATCCATGCCCATATCTTGGTGAATCCACTCCACACATCACCAACACATAACTTAACCACACATCACCTCCACACATCACAAACACTTACCATCAAATCCACCCCCATATCAGAACCACACATCACTAAACTTATCACATCATTAACGTATTTTCAAGATCTAGAAAGGGGATTTTTATCACTTTTACTTCTTTAATTCAAGGGAATTCTCACACAATCCATAATTTCCATGTAAAACCAATTTAATATCAAGATATAAGTGGTTAGAAATTTTAATTCAAGGTGATAAAAAAACAAGTTTTCTATAACCACAATAATAACATCACAAAAAATGCCGTTAAAAAGCATGATTTTCAATAAGGTGTCAAGCCAGCATAATCACCATATCAATAATATCAAAAGGATATAAAGAATGCGATTTCATTACCATTACCATTTCAATTTAAAATTACCTATTCATTATCTGCATTATGCTAGTGTATACTATCTTCCAAAAGATAAAAAGAGCACAACACCTTATCTAAGATACGACTAAATGAGAAATTAAGGATCCACTACCTAAAATAATGATTTTGGATTTTCTACAAAAGGCTGAATTGAGATGAAATCCAATATCGTACACCACAACAAAGAAGAACACCTTGATCACCCTAAAACCAACACCACACAATCACTTCTAATCAAAACAATACCCCAAACCATAGATTTCCTTGGAAATACACTTTCCTAGATGAATTATAGGTAGAAAAAGTAGGGGAGTGATTGAAGGAAATTCACCTAAATTCACCTAAAATCATTTTCCCAAGTACGATGTCAAAATAAAATGAAAGGTTCCCAAAATACCTCCAAAGGACACACTTGGGTCCCCCATGAAACAAGATAAATTTCAAAAAAATGTTTGGGTTCAAGTGGATTTAGTAATTTTTACCCAGTTTGAAAAACACCACACCACGATGTAGCCTACAATGCCATTCGAGAGAATATATAAAAAGGGGAATACCACATCATAGTATAAGGGAAAAAGACACAACTATACTGGTTAAACCCACGTATCAGATATGTGACTATCTTCATGCTATAGATCTGATAAAATATAAGGAAGACCATGGGGAATCCAAGGTAACTATGTCATAGACCTACAACAACTAGGAAGGGGCTACATCACAACCTCTAACTCCACACCGCAGCTACCCCAAAATGTCTGAACCACAAAAAAATCCCCTCCAACCCCTATTCTATAGATGGATACTCCATGATACAACTACTAAATTCCATACATCATAACCCTAATCCATGGTGAAGCCATGCCAAATAAGGAAATGGAAGTAAGATACCTTATCTAGGACTCCTACACCAAAGCCAACCTCTCCCCAGCATAACATCCCACATTACTACACAACCCCATGCTCCAGATTGTAGAACTCCTCCTTAGCTGGATTTTCTATTAATCTCCCCATTTTCCCCTCTAAACTCCTCAGGAATCCCCCTAAACACCTATAACACTAGAATTACCATATGATAAGGGTTTGTATGGTTCAAAAAATTACATAATATAGATCTCAAAATATTATATCCCTCATGAATCAAAACTAACTTGGAAAGGGAAAAGGAAAAGGGGCTCTAAAAGAGTATCCTGTGACATACCACTCAAAAATATTATTAAAACTAAACACCACCACCACCAAATAAACTAAGCCTAGCTAGGAAAGCTCACCAAAAATCTCACATAACCACAATACCACACCATTTTACCATCCATAACCCACTACCATTTTAATATAACCACTTGTCTATCTCACCCTGTACACTGACCCAACCCACTATCACCACTACCATTAAATAATGAATCCCAAATCACACAAATAAATGAATTCAATTTCCCATGTAAAAATATTATTTTATTTGGGTGGAACTGACTCACCTACATAGTTTTAATCATGTCATGGTATAATGCATATTTATTAGGAATTTAGTTTTCTCCTCTTAATTTGATTTAAGCATTAACAAACTTCACATATCGAGGAAAAAATAACATATAATAAACCAAAAATTATAACACCCCATAATCAAAGAAAAATGGATAATGGAAAAACTCAAAACAATATAGGGTACTTGGCACACATCTACATCTCATGATCCCAAGTACTCTCCTCTAGACCACCATTCCTCCATAACACATGAACAAAAGGAATGGTCTATCCACCCAAAACCTTCTTCCAACGATCTTGGATCTCTAATAGCCACTCCATAAATGTATCATCATCCTTAATATCCAACACTCCCCATTTAATGACATGGGATTAATGATGAAGATACTAATGAATATGAGAGAGGTGAAAGATGTAGTGAATCCATCCATTCATGGTGGGAGTACCAACTAATAAGCCACTTCACCAACACAACCCAAAACTTTGAAAGGACCAATAAAATGGGGTGGGGGCTTACACCCCTACCAAAATTACACTTACCACATCATGGGAAGAATATCAATAACAAATGATATCCAACATCAAACTCCAAAGGCCTCATCCAATGATCAACATAAGCCTTCTACAAATCCTATGCTGCCTTCATCCTTTCATGAACAACTTGAAACATCTCTGTTTTTTTCTACACCACATTGGGACCTAGAATTGATGACTCCCCAACCTCATCCCAACACAAAGGATAATGGAATGGTATCACATAAAAAGCCTCAAATAGGCCATACCAATGGATGAATGATAACTATTATTATAATAAAACTCAACTAAAGGAAAATATTTTTCCCAAGATCCACCAAAGTCCAAGATATATTCCCAAAACATATCCACCAACTTATGGATAGTCCGCTACATCTTACTATCAACCATAGAGGGGAAAGAAGTGATGAGGTGTAACTGGGTTCCAAAATCCTATTGTATTCCCTTTTACACTCATGAGGTAAAATGAGCATCCTGATATCAGGCAATGAACCTTGAGACTCTATGAAGACACACTACCTCATCCACATACCTCCTTTCCAAAACATACACAATTACTGACTCCTTGATCTTTAGGAAGTGACTATATTTTTTCAACTAATTCAAGATTACTCATATAGAATCAAAACCACATTGGGCTCAGAGTAACACTATGGAGAATTCCATCAAGATTTCATTCCACTTCTACTCAAGAAAATCTAAAGGCTACAACAAACCACTAGAGATATGATGATTTTTATTTAACTATTATAAAACTAAATATCTTGCCACAAACTATACCACTACTCATTTCATTCCTGGACACAAAAACTACTCCCTTAAGACATGGTAAATATTGGATACTCCTGTGTGTACCACGAAAGGCGAGTTATGAAACTCATGATGGAATTCCTTGTGCCTCGCAATCAGAACAAAAAACCTCACATAAAACAACATCTAGTTTCTATTATCCTCTAAGAACCCCTTCAAAGCATCACCATAGACAACATGACTATGCATCACCTCTGCCTTGAAGTCTCTACACTGAGATGAAGGCTTCTCTTTAATTTAGAATAATCAACCTCAATAATCAACTACCCTTGCACATAAGTACATGGCTGAAAAATCCTCCATCACTCTCTATGAATCTCATAACTCTTGAAAAACATCCTTCCACAACTTTCTGATAAAAGCATCGTCCATGACACCCCCCTTTCATAAGGTGTTGGGTATCTCAAAGCCATATTCATGGAGAAATTTTATACACTTTTGTTTCTATAGATTTAGATAATGCTAATAAAATATATACCTTAAGAACTTGTGATTCATGAAGAACAAAAATCACTCCCCAAGGAGGTAGTGTCGCCAAAAATTTAGTGCAAACACAACCAATTCTAACTCTAGATCATGAATGGAATATTTATTCTCATAGGGATGTAATTTCCTAGACCCATAAGAGATCACAAATCTATAATAAATAAAGATTCATCAAAAGTCTAGATGTAAATCTTCAAAAAACACCTCAAACATAACCACCTCCATTGGAAATTGAAGTAATGAAGTACTAACCAAACTCCCCTTCAGGCACTCAAATGATATTTGAGAATAAACAGCCTAGACAAAATCCTAGTCCTTCCTGGTCAAAGATGTCAATGTATCCACAATCAATGAGAAATCAGATATGAACCTTCAAAATAGACCATAAGAATACAGAAGATATGAAACTCTACCATATTTTGGGTGTTTCCAAATAAATATATGCCTCAATCATAGATATCTATACTACCATACCCTACGAAGAAACCACTTTCCCAAGGAAATTAACCTATCATATCCAAAACACACTTGAAAAACTTCCCATAGAGATGGCGACATCAAATAACATGCAATATTGATTTGAGATGATCAACATGATCCTCTTATTAATTAAAGTGGATCAAGATGTCATTGATGAAAATGACTATGAACTAATCTAGGTACTTATCAAACATGGGGTTCATGAGCCCTATGAAGGCAACTTGTGTGTTTCTGACACAGAACAATATGACTACAAATATGAAGTGACAATACATACATATAAAGGTATTCATAAGGAAATACTCCTCCTTCACCCTCAATTGGTGATATAATGACCACATATTGATTTTGAGAACCAACAATCCCCTTTCAACTGGTCAAAAATATCATAAATACTTAGGATAGGTTAGCAATTCATGATAATTATATGGTTAAACATTTGATAATCTATACATATCCTTAGACTACTATCCACATTCTTAGTGAATAACACTATAGCACCACATGGTGACATACTGGGTTGGAAGAAACCCTTATTAATAAGACCATCTCTCTAAATACTCAAATCCTTCAATTCAAAAGGTTCTATCCAATAATGAGACCTTGAAATTGGAGAATCATTAGGTTGTAGGTCTATCCCAAACTCAACATCACATTGAGGGGGTAGTGTCACAACATCTATAGAAACTTCCTAGCAACCATAGGGGTGTAATCCATCCAATTTCACATTGATTCCATAGAAAACTAAAACATAAATTAAATAAGGGTATCTACACATTTACTGACCACTTGATAACACCACACACCAATGAAAACCACACATTAGCCATCCACATCTGAGAAAATTTCTATACTCTAGAAGTATTCAATAACAAAACCAATGGAATTATTCCATTCAATGTTAAGAATTAAATCATATGATACATATAAAGAATGAAAATATCCCCAAACAACTGATGTGGACCCATCATCAGTATACACACTTGGAACACATCAAATAATATGGTCTAACCACTAACTATTATAGTCAACACTAGGAGAATTAGAAGACTCTCTATGTCTTGTCCTAGAGAATGGAACATGGAGGGTGAAAAAAGGAGTGTGAATCTCACTACTAGAAAATAAGTTTTTACCAATGCATTTATACCAACGGTTTAAGAAAACCGTTGGTATATATGTGGTAGGAATGTCTATCCCTACGGTTTTAAAGAAACTGTAGGTATACCATCCTCAAAAATCAATCCCGTTGGGCTCATCCCTACGTGCCACTCCCCTCGCAAACTCTCCTCGCCACCACAACCCTCTTCTTCCCAACAACCCTCTTCTTCCCTGCAACCCTCTTCTCCCCCGATTAATCATTGCACTTATCCGGTGAGGGCCTCTCCCCTGGTGCTTATCCGGTGAGTGCCTATCCCCTGAAACCCTCTTCTTCCTCAAATTATCCATAGTGCTCATCCCGTGAACTATCTCCTCCATTGTAGTCGAATTTGTGAGGCAACTCGTATAATCGTACGAGTTTACAGATGGAATTATCCCCTTCAATGACTGAAGAATCAATTTGATGCAGCTTCAAATGCATAGACTCAGAGTGAAATCTCTCACCCAGGTAGACTTGGTGCTTCCATCAGGCGAGATCACATTTCTTTTTTAATTTCAAATTTGAGTTTTTTAATCGGTTTCAACCCGACACACCTCACATACCTAGGGTTCAATTTCTTCCCCTATGCTCCTATCTCTTTGCTCTTTGGTGGTGTTTCACTCTTCCATAGCCCATATGATCTCTGCCAGTGGCACCCTGATATAGAACTCCTATGGGTCTCTGTATCCTTTGCTCAGTAGGTGCCACCACGAACAACAAAAGCAGGTATATACTAATTTAATTCAATTCATCAGTCATTTAATCTATCACTTGATTTTTCTACTGGTAATATAGACAATAAATGCATTTGGTGAACATATATGTCTATTTTAGTGTTCTTGTTTTATAATTGCTTCATTAACATGGAAAAGGTTTTGTATTTCAAAATCGCTGCCCCTTCATCGAATCCCTGCTCCTGCGGTGTTTCTCTTGTAGGCCCTTCTATCGAATCCCTACTCATAATCTGATCTTTCCTTTTCATCTCAAATTAATTACTCCAATATCTTGTTCATCATATTTTTCATATAATTTGTACCAGTTAAGGAAGGTGGATCAATCGATCTGGGGAAATTAGACCGATGGGTGGATTGATTTTGGGCGGGCCTGCATGTCTTTTAGCAATTCTATTGCATTATGTATATATGTGTGTGGCTAAATTTCTAGTAAACTCACAGGTCTCCAATTATTTTTCTTGGTTTCCTTTTGTATTTCTTCTTCCCTATTGTAATTTTTGGTTTGGTCAAACCCAGGTTTAAGGGGCCGACCTAATTTTTGTGGTTTCTTTGGTGTTTGGGGTTCATGGTAGTTTCTTATTGGTTGTTTGGCCATCCACCGTCAGAGGAGATGCATTCTTGTTCATGTGTTGTTGATTCGAGGTAGGTCTTCTTATGCCCTTACTCTCAAGGTCAATTTTTAATGATGAAATACAGGGTTTTTTGATACATTTATTTAAAATCCATGTATGTTGATAAATATAATCTTTTTGATATAACATTATGACTTAAATTATCCATTTTCATCGACCATTTTATCTTCATCTGTGAGTTGTCAATCAATCTTTAAATAATTCCCAAATTAGAAAATTTATATAGAACACATTCTAGATGATTAAAATAATGATACATATATTAGGGCTTATCTTAGACTTGTTTCATAGATCTTATACCTGCAAAAATATCTTCAATTGGTGAGGAGTTTCTTTCACTTTAATTGATTGGTTCATAAAACATAAGTTGGTGCTGCATATATTATGTAATTGGAATTGGTAAAGTAAAATATTGGTCTCAGATTTCTGAGTTGGTTATTTGGATGGTATTCTATATCAAAAGTGGGTATATCTCTATTGAATATGGGTGTATTTTTCAATTGACCAATGTAGTTATTAAACTGACCATGCAATACACATTTCCCACAATACAAAAGCACCACAGAAATCATAGATAGACACTACACACCACCAGAAACCCATGGGAGACACCCTTTGACATCTAAAGATAGTTAAGGGGCCATTAACTTAGGAACTAAAGTCAATTGGCACTCAAGCCTTGAGAAATTCCCATTTCTGGTATAAAAGATACCAAAAAATTTATTCTTAGTATAGTATAATGAAATGGTTTACACCCTCATGACCAATTAGACCATCTAGTTCATGGACTGGTGCCCAACTATGTTCAAGAGTAGGATCAACTACTAAACATTGATTGTGGTCCCTATGAGGTTATTTCCATTGTGAAGAGGGTTATGTGCATAATCTTCAACTCAACTAATGTAGCATAGGTTGATATTTCATGGATATTACTAATATAGTGTTTCCAACAATGTTCTATATAAAGAACATAATGAACAATGAAGAGATTATTAAATGGAACCATTTACTCCTTGCTTGTAGGAACATGATTTGACCTATGGGGCGGTGTGGTTCTTATATATTGGGTGGTGACATGTAAAGTCACAGGATACATGCATGTTTTTATTTAGTTTTTATTTTATTTTCTTTATCTCATTGGACACTTAGGTGTTTTACTTATTTCTATGGATGAAGGGTAGTGATGCTATCCTGACTAGTTGACGTAGATCACTTGTATACTGTAATACCATGAGGTGTGAGTGTGAGGAAACCTTGGAAGACAGAGGAGCATAGGGGTTTTCCATGAGATGCAAGTGTTTTTATAAAACATTGTGTGGGAACATTTTTGGAGTTTGTTGGAGTCATGAAATAACCCCAAGTGCCTCCCTGAGATAACATAAATAACCCCAAGTGTCTCCAAGTGTCTCCATACATCGTATCATACTCGTATGGGTTGGACACTCACCCAATCCTATCAAACCTATCCTAGTCTATCCTCTTAGTCACATAGTCTAGATTAATCTCTTGAGGATTATCCCATGCCTCGATGCACATCTCATCATCCAACTAGACAAAGAGGATTATTCACCTTATGATTGTCCTAGTCACAAAAGCACACCATGTCGAACCCATCTACATTATATTCTCAATAATCCAGTCAAGAACCTCATCAAAATAATGTATTATAACCCATCCCCAATAACCAGGTTCCATCCTAAGCTAAATCACACCAAGCCTCTTATCATTATAATGCCAATCTGTTCGACAATACCCAATACCCACACTAGAATCTCATACTTCATCTCTTTAATTGAAATCACTGGTGGAAATTCCACCTATACCAATTCTTTTTTCCCAATTGTTTTAACAAACCATTAGGAAAAAGACCCTATGCCAACAGTTCATATGAACCATTGGGATATATCTATCTAAAATCACTTCTCTATCGGAATACTTATTCTATCCCTAAGCCAGAATTCTCCAAACCCTCAGTGCTACTCACATACTCCTCTCGTCCTCACCGCCGCTCCCATACCGACCACCCCTCGTCGCCCTCCCATCCCGACCACCCCTCACCGATCGCCGCTCACCACTCGCCACTCGCCGCTCCCCACTCATCGAAACTCACAAATACCCCTTAAAGACACATTTATCCAAACCCTACAGGGCTGCTCCACTCCTCCCATCATTACCACCACTCTCACCCCCTTGAGTTCCCCTCCTCCCATCCTGACTCCTGCTCGCCGCTCACAGCTCCCCTCTCATGGTCGCTCATGAATCCCCCTTCTGCTGTGTAAGCATCAATTCTAACTCTCCATAAGCTTGAATTCAGGTTAATTATGAGTTATTATTAGTATTTATATGATTCATTCAGGCTATATACCAGTCATTTCCAATGTTTTATATGATTTATTTTATCTCTATTGATGATTCATGCCTTTACAAAATTATCCAAATGAGGGTGATTCAACAATACATCATTGAGTTCACCTATACATTGAATCAATGTTTTTTGATTCCACATTTGCATATATGAAACCCAATAACTGTAGGACATGTGTATTATAATCAGTATCCAAATTTTTTTGAGGGGTGATCTTATTTATTTATATTCTTTTCTTGTTTCCTTTATATTGATACAATGTGTTTGACTTGATACTGTTTTATAAGATCATTTATCTTCTTCAATGTGATGATTTTTAATAGATTTTCCCTTTTTTGAGAGGTATATCACATGAGAGATCTCAAGATCTAGCTTGTTTAATCTCATCAAACACTAGACGTACAATTGACACATCTATCACCATAAGGCCCAATCCTCTTAGGAATATTTTACTTAATCTAAACCCTCATTCAGTCCATACACATATCATCCAAATTATAAGATATATGTTAGACCACTCATATCCCAATAAATATCTTATCCACTTGGAGACCTAGTGACAGGGTGATTTCATTTCCATAAAATCACTAAAGAATTTTATCAAAACCTAGACATCTTGGGAACACCATATATATAGGTCTACTATGTTAATCTATTTACTTTCATTTACTGTATTTAGACTCCATGACTCCCATGGAACATAGTTATAATCAATCCCTTGGAAATCTATGATCGAATAATCAAGTTAGTGTTTAAGGGTATATCAAGGCTCTTAATACTGTCTTTATATACATAAGAATTCTTATTTAAATAAACAATTAATTTAAGTAATGGTTGATCACCCATGGAGGTGCTTATACTTCATCTTCTAACAGCTAAATGATTTATTGCCTCCACCTAAATGAGGAATTAAATAACTCCCCTTCTATGTTCATTTAAAACCTATATTTTCCAAAGACATCATACTAGCCACAAATATATAGGTGATAAAAATCAGAAGACTGGTCCATGATCACATCATTAGTCATAGCTTTATCACAAATCTTTATGCCTTAAGACTTATATTAATCATATGATTTGACATATACTTACCAGATTAGTGAATGTTGATTCATATTCAATCACTAACAATTTTTCCTACTCAATATCTAATAGATCTCAAGATCTAGCTTGTTTAAGTTCATCTAGGAAGTTTTGTTCATTGAAGATTATTTGGAATCACTTATAATAATGTTTTCATCCTTCCATTCCACAATAACTTTATACCACAACCTATCTTGACCCTTTAGTAATGGTGTAGCCATCTAATTTCTCAATCAAAATTATATTGAACAAAACCAAACTAAGTTGAAACTCGATCTAAACTAATTATATACCATTTATAGTAAGATTAATTATTAATTAATGGGAATGCAATTTTTGTTAGTATCATTTTGAAACATGGATTTGTTTCCCCCTTGCTTGCAGGAACATGATTTGACCCATGTGGTGTTGTGGTTCTTATATGTTGGGCGGTGACATGTATAGTCACAGGATATAGGTATGTTTTATTTTAGTTTTTATTTTATTTTCTTTATCAAATTGGCCACTTAGGTCTTTTACAGGTTTTTCTGGACATGGAGTAGTTATATTCTATGAAGGAGGCCATAAGGGGTTCAGATTGTTTTAGTCCACCGACTTTGATATGAGGTAAGATTCTATGATTACTACTTATCTCGAACCTCATATATTTTGGGTATTTCAATGTTTTTGACTCTATATTATGTTTTTGGTAGGGGGTTGGATAATTTTGTGTTGGTTCAGGTGGATTTGGTTCTCGCTAATCGAGGTAAGGTTTTAATGTTGTTGGTTGGTTTTTCACTGGTTATGTAGGGTCCTTTATGTGTTTTATGGTTCTTAATATCCTTTGTGTAGTGTGTTGATCCCTGCTCATTGGTTTCGAGTCACCAAGTCAAGGGTGACTCGCCTGTGTGTGCATAGGTAAGTAAGTATATGTATGTGGGTTCCCCCGTTACATGTATAGTTAACCATGGAAATGATTATACATGTAAGGGGCTAGGTGTTCCAATGTATATATATAAAAATGAATACACAGGTGAGTGGAGATTGGTATATGCATATAATCATATGTGTAAGGATCCCCTTGCACATGGTCATGGCCATGTGGGTGTGTGCATAAGAGATTGGTGTCTTTTCATGTGTGTAAAGGTGAATATACCTAGTGGGGGAGAATCAGATTTTAGTTTGAAATCTCAAAGAGCCGAAGTGGATGGATTGGTTCCACCTTGAGGTAGAATCCCTCTTGTAGCCTCTTTAATTTAATAACGCCTTAAATTGAATTTATCTTCTTTCTTAATTCTACTTAATTATATTGAATTTCATATCTTGAATATGTTTTCTTTAATATAATTATTTAATTTGATAAATAAATTCATGTTTTTATAATAAAACTACTTTTAAAAACAACGTATATAAAATATATATCTTTATCATACCACAATCTTGAATCAAGAGACTGTTTTTTATAACCTAAGATTGGTTTCTATAATGTGAAGGAAAACTACATAGGATTTATTTGGAATCCTGGCCGGAAGATGCTGCCCCGTGGATGTTACTGGACCGGGACAACACACCGCGGTCATGCCGTGGTCACGCCGCGGTCACACCGTGGTCACGCCATGATTTGTCCCTTCTCTAGGATGACACCCCGTAGCGGTTCGTAGTCCTGTCATAATTCAATGTATGATACCTAGATAGAGTTTTAGATACATTACCCACCCATAGTTAATGGGGGGGGGGAGGCAATGGCCAGAATGTTTCCCCACTTCCTCCTGCTCCCTTCACTCCTGGCAGGAAGATGCTGCCCCGCAGATGTTGCTGGACCGGGCCAACACGCCACGGTCACGCCGTAGTCATGCTTTGGTCACGTCCCGGTCATGCCACGGTCACACCGCAGTCACGCTGCGGTCACGTCGTGGTCACGCCGTGGTCATGCCGTAGTCACACCGTGGTCACGTCACCGTCACGCCGCGGTCACGCTGCGGTCACGCCGTGATTTGGCCCTGCTCCAGGATGACACCCCACGGAAGTTCGCAGTCCGGTCGAAATTCGATGTATGATACCTAGAGAGAGTTTTAGATACAGTAATCACCCATAGTTAATGGAGAGGTAGGCGATGGCCGGAATATTTCCCCACTTCCTCCCGCTCCCTTTGCTCCTGGCTGGAAGATACTGCCCTGCGGATGTCGCTGGACTGGGCCAACACACCGCAGTCACGTCGTGGTCACACTGCGATCACGCCGCGGTCACGCCATGGTAATGTCGTGATTTGGCTCTGATCCAGTATGACACCCCGCGATGGTTCACAGTCCTATTGGAATTCAATGTATGATACCTAGATAGAGTTTTAAATACATTACCCACCCATAGTTAATTAGGGGGGGAGGGGCGACCAGAATTTTTCCCCGCCTCCTCCCACTCCCTTCGATCCTGGCTGGAAGATGTTTCCCCGCAGATGTTTCTGGACCAGGCCAACACACTTCGGTCATGCCAAGGTCACGCCAAGGTTAGGCCACGGTCACGCCGCGGTCACGCCGCGGTCACGCCACAGTCACGCCGCGGTCACGCTGCGGTCACACCGCAGTCACGCTGCGTTTACTCCGTGGTCACGCTGTGATCACGCCGTGGTCACGCCGCAGTCATGCCGCAATCACTCCGTAGTCATGCCGTGGTCACACTGTGGTAATTCCATGATTTGGCCCTGCGGTCACGCCACGGTCACGCCGCGGTCACACCGAGGTCACACCGCGATCACACTGCGGTCACACCATGGTAATGCCATGATTTGGCCTTGCTCCATGACAACACCCCATGGAGGTTCATAGTCCTATTGAAATTCGATGTATGATACCTAGATAGAGTTTTAGATAAATTACCCACCCTCCTTCCTGGACCCCAGACAGCCCCCCCACTCTTTTTCCTTGACCCCAGACAGCCCCTGGACAACTCCCCATCATCCTCCCTGGACCCCAGACAACCCCCCAGACGGCCCCCCAACCCTCCTTCCTAGACCTCAGATCCCAATCTAAGATCTCTTCAATATTCACCCTAAATCCCAACAGAAAAGAGGGTTTTATAGCTTCTAAAGAATATGAGAAAAGAGTGAAAACCCTAATCAAAAAGAGGAATAGAGAAGAGTATTAGACTCACCCGGATCTTCAATCTGCACTTGACAGCACTCAAAATGCCCAAGTGATGTGTATGAGCCAACCCCGCCTCAAACCAAGGCACGGTGTGGCCGGTACCACTCAAAGTGTCTCGCTTTTATTTGAAATGGACAACATTTTAAATGAAAACAACAACTAAAATATAGAAAACTGACCAAACGGATTTAGATTGTGTTGATACTTTTTCAAAACGATCCATGAGTCATTTGTGACATGTAAAAGTCAACCACACCTCAATCTGAGGCACAGTGTGGCCAGTACTACTCAAAGTGTTTCACTTTTATTTGAAATGGACAACATTTTAAGCGAAAACAATAATTGGCATACAGAAAACTGACCAAATGCATTCGGATTGTGTTGATACTTCAAAAAAATGATCCATGGGTCATTTTTGATGTGTAAGAGTCAACCCCACCTCAATCTGAGGCACGGTGTGGCCGGTACCACTCAAAGTGTATTTCTTTTGTTTAAAATGGATACTCTTTTAAGTAAAAACAACTGAAATATGGAAAACTAACCAAACACATTCGTATTGTGTTTATACTTTAGGAAAACGATCCATGGGTCATTTTTGACATGTACGAGTCAACCCTGCCTCAATTAGAGGCGCAGTGTGGCCGACACCACTCAAAGTGTCTCTCTTTTGTTTCAAAAGGACATCATTTTAAGTGAATACAACAATTGACATACGGAAAACTGACCAAAGGCATTCATATTCTATTGAAAATTTAGGAAAATGATCCATGGGTCGTATGTGACTTGTACGAGTCAATCCCTCCTCAATACGAGGGCCGGTGTGTCTGGCACCACTCAAACTGTCTCACTTTTATTTGAAATGGACATGATTTTAAGTGAAAATAACAACAGGAATACAGAAAACTGACCAAAAGCATTTTTATTGTGTTGATACTTTAGGAAAATGATCCATGATTCATTTTTGATGTGCACAGGTCAACCCCGCCTCAATCCGAGGTGCGATGTGGCCGACACCACTCAAAGTGCCTCTCTTTTGTTTAAAATGGACATCATTTTAAGTGAAAACAACAACTGACATATGGAAAACTGATCAAACGCATTCAGATTCTGTTTAAACTTTAACAAAACAATCCATGGGCCATATGTGACATGTAAGAGTCAACCCTTCCTCAATCTGATGCGCGGTGTGGCCGACACCACTCAAAGTGTCTCTCTTTTGTTTAAAATGAACATCATTTTAAGTGAAAACAACAATTGACATACGGAAAACCAACCAAACACATTTGGATTCTATTAAAAATTTAGAAGAACGATCCATGGGTCATATGTGATGTGTATGAGTCAAAACTGCCTCAATCCGAGGCACGGTGTGGCCAACACAACTCAAAGTGTCTCTCTTTTGTTTCAAAAGGACATCATTTTAAGTGAATACAAAAAATCACATACGGAAAACCAACTAAAGGCATTCATATTATGTTGAAACATTAGTAAAATGATACATGGGTCATATGTGACTTGTAAAAATTAAACCCTCCTCAATACTAGGGCCTTTGTGGCCGAAACCACTCAATCTATCTTACTTTTATTTGAAATGGACATGATTTTATGTGAAAACAACAACTAGCATATGGAAAATTGACCAAATGCATTAAGATTGTGTTGATACTTCAGTAAAACCATCCATGAGTCATTTTTGGCGTTTATGAGTCAAACCCGCATCAATATGAGGTGTGGTGTGGCCGAAACCACTCAAAGTGTCTCTCTTTTGTTTAAAATGGACATCATTTTAAGTGAAAACAACAACTGACATACGAAAAAACGACCAAACGCATTCAGATTCTGTTGAAACTTTAGGAAAACGATCCATGGGTCATATGTGACATGTAAAAGTAATCCCCGCCTCAATATGAATCATGGTGTGGTCGAAACCACTCAAATATAGTGATTTACATTCATACCTTCACAAACTTTGAATCTCATGATACCACTTTAAAATATCATGAGTGATGAGTAGGGAATCAATACTTCTTCAATATCAAAATCATTCATTGAACCTGTCAATGAAATATTCATGCAACCATGCTTAGAATAATTTTGGAGCAGTTTACATGTTACAAAAATAGTTAAAAAGTTTTTTGATTTATTAAACATATTTTAGATTTTCTACAACCATGATCAAAAAAGTTTTGGAGTAGTTCACAGGTTATAAAAACAGTTCACAAGTTCTTGATTTTTTAAACCGATTTCAGATTTCCTACAACCATGCTCTAAAAACTTTTAGAGTAGTTCACAGGTTACAAAAACAGTTCCCAAATTCCTAATTTTGTAAACATATTTCAGATTTTTAGTTTTCTGTAAACAAATTCCAGATTTTGACAACCCAACACATTGATGAATTCACAGCTTATCCCTTTTAGCAGCTCTTTCTAAATACATGATTCCCTTTTAGAGATCACTCCCCCAAAAGGGTAGACACATATCAAACTCTAAACACACCTATAATTTCCCAAACCACACAATATATGTATCATGAAACCTTAAGAAACCACACTATCAACTCAATCATATAACCTAAATGATTTTCTATTTAAACACACTATGAAAACAAATTACACACATCAAGGATTCCTTAGTAGAATCACAATGCCACCCCAACCAATCCAATCACAATGCAACCCCAACCAATCCAAATCCAGTTCCACAAACCTATGAGCCTTCTAGAAGAAGGATTATATCTTTGAAACAAATACATCACTAACCACCATAGAAGTTTTATCATCATTAACTCACCCAAAAAACCTCAACCACTTTGTCGAACTCTCCAACCACTACTAAAGACAGAATTCGATGTGTCTATATTTCCTACACCTGAGCAACCAAATGAAACATCAAATGTCACTCATTCCCTACATCCTTGAATGAAACCCAAGGTATTATTCAATATTTGATCCACTATGAGGACCTCACCCATAAATAGTCAACGGTGTAGCTTCCACCATGTGGCTTCACAAAAACTCTCCATGATCATAACCCCTAATATGTTTCATATCTGTCCAAAAGACAGTAAGGTATCTCGACATATAGCCATTTCCCCCATTATTCTAATGAATATATTATTGTTTTTGGAATGATCGTCACTAAATAATTGTATGTTATGATTTTATCGATGAATACCACCAACAACCATCTATTTTAGATGTCTCCAATCACTACATGGACATGTTAAAGTAATTTAAAAGTATTGGGCATCCCTACCCATGATAATATCATCACATCAAAATCATTCATCCGCCTACTCATAGTTTTCGTCCCTACTCAAGAAACTCAGCCTACGCCCTCTAACTGGTCCTACTCCCAGTAACCACATGCACTAGAAAAACACCAACACTCCAAGCGATTCTCATTTAATGAAAATTAGGCACCTTCATGTGCTTCCTACCAAAAACAAATCTCCCATGCATAGTCTCCACCCAAAGAGAATGTTTGCACATAAAACCACATCAACCCACATTTCCTTGAGCACCTATTATTCTCATGATCAAATTTAAAATTATAAGGACAACCCATTTTAATATAAATTACATGGGCTAGGCACCCAAACATGTCCATCCCTTTAAAATCCAACAACAAGGGTAAACCACAAGCACTCAAGTTATCTTCCTCAAAACCGAAGCCACCCTACATTCCAAAACCCATATCAGGTTTCACCATTCATGTACTACTTTCAATGGTCCAAAAAATCCATCTTGATTTCACACATCCAAAATCACACATAGCCTACTTGACCTATCTCATCTTTTGATACATTTATATAAGACTAATTTTACTTCTGAAGCAATCACACATTTAGTCCTTTCATTTTCTCATCTACTTCTATAGCCTTAAACACTATATATTCTTCTTATTTCTTGCAAAGTATTTTCAATTTAACATTTCATAACTTATTCCGGTGATTACTACACCATGTTTTTCTATATTGTTTTATTGAAACTCTCTTCATAAGGTGAAGTTAATCTTACATTCCTCATGAATCAATCTTATGGAATCAATCTTAAGAACATTTTCAATTCATTAATGTGTTCTATTATTTCGATCATCCTATTTTCTTCATATTTTGATGACTATAGTTTCTCTGTATTTGTACAACCTTCAAAAGTAAAGTGTGTAACTTCTAGTTTGTCTATTAACCAAATTCATCCCGGTTTTGGGATGATTTAAAGATAACTAAAATCATTGGGGAGAAATTTCTTTATCTCCCTTTCTGTAGAATCCATTTCTCTTGGTGGTTTTGAACTCTCCAAAAAGATTCAATACATTTCTTTTGGTGGTCCTATGACTTTATCTAGAATCGAGATCCTCCAAGTGCTTCACTTTGGATGTTTCAAAACCTCCTGTAAGTTTTGTGTGGCTTGAGGTAGACCAGTGGGTTAGTGATCTGGTCCTTCATCTCTGACCTATAGATATGGTATTTTTGGCTTGGATCTTGGGAAAAAAGAGGCATACCATACAGGTTCACAGAATATGGAAGAAGTAGATGCCTAGAAGGAGGGTGATGTCGGCAGATCCATTTCCAAGGGAGTTCCCCTTCAGAATAGATTCTTAGATTTTGGTGAAGGGTCTTCAGATGATGATGATTCATGGAGTGGAAAAGGTTTGGTAAAAGAAATCCCAAGAAGGCTGGGAATTTTAAAAAAGAGAAATCTTCAGTGATTCAAGAAGGAGCAATTGAAACTTTTAAAAATTATCAGACTTTATTAGAGTAAGAGGATGAGAAACCAACATTTTTCTACTAGAATGGAATGAATAAAGGAAATAAATTTGCCATTGAATTTGATGATTGCCTAGTTATTATTAACCAACCAGTTTCTTTAATATATCTCCAAAATTTCCTTTGGATTTTCAATCTCTCCAACTACTGGATTCTCAACATTTATCAAAACTTTTGTAAACAATTATCTTTAAACTATTAACACTTTGTATTTAACTTAAAGATCAGTTTAACAACAATTTTTTATCTTGGATAGGTGCAGGTTTTCAGTTTTATAGGTTGGGGTTTATAGGTTGGTAAATATATTTGAGAGGTGTAGGTTTATAGTTTTACAGGTTGGGGTTTACATCTTTCGAATAAGGGGTTTACATGCAGGTTGTCCACATGCAGGATGCAGTCTATTTACATACAGGCTGTCCAGTTTTGGGGATATAAGATGTATACCAATAGTTCTACAAACCGTTGGTATACAAATTATGCTAGATAGAGTATTCCAATGGTTTCAGAACCCTTGGTATACAGGACAGAGTATGACAGAGTATGCCAACATTTCTAAAACCGTTGGTATACAGGCATGCCAACGGTTCTAAAACTGTTGGTATACTCCAGGTTGGAATAAAATGTATACTAACGGTCTGAACACTTTTGGTATACCCACCAGTACCAATGGTTCGTCAACCATTGGTACAGTTATATACCAATGGTTTAAGTATAACCATTGGTGTGGATTAATTTCAGACCATATATGCCAACGGTTCTCTAGGAACTGTTGGTATAGGGCTACTTCCACGCCTCACATACCAACGAGTTGTGAAATCATTGGGAAATAGTATCCCAATGGTTTTAGTAGATATCCCAATAGTTTAAAACTATTGGGAAAGATATAATTCTCAGTAGTGTCTCCTGAATTAAACATGCAACATATAAGGGTTCATGATAAACTAACCATACCGCTAACTATATTTGGACCCTATGATTCTTCCACCTTTATTTCATGCAATTGACCATGCTCTGATCCTATACTTCTCTACTGGTGACCACCTCTATGGCAATACTTTGGTTTAGGTCGTTGAAGATAAGGGATATATTAAGGTCTACCTCTTCCTCCTCTGACTATTATTGGAAGATCATAAGCCTATTTCCCCACAAAAAAACTATTTCATTGGTAGCTACTAATGAGGTTGATGCTAAACCAGTCTACCCCACCATACTGAGCTCAAATAACTATGTGGAAATGATCTTAATTATAAGGCCCCGACCTTAAACCTTACTTAATCTTGAGTTATTACAAGATTACACATTGAGGATCATTTCAGGTATAGAGTTTTAGATAATTAGATCATAAAACTTGCATTACATTCCACATTTAAACAAAGTGGTTACATAAAGATAGTATTCATTTTTCCCATCAACGGAAACATATTTAAAATAAAACATGGATTCTTTCTTGACACTTCCTTGACACTATCATCTTATCATGTACCTTTCCCTTGACCTATGAAAAACATTTCAAAAAACTTGGGATGAGTATAAAAAGCTCAGTATGGGTTATAAAAATATGGAAAGGAAACATGAGTTCATATATACATAAGAATGAAATCATACTTTACCCATAAAACATAGGCACTTTAACATACCTCATCAAATCATGAATAAATCATAGAAATCATAAGACATAAAGGTAACTTGAGGCATTCATAACATTCTTACATAGGGAGTAACCCTCTTGGTTACGTTTGGAATACCCATCACAGTATATTCCCTAAATCTCTTCGAAGAAACCTTAATGTTTCACTCCTTCGCGTTACCCAATGCATTGGAGAGCTATATCGGGCTCACCCGCCCTTAGTTTATCACGGAACCACCCGTCTTTATAATAATGCCCAAGAACCTCAACATAATCGTATCACATAAAACATGCATAAAGGAAACATAACATTTCCACCTTTCAATCACAAGATATCAATACAACACATTGATATAAAAACATTATGAAAAGCATTTTCAATACCAAAATAAAAGAAAAGTAAAATGTGGTATTTATTTTTCTTTTAAAAATAGGTATGGCTTGTAGAGGAAGCCGAAACTCAAATAATGGTCACAACAGCAGAGAAGTCATTGTCGCCGCATACGTACGACAAAAACATTCCATTTTGTCATTTAGTAAAACTCTTCGTATAAAAAAGATTCCTTTTGGATAAATGTAAAAGTCAAAGGGGTTTATACACTGTATAAAAGAAGGTTTTGTATAAAACAAAATATGCCTCAATGAAAGGAGATTGAGACGAAGTCCCATACCTCGGGTCCGACTTGACTCGGTCGTTCTTTAATATCCTGAATAATAAACTTGAGTTAATTTCTACTTGTTTAAGAACCTTTTTCAAGTTCATTATTCCTTTTATATCACTTATTTCCATATCATGAACACTATGTAATTATTTAAGTTAATAACGGTCGTTTTAACGATCATTGGTACTTGAGTCAAAAATAAACCCTTTATAATTACAAGTTGTTCATGTATCCATTATATCCAGAATTATAATCATGATGTATATATCATATATATCATATATATCCAGTATATACATGCATTTATAATATTACAAAATCATTTAGAGATAATAAATGAAATGCACCGTTCATGGAGACGGTAAGCCGTGCGTACGCATGAACGCTACTTTCATTTCTATTTCATATTTTATATAATGGAATCATAATGATATAAAGGTATATTATAATTCCAGTGTAATATCATATATAATATCATAAATCCATCCTTTATACGTCCCACATATGGTATTAACGAATCAAATCACTTTGAGGGGGCGGTAGTCCGCACTTCCTTAAATGAAGATATCACGTTTACCATTAATGGAAACCATAAAGGTATGCCCAAAATGAAAAATACAGAAGCTTAAGGAAAACATAAACATATTATATATCATATATAAATATAGTGTCATCTTAATGGCCACCTTTGAAGGTGTCAAAAGAATGTTGAACAATCATCATTTCAGGAGGCCGAAATTCGCCATCCACGGAAACAGTATGTTCTTTAACCATTAGATGTAGGTGTGTGTAAGTGTAGCTCAAATCCTTCTTATAACAACATCCTAGTATATTGAAGATATTGGTTTTGTTACAAAATAAATGAATAAAAAGAGTTTAGGGGGTTGTAGAAGTAAAATAAAAAAAAGGACTCAAGTGAAGACATTACCTTAAAATCAGGTAACTCCCTTTGGTTTGAGCTCAAAGTCTTCCTTGGGAAGACTTATGCCCAAAGTGAGGCTTCAAGGAGTAATATAGGGAAATTTAGAGACATAATGGGCAGGGTTTGGCCGAGCCAAAGGCTTTGGAAGTGTGTGTAAGGAGGTAGAGGTGGGGGTCTTTTATAAGAGGAGAGGAGGGGCACTCTTGGAAAGTAAAGAAATGTTACTTCATTTTAAAATGAGTTTAGGATTAAAAAGGTCCCACATTGATATAATTCGAGTCTACGGTGATAAGGGTTCTAAATATACCCATCCAATAGGTTTTGGGCATGTGTAGGTCATAGATTTTACATTATCATTTCATTTTATTTAAATCCTTTATTAATGAGGTAATTGCTGCATCATCATGATGTCATAAATAATTTAATTTATTTAAAGTATAAAAATTATAAAAAAAATACTATGATGTAGGAAATCTTTTTATCATTCCAATTACTATTTATAATAAAAAATATAACTTGTATAACCCCATTTAAATTTTTTTTAGTAAAACAACTCATGTTTGTGTCATTTTTACTTTTACATTAAATAAAAAGTTATTTATGTCATTTCCCAAACAAAGTGGCTCCATGGGGTCCCCAAGATGACCCATGGATTTTATGGGTCGTCCATGACACATCAAATGAGGGTAGGACATGTGTCAAGATCATCTCATATTATTAAAACATTATTTTTTACCTTAAACTACACTAATTACCACTAATCGCGATTAAAAACATAAAAGTTACTATTCACCAAAAAATTATTTTAATGTCATTGAACCACATTTTACTTCTTAACGACAAACATTTAAGTCAGATTTTTGAAAATCAAATCACAGAAGTTTCAAAGTTTCATTTAAACGAAAAATCAGTTTCTTTAACTACCACTTAGTGGTTTCACTATTCATCAAAAATTGAAGTTTTTTAGAAAAATACCAAAACTTCACCCTATGATATATTTGATATTATGAATTCAAAAATGATTTCTATTTTACAAAATTCAAATCATATAAGTTACATTAATTAATTTAATAATTAATTCCCGCTGTCATGACAAATAGCGTGTTTTTATGAAACAATAAGTATCAAAAGATTGACACTAGTTTAAGTCCAATTTCAAAGTGAAATTTATTCCAATGACCACCATTGGATTAAATGGTAAAAATATATTCTAATTTCAATTAAAAACCAATTCAAATGATAATCTAATCATATAAATAAATTAGATTAAAATAGGTTTTGAATTAAAATACAACATTTTTCACTATTCATTAAAAAAATGAACTCTATCGGAAAAATACCAAAAATTCACACAAAGTAAATTTTTATGTCCCAATCATAAAGAATAAGTTTATTTTGAAAAAAATAGCTTATAAATTTGTCAAAAGATATATTTAAAAATTGTTTGCCATCAAAAGGCAATAAAACAATCTTTTAAAAATATTAGTGTATTCTATGCTTAAGATTGGATTTATTCTCATTTTAAGCCTCTAAAACACTATCTAATTCACTAATAGACATAGATAAAAATATCTATTATTAATTACTTACTTGGTATGTTACATTAATGATAGAAATTATCCCCATAGGAAAATAAAACCATCCAAAATCTCATAGAAAAATCATGGAAACCACATGCCCTGGAAGGATGGAAAGGGGGTTACTGAGGTCGACTCCCTAGTGGTTGAAACCAAAAAGGGCCTAGAACCCAAGACCAACCATTGATAAAACCACTCCTTGAGAAAATATACTAGTTACCCCTCTTATATAACCTCCTCATGAGTGCATTTAATCGATCAATTCATCCTTATTTTAAACCTCTATATACATCGAAAATGTAAAAGGAGTAATTTCATACATGATAAAATGAAAAAGTTCCTAATAAAGATGTTGTGTATGAGAATACTCATTAAAAAAATATTTGATGCAAATTTGAAAAGATCCATGAAATTGATCTCAAGATCCCACAAATAAAAAATTCCCTATTTAAGAGAGAGAAACTCCTACATCCTCTTTTCCTTTAAGGTTGAATATAGTAACTCCACTAGGAACTCATTATGGAATTTTACCCATGAAACAAATCCTTCATTTCACTCCCAATGATATGTCATCCACCATTGACATATAACTCCACACATCTGACTAAACACTATCAGGACCCAATACTCTATAGGGACCTGAATCAAACTAAAAAAATATCAATATCCTCCAACCATATCTCTTTCAAAAAATTAGAGATGATGCACTCATACTGCCTAAAATCTTTAAATTGAAAGGTTCACAACATCCTCTTCAAAAAATCCTCCTCCTTAACTAGGACAATCCTTTGGCAATTAACTAGATCATCTTCCTGAACCTACACTGCCTAAACCACTCGTGGATGATGACATGATCCAAAGATGAAAGGGAAATATGTATTTCTTAATCTATATAATATATAATTGTATTAAGATTTATTTAATTAATTTTAAACTTCTAAAACCACAAAATTAAAATAGGAACACAAGTCAACCATGATAAATTTAACTCAACTATGTCTCTACCATACAATAAGAACCACCTCACTTGGTCATTCGATAGGCTCACAGTCCTTACATCAGATCATGGGCATCCCTAAAATCCCATCTCTTATCCAGTGTTCCTTGGAATATGTCACACAACAAGATCAACTTGGATTATTTCCCTACAAACCCATGAAATCCTCATGATGAATAACTCTAAAATCTATCCTATACCTCAAATAAAACCATTGAAACACTATTTCATGACCCCTACCACTAAATGTGCCCCTCCTGAATATCAATGAGATAAGAGAGATAATGACTCCCAAGTCCTTCCACCAATAGGCCCCGAGCTGTTGAACAACACTGAGTGTATAAAAATATCACATATGGGAGGCATTACCCTCTGTAATATAGGATCAGGAGATATCATATCAATGATCAATAAAATCCATGACATAATATAAAATAAAGTAACTAATAACCATCCCATGATGCATGTATAATATGAAAAAATGAATGAATCTTCAAAGTAAATACCCAAAATAAAAATAAGGTAGTGATACAATAAAAACTCCATAGCCCAAACTAGAAATTTCTAGTATGGTTCATGAAGTTCTCCTAGAAACTTTAAAAATTTTGTATATATGTAGGATGATAATGCAAGTGTACTCAATAGGATCATACCCAAAGTCTCTCATGCACATGTTAGAAATAGAATACCAACACAACCATGAGAAAACAGAAGAAACAACAACACTTAATAAGGTTAACTAACCAATCCCATCATTATCAAGGCATGCTCACCAAATAACACTTCCAAGTATAATAATATAATAAGAAGCATATCGATAAGGGTACCTTACACTGATTTCCCACTAGGATGTCACTATAACAACACAATGATGTACATATCAGAGATCCCACATCTTCTGTATACTAATCATACCCAAACACACCTGATTCATCACATCACATCACATCACATCACATGAAATCACATCCCACCCAAAGACACCTAGACCATCACATCTCACCTAAAGACACTTGGTCCATCACATTACATTACACATCACCCAAAGAAACCTGGTATATCAAATCAAATAAAATCCATAACCATAATAGTAGGATATCATAAACATAAAGGAAATAAACCTCATTATCTCATCCTACCATTCATGACCCCCACCATAGGCCATATCATCATCTCATCAAAAAACCCAAAATGTTGAACTTTTGACTTCAGAACATCACAACCCATGCATATCTAACTTAAATAGAAGAGAGAGTTGAGTATAATGAGCAACCAACCATCCATCCCCACCACCAAGATATTGAAAAAAACCCTAAAACATTTGGTTGTCAGTACATAGTGATCGAAAAGGTTTGGGTTCATATAAAAATCACAATGAACATAATATATATATATATATATATATAATTTGACACAAAATCCCAACCTATGGGTTCAAAACAAAATAACCAACCATGTTACAACATCATAACTAAATCTCACAACATATGACACTTTCACTGCCACCTCTAAATGCACAACACCATACAATAATCCTTACATCACATTCCACATTCCAACTTTATTTTGAAGTCAACCCAATTTTTAGTTTTCCCATTTCTAACCAATTTTATTCATTACACCCTTTCATTTTATATCCAATTCATTTCATTATTTCCCCCCCATTTAATTCACATTTAATAAAAACCATCTAAGAAAACATCCGATTTTAATTAAACATTCATTATCCATTTCAGACCATGTAATTTCAATTCATCATTTAAATTTAATTGCATTACTACCCATGAAACTATCATAAAACATAACATCACTAAAAATATCCTCCTCATACCAACCAACCCCTTATTTCCACTATTTCATCACCAAAACTACCTACTTGTTGGGACCAAGTTGTATGGGAGTTGTTTTTGGATGCTGAAGGAAGTCTATTCTTATTGTTCTGTATTTTTTTCATTAAGGAAAAATAAATTCATATTGTTTGTTTTTGTGATTGGATGGTAGGAATGAAATACATAATCATAATTGGAAGATTAGATGTAGTTTTAATAATAATTTTCATCAGTATTGGTTCTCTATTCTAAAGAAGTTTTCTGAGTGAAATAGTTTTCAAACTCACATTGGGCCCAAAATAAAAGTTTCAATCTATATGAGGAAATATATTAGAGTATAAATGTATCCATACCAATCATGATGATTATTTTATGATTTTTAATTATAAAATATCATAAGTTGGTAGAAACTTATGTTTTAATCTTTGTGAAATAAAGATAGAAATGGTGGCTGAGTCATTCCAAGTGGTGCTAATTAGATTGAGGTTTGGATATAAAGAAAAAATATACTGGAAGGATTGGAAGTTATATAACTTTCCAATGTAATTTATATAGTTCTATTATTATCCTTAAGTTATCAAATTCATGATGGAACTATGAGATAATCAAGAGTTTCTGTATGAATAGAGGTTGGGATGTTTGAAGTGTTGATAAAGTACTGGTCGATCGATCCATTGAATTGTTCTATCCATTGAACTATTCGATTCATGAACCAAAATTTTCAACCAGATCAATCAAAAGTTTAAGAGAAACTTAAATAAATATGTCCTTATTGACACCAATCCAATGGACGAGGGGTTCCATCGATACACTAGAGGCATTTCAGGACTGTTCTATTGATGAAAATTATTATGCGTAGATTTTTGGGATTGATGATTATGAATGGGATCATAGACTGATCAACCAAATGACGTTCAACAATTCAGTCAACCATTTTTATCTGTGATATTTATTTTTCTTCATTTAGGTCAAGATAAAAAATAAAAAAGGTGTTTTTTATTTCTCAAGTGGGTTAAGAATCATCAGAAAAGAAATGGTACAAATTCATTAGACAAGATCTAACACCAATACATCAAATTGAGACAGATACTGATCCATTATAGGCATGATGACACTAATTTACAATGATGTTTATAGAAAATTAAAAGAAACTAAAGTGTAATGATGTTTCAATAATGTATAATGAATAATGGTTTCAAATATTTATGTATTTTAGTTAAAAATGGTGTATCAGAATGATAATTCATTCATTTTTTAAATGGTACCAAGAAATATAATGAGAGTTTTAAAAATTATATATGTTTTCATAATAATGATGAAATACATCAAAATTTCACATGGAATTAGACTGAAGAATGGTTATAAAGTTTGAAGATAGATTAAGTCATGATAAAATTTGAGATGTTTTGGGAATAGTTTAAAATCATTGAAATTTTCAAATATGAATCCAAAATGAATGTGAAATTTGAGTTTCAAAAATTTGGTTGAGCGGGAAAACATTTTCATATTCACACCCAAACCAATTTTGGATCCGATTTAAATAAGAGGAAGTACGTTATATATTCTGACAGTGGTATTATTTAGGTGTGATGAAAGAGAGTGAAAGTGATATATTTTTAGAGAGAAGAAGTTTTCAGATAGAGTTTTCTATAGGAAGTTTTCTATATAGAAGAAGTATAAGAAAGAGTTACCGAATCAGAATAATCCATCAGAAAAAAGTTTCTAAGGAAATTTTGAAGTGGTTCATAATTATTTCTAAGGTATTATTTCTTTTTCTATTTTCCAAACCAAGAAATTGGGCTCAAGAATCAGACTGAGCCATCATACCGAGTTATTGAATAAATTCTATAAATGGGTTTTAACTACTTTTGGGTAGGAAAGTGAATAAGTCAGTTTTTAAAGCATTACAAAAGTGAAAGTTGATAAGGAAGGGTAGTGACTTATTTTTAATTGACTGGTGAAGGTTTCTTAACTTATTACACAAATTTTTTGTATCATTTAGGGTAGAATAATCACATGCAGTATTATATTTATCATTATGATACACAAGTTTAAGGGTATATCCTACTTTTTTATCCACACAAAATGATTATTTTCTATTATATTGTTTGGTATTTAATTCTTTCCAAACCATGCCAAGGATGTAGATACTATTTTGAGTAGTGAACCTTGTAAATACTTATGTTCTTATGGATGTGTGAATGTTTTATTTTAATAAAAGTGATAAATATTTAATATGAGGTGAAGGTTGTTACACAAGAATGTTAACATAAAATAAAAATATATCACTAATTCACCCCATCCCCTATTTAGTGATACATCAATCATACTTGGGCCTTTATAAGTTGTATCATATGAAAAGCTACATTCTTTTACACTTTGCTGAAATTTTTTAAGAGAAGTTGTTATAGAGAATAAGAATTATGTGAATAGTAAGTGTATTCTGGTCTTTGATTTAATGAACTATCATATCTAGAAATATTGAATGTTCCCTTTTCTTATATCTCTTGGGTATAATGTTTTAGAAGCAACTATAGATGTATTTACACATCTTGATGAACATGTTCCTCTAACATATGGGGAAAAGAAGAATATTGTGAATTATGGAAGTGATAACACTGATTTACTCTTACCACATTCTATAAGTGAGTTTCCAAGAGTGAAGGGATTTACTACTACCAGATGTATATAAGAAAATTTGAAGAACATTTATGAAGTAAATAAAAAGGTAATAAGGAAAAGTTACAAATATAAAGTCTAAAGTATGAAGATCATAAAATGGGTGAGTATGAATTTTTTAGTGACTTCTTTAGAAGGGTGAATGATATTGACATCACCATAAGATGTCTTGATGAGAATTTGGAAGTCTCAACTATTGTTATAAATATATTTAGAATTATTCCCAATAAGATTGATTCCAAAATTTCATCTTTGGAAGATAAATATCCTAAAACTCAATCTATGGATGAAAGTTATAGTACTCTCATTAATTATGAAATTATAGGGGAGAATGTTAGGAAAGGAAAAAAAAATTTCAAGTAATTTCCTTTAATCCTACTAAATAATGAAGGTATAAGAAGATTATTTAAGTAGAAGATGTTATTAATTTTGAATAAAAAAAGGTATATAAAAATCATGATGCATTTTTATCCTTATTTTCTAAAAATGTGGAAATAAGTATAGGAAAGTATAAATGGAAAATTATCTTTTAATTATTTTAATGTGGATATATTGGACACTATACTGCTAATTAGCCTCAATTAAAGAATGAATAATATAATGATGAAGTTGAAAGAAGATCACGAAGATTTGGGAAGAATCATGGTGACAAGTCTAAATCATTTTCAAATGATATAGATAAAAAGTTCTCTAAATCAAAAATGAGAATATTTTTGTCTAAATATGACGAAGATGAAGATAATGAAGTTGAGATCAAAATTTTTATTAAATTTTATATAGAAAATACATTCATTGTAATAGTTAATGATGAAGAGTTTGGAAGTATTAGTTTTGAAGATAAATATACTATGTTATAATTTCATTTGAAAATTTAATTAGAATAATGTCTAAGGAAGATAGTAATACCTGAAAGAAAAATCAAGAAGTTGAATAATGAAATTAGTAAAAAAAAATCACGAATTTATTTCTAAAGATAAAACTAAGTTATTGTAATAAGTTAATTTTATAATTAAGTATCCTTATAATGAAAACAATCTAAATAAACATATTGAATTAAAGTTAAAGGTAAAGGATGAAGAGTTATAACATATCCAAAAAAAGGTTTTTAAAGGTGAGTAAGGAGTTACAAGTTACCAAAACCCTATCTATAAATTTGGTGAAAGTTTTGAAAACTGTGAACCTGGTAAGGATCAAAAGATACCTTAAAAGGTTAGAAATAACTTTGAATATATTTATAAGAAAAAAAAGTCGAGGAAATTGTGTATGTTCTTAAAACCAAAAAAGTTAGAAGTTCAAAAGTTTCTAAAATTTTTGATTTCAAAACAAAAGTTTCTGCCAATTTTGATTTTGATATGGTTAAAAAGAAATCAAAATTAAAGAAGAAGATTCTGGGTAATTATAAAAATTTTGGGGCATGAAAAAGTTCTGATTTGAACGATAAGAAAGTTGTTGTAAAACATGTTTATAATTCCAAAAAGTATGGAAGTTATAGAGGAAAGTATTTATTCCATGGGAACTTCAAGTATTGTGGTGGATTTGGTCATATAAGAAACATGTATTGGTTCAATCAACAATACTACAATTATTCCATGAGTTATATATGGAAAGACTCAAGGGGGAGTCAATCCTCTAAAAAGAATAAATATGAGAAGGATATTTTGATGAAATTAAAGAATGATGTTATGAAAGCGGAGAATAAAATCAAACCTCTAGAAACTATTTGTGAAAGATGTGAACAACCTATAGTTCTTTCAATAGTGTGTGTTGCTTTGGTACAAACAAAAAAAAGTTTTTAATAATTCTCAGAAACTAAAAGTTAAAAAAGATAAAGGGGAGGAAAGAGATATTATTATAGAAATAACTCTCAAATCTTCAAAATAAGAATGCCCCTGGGCCTTGGATAATAGGTGTTATTTTCATATGAAATTAGAATTAAATTTTTTGAATAATGTGAAATATTTCAAAGAAGGAATAAAAATGTTTGTAAATGATGAATTCCTAACAATCAAAGGTGTTTTATTCTTTATTAATGGGGAAAAAAGTTGAAATCCAAGAAACATTTGTTTTTTAATGGGTTGAAACACAATCAGTTGAGTGTTTCATAAATTTGTGATAAATTTAATAAATTTGTTTTTAGAGAATGTTTTTTTTCATAAAAATAAAGGAAGATGGAAAAGTTATTACAAGGGGACAACAAAAAAAGGAAACTTATTTCATATTGGAGAAGTTTATAAATCATGTTACTTAAGAATGAATGAATAAAATCAGTTATGGCATAAAATTTTGGGACATATATATTAGATAAACATGAGAAAGTTATCAAAGAGATAAAGTGTGTAACATCCCAAGCTTCCACAGTACGTTTCCCTTTGAATAATGTGATAGATTGCATTGTATATAACTTGGAGTTTTAACACACCATGACCAATCAAACTAGCCATTATGAATAGTAATACCCACTTTTTAAAATATTATCAATTTAATTTTTTAAAATGGACTTAATTTTTGAATTCGGAATATCGAAATTAGCTTAAGGTAAATTTTTGGCATTTTTTTAAAAACTCTCAATTTTTGATGAATAATGAAAAACACTATGTTATTGTTTAAAATAGACTTTTTATTTTAATAATTAGTTATATTATTTTTATTTATTTTAGATCAAAATAGATACATAATACCAATATATGTTCAATGTAATTAAATGGAGTCATTTTATAATATGTTTAGATATATAAAATTTTATTGAACATTTTACCGTCTTTTACCCACCTTCTAGGAGCATTTACAAATTTGCATAAAAAATAATTATACCTCTTATGGGAGTTGAATTTTGAAAATCAGAGACACACAGTTGACATCAGTAAGTAAAATGTGGTTCAATAAGATGAAAATAATTTTTGGTGAATAATAACTTTTGACTTTTATTTACCACCGTTTAAAGTAAATTGGGAAATTAAGAGTAAAAATGATATTATAATTATCCTAAAACATGTACTAATTATATTGGATAAGTTTAATTCGACCAAAAACAACCTTATCATTAAAATATAATCCTTTTGGTCCACTTTGATTAGATTAGGACATTTATTATTATTTTATTTAAAGAAGAGTTAAAAGAGTAAAATTCAAAGTTTAATAACTAAACCATTTTTAATATAGGGTTAAACACAATATAAATTCGACTATAAATATTCATTAAAAATATAAAAATATTTCCTACATAATGGTATTTTATTTATAATTTTAGACATTAAATAATTAAACTTATTTGTTACACAATGATGATGAAGTAATTACCTTAATAATTAAATATTAAAATAATTGATATTATAAATATCAAAATAAATATAAATTGAGACTTATGATAAATTAAAATAATTTTATAGGTTAATATGATATGTTAGATTTGATTAAATAAATTTTATTCGAAGTGATAAAGTTTTTATGTCTCTCAAAAAAATCAAATACTAAATAGTCTCAAAATTGACAAAATTGAGTTTTTAAAACACATACTATATTATTAATTAATATAATATTCCAAAAAATCTAAGGTTCAGACAAAGGACTTAGATAAGGTTATATATATATTAATAATGAACCCCACAGGGTTATATTTTCTTTTTATAGTAAGTTTATTTACCATATAATATAAAAATACAAAGAGACATGGTAAATATCAAATTATTTAACAAAGAGTTAAATCTAAAAGATAAGGTTAATATGTGACCTAAACCTTTATAAAACCTATTGGTTGAGAGGTTTTAGACCCATCCACACCTTATCCTCTAAATAAATTATTTTTAATCCATTATAAACCGAAAATAATTTTACTATAATATAATATTTCAAGCTTTTCCTAAAGTGACCCTCACCTCTCTTATAAAAGGGTACTTCCCCTTATCTTAATTTCACACCTCCAAAGCCATTTAGATTGGCAAAACCCTACCAAAATATCCTCCCAAATTCCATCCCTTCATCCTAGAGGCCTTCCTTTGGTCATAAAGCCATTCTAAGGAGCACTTTTGATCAAATCAAGAGGAAGAACCCGAAGTAGATGTAAATATTTCATCACCTCTTTCAAGATCTTTTCTTCTTCCACTTAATCTTTCTTTGTTTTTTCCATTATAAAATAATAAATCCATTATATTATATATATTGTGATGTTATTATAAAAATGGTACAACTATATTCATTATTATATCCATCATATGAATGACAAAGTCACCAACGTGCGTACGTATGACTTACCGTCTCCACGTCGGGGTGTAGTTTGTTATTCAAACACTTCATTATTTGGATGGCTATAATAATGAGTATAAATGTTTTAAATAATAAATATAACATGTTAATTATTCTGTATATATGATATACCCTCCAATTACATATGATATCACCATGAATATAATGATATTGTCCCTCGTGCGTACGTATGGATTACCGTCTCCATGAACGCGATGCGATTCATTCCCCATCATAATCATTCAAGAATAATTTTCATTTTATGATTAAAAATAATTTTTATGAACATAATATAATTCTGTATAAGAATCAAATACATCCTATCCATAATAAACATGGCTTACGTAACCAAGCATATAAAGGAAAACGAATCAGTTAACACCCAAAACGATGATACTACTAAAATATTATTAACAAAGCAATATTATAAGATCATATATGATATCATATTTATGTATATGATTATTGTATACTTTAATAACAATGTTTTTACTATTATAAAAGAGGTTAAAATACCATAAACTAAGGAAAAGTACAATGTAAGTGTTAATTTCACAATCTCTTTATTATCCGAGGTTGTTTTTACATAAGTATCTACTGGGACCTCTTTATCATCCACATCCATGTTTCCTAAAAATGCATTTCAAATTTTTTTTACTATCTACAAGTATATGGGTTAAAGTCATTTATACCCTTGTTTTACTTTGTATAATTTTTTTAAAGTAATCTTTCCGTCGTTTTCCCAACAAGGTACTTTATGACCTTTTCGAAAAAATTAAGGTAAGAATGTCTTTTTTTATATTATACGGCGGGTATGGATATTTTCAGCCATTATAACATCATTGAATCTTCCCATACAAGATTATAGGAATATTTTAAAAATAAATGTTTTCTTTTATAAGTATATGACTTTTAAATAATTTCATAATAGAAAGAGATATTTATCTATAAAAAGTTTTGATTTCATCTATGCCAATATCCTTTAATAGATTTTAAGCTTGTTTGAAGTTGATTTATTATGATACAAATCTTCCATATTATATTGAAGTTTTAGTGATATGTTTTACTATGGATGTGTTATTTTTACACCATTCATGGTTTATGGATAAAGTATTTATATTTCGTATGCTAGTTTTAATACGAATGTCTATGTTATGTTTAAACCTTTTCATATGGGGAATGCATTGGACTTAGTAAGTGATAGGTGAAGCCCGCTATAGCTCCTCAATTAATCATTATGTATCATGAGAGAAACTAGTTTCTTGGCACAAGACCTTGAAAAAATCATATTTGTAGTCTTGGAACAAGGCCTTGACTATGTGGTTATGAAGTCTAGCATTATGCATTCCAATATTATGAAAGGTGCTATTGATATTGCATGTGATTATTCGACTTGATGAATATCCATGTGAATAATTAAATGGAATTATTTGATTTTATCTTTTCCATATTATGCAGAAGTTTAAGTTTAAAAGACTTTTGTTTTAGTCTTATACATTTCCTTAAATTGTTATACTTATTTATGAAAGTTTTCACTATATTGTTATCCTTACTGAGCATCTGAGCTCACCCATTTCTATGTTTTATTTCTTCCAGGATGTGAAGAAATATTTTATGGTTGACCTGCCGAGATAGGTTAAGGATATAAGTGTGGTCAGTGGGGAATTTTTTTTTGATGTTTTTATTTTATGATGTAATGTAAAACTTATTAATGTATTTATTACTTCCAAGGATACTAAACTGATCAGTATTTTGGGACATGATTCCTTGTATCATGCCAATGTTATGTAATAAGGCACTAACTCTGGGTAACTAGGGTCGAGGCGTTATAGTTGGTATCAGAGGATGTTTAGTACAAACCTTGGAATCTATATTTAGATAAACTCTAATTAGAGCACATTACCCTAAGATAGACCTTGAGGATTGGTATAAAAGAAATTCCTAGAATATTGTTAATGTAGATATTTTGTGTATTTTCCAAGAAATAAATCCCTCTCTAGATACGAGAAAGTAGAGGTGACTTGGGCTGAGATGTACCTAAGAGTGAAAACTCTGACAAGGAGTTTTGGGATTGACTCGGGGTATCTTAGTACACGACAATGGGCCTTGATACACTATTGGTTATGACACTCTCGTGGGATATGCTTAGGATAATTCACATTTTCTTTAAAAACCATTATGAAGGATTTATGAGTATATACCTCCTCAAAGAAAACATTTTTTATGATTATGGATTATATCCATAAATAGTTCAATTTTTATTATGTGTTTTACATGTTTGGAATTATGTATTGCGATTCATAAAATAGTCTAGTGTATGCCATTATTTAGAAATGGTGCCTTGGAAGGAATGGAAACTATATCAATGCATGTAATCCATATAGGGATTTCACTCCTACTCAAGATAATTATAGTGGAACTGGTGATGCAACTGGTGCAGATCAAATTATCACCATACTGGGACAACTCACTCAGGTTATTAATAATAACCATACCCGTAAGGAGCACCCTGATCCACAACGCAAAGGATCAATGTTAGACTGCTTCATGAGGTAACAACCACAAACATTCAATGGGAGTACAAATCCATTAGTAGCTAAACAATGGCTAAGTTCCTTAGAGAAAATATTTCATGCTTTGGGGAGTAGTGAAAAGAAAAAAGTTGTCATGGTAGTTTATCACCTCAAGGGAGTTGAATATCAATGGTGGTCATTAATCCAAAAAAAAAGGAAGATGAAGAAGTATCGAACATGGAATGTAGGGAGTTTAAAGAGATTTTATTAGAAAAATACTTTCCTCGTGACCATCAAGCATACATGGAAAGACAATTCTTGAGTCTGAGGCAAAAGGAGGATGAGAATGTCACAAAGTATGAGGCTAACTTTACAAGGATAGTAAGGCATGTAGTAGATTATATACCTAACCCAAGGAGTAATATTGATTGATTATTTGATGGGTTAAAACCATTTCTTCATCTAACATTAGTCTCATAATACTTCTCATCGTATGGAGATATTGTATCATGTGCTATCAAGACATAAAATAAATTTTCTAAGTCTTATGACTTCAAAGAAAAGAAAGAGAAGAAGAGATCTGCTGATCACTCTGGAAATGGAAATAAGGGGATGAAGGGAAAAGTTGAATATCCATCCTACGGTAAATGTGGAATGAAAAACCCCAGTACTTTCCTGAAGGGAATGGGAGTCTGTTACAAGTGTGGTGAAAAAGGCCACCAAGCTCATGATTACAAGGGAAAGAAAGAGGATGTCAATGTTGAATGCTACAATTGTAGAGAAAAGGTATATTATACAAATGAATGTCCTAAGCACCAAGGGAACTCATCTCAGAAAAGGCCAAGGGAGAAAGGCCATGCTTATGAGATCACTACTACTGAGGTTGAAGCTCCGAAAGACATGTTGGTGGGTAATTTAATGGTTTCCACATGTTTATTCAATTATTTATTTGATCCTGGATCATCGAATTGTTTCATATCTTCCTAGTTTGCTAAGAAAATTAGATATTTTCAATTTGACTTAACAAGGGAGTTGTCAGTCAAAACTCCTAAGGGAAGTATCATCGCAACAAAGTTTTGTGAATCAGTTCCCATTAGGGCATATAAATGTTCTTTATCTACTAATCTCATCGTCATACCCATAATTGAATTTGACATAATCCTTGGAATGGATTTTCTTATGGACCATGATGTGAAAATTTATTGTAAGAAGAAGGAGGTTACAATTTTTGAAGATGATAAGAAGTACCTTATCTTTAGAGCAGAAATGTAACCATATGATTCTCATCTAGATCCACCCCCAATAGCTCTACTAAATTCAATTATTGGGGAGGAAGTAAATGAAATAATTATGGGTGAGGAAAAGAATGTTTGAATAGATGAATTACCTACTGTGTAAGAATATTTGACATATTTCCACAGGATTTACCTGAACATCCTCCAGAAAGATAAATTGAGTTTTCCATTGATTTAATTCCTGGTTCAAGGCCCATATCAAAGACCCCTTATAGAATGGCCACTGTGGAATTAGTGGAACTAAAGAAACAACTAGAGGAATTGAGTAATAAGGGATTTGTTTTCCCTAGTGTTTCTCCCTGGGGAGCCCCTGTCCTTTTTGTTAAGAAGAAAGGATGATCTATGAGGTTTTTCATTGACTACAGAGAGATCAATGCTATAAAAATAAATAACAAGTATCCCCTACCTCACATTGATGATTTATTCGACCAAATTCCTAGATCTAAATATTATTCAAATATTGACCTTTGATCTGGATATCATCAGTTGTGTTTGAAGAAGGAATGCATTTTGAATACAACATTTCGAACCAGGTACGAGAATTATGAGTTTACAGTAATTCCTTTTGGATGGACTAATGCACCCTCTATCTTTTTGGATCTAATGAATAGAGTTTTCAAGGAATATATTGATGACTTTGTAGTGGTATTTATTGATGATATCTTGGTATACTCAAAAAGCTACAAATATCATGAAAATCACTTGCGCACTATTCTGAAAAACCTCAGAAGAAATGAATTATATGGGAAGTTTATCAAGTGTGAATTCTGGCTTCAAGAGAATTTTTTATTTTTCATATTATCTCTAAGGATGGAATCTTTGTTTGGTCCTTCAAAGACCAAGTTAATACAAGAATGGACAACACCGATGAGTATAACTGAGGTATGCAGTTTTATTGGTTTAACAGGTTATTATCGATGTTTCATCTAGAATTTTGCCCGGTTGGCTAACCCATTAACTAATATCACACGTAAAGGGGTTAATTTTCTTTGGAGAAAATAGTGTGAATAATGTTTTGAAGAATTTAAGAGAAGATTAGTCAATTATCCTATCTTGAATCTACCATCAGGGAACAATGGGTTTGTTATTTATAGTGACGTTTCAATGAAAGGACTTGGTTGTGTCATTATGCAGAATGATAGAGTTATTTCCTATGCATCAAGACAACTAAAAATTCCTGAGAAAAACTATCACACTCATGATTTTGAGTTAGCAGCTATAATCTTTTCTTTGAAGATATGGAGAAACTATCTTTATGGTAAAAAATGTGAGATTTATACTGATCACAAGAGTTTTAAGTATATTTTCTCACAAAAATAACTCAACATGAGGCAAAGGAGAAGGCTTGAACTACTCAAGGATTATGATTTCACTATAAACTACCACCCGAAGAAGTCAAATAGGGTGGAAGATCCTTTGAGTAAAAAGGATCATGGAGTTTTTAACAAAATGAGAGTTGAAAGGGATTATATTTTCATAGATCTTGTAAAGATGTAAATGGGAATAACCATAGAAGGTGAAACATCAATAATTTTTGAAATGGTTTCTAAACCATATTTACTAGAATGGATAAAGAGTTCTTAGACTGACGATGAGGAGTTTCAAAAGAAGATTAAAGCTGTTAATGATGGGAGATTGAGTGACTTCATATATGAAGATGGAATTTTGAAAATTGGGAAGAGACATTGTGTTCCTAACATACCTGATATAAAAAGGGAATTGTTAGATGATGCTCATAGATCCAATTTCTCTACACACCCTGGGAGAACTAATATATATAGGGATTGGAAGGAAAATTTTTGGCGGGACAACATGAAGTTAGAGATTTCTGATTTTGTGTCAAGATGTATGGTTTTTCAACAAGTGAAAGATGGAAGGAAACAACCTGGAGGAGTCATTCAACCTCTTCCTATACCTGAGTGGAAATGGAATAATATTACACTAAACTTTTTCATGGGGCTACCAAATACTCATAGAAGGAATGATGAAATATGGATCATTGTTGATCATCTTACCAAGTTATCACATTTTCTTGCTATAAGAGAAGATTCAACACTTTAACATCTAGAAAAACTTTATATTAATGAATTTTTAAGACTCCATGGTGTACCCCTATTGATTGTTTCTAATCACGATCCCCATTTTACATCAAGATTTTGGAAAAGTCTTCAGAAGGCCTTGGATACTGAAATTCGTTTAAGAACTGACTACCACCCTCAACCCGAAGGACAATCAGAACTTACTATTATAACCTTAGAATACATGTTGAGATATTTCTCACTTGAGTTTAAAGGTATGTGGGATCAATATTTACCTCTAGTAGAATTTTCATATAACAATTGCTTCCATTGAAGTATTCAGATGACACCATATGAAGCATTATATGGAAAGAGATGTCGCACACCAACTTGTTGGGATAATGTTGGTGAAAGAAAACATGTAGGAATATAACTTGTTGAGGAAACAATGGAAAAGGTGAAGGTTATCCAAACCCACATCAAAGTAGCTCAAAGTAGGAAAAAGAGATATGCCAATAATCAGAGGAAGGATTTGAAATTTCAAGTAGGAGATCATGTTATCTTGAAGGTATATTCATAGAAGGGTGTTATAAAATTTGGTAAGAAGGGTAAATTGAGTCCCAAGTACATCGAACCTTTCAAAATTCTAGAATAAATTTGGGTTGTAGCTTACCATTTGGAAATACTGCTAAGTCTCTCTAAAGTTCATGATGTGTTCCATATATCACTATTGAGAAAATACATGCCTAACCCAACGCATGTACTCACCTATGAAGAAATTGAACTGGAACCTAATCTGTCTTATTGTGAATAGCCTGTCAAGATTCTTGATACCTGAGAATAAGTTCTGAGAAACTGGATGACTCGTCTCGTAAAAGTTCTATGGAGAAACCATAATATGGGAGAGGCAACGTGGGAACTGGAGGTACTTATGATGAAGAACCACCTGAATATTTTTATGCAGTGATATTCTAGAAATTTTGAGGATGATATTATTTTAAGGAGGGGAAAATGTAGTACCCCATGCTTCCACAGTACATTTCCCTTTGAATAATGTGTTAGCTTGCATTGTATGCAACTTAGAGTTTTAACACACCACGACCAATCAAACTAGCCTTTATGAATAGGAATACCCACTTTTTGAAATTTTATAAATTTTATTTTTCAAAATGGACTTTATTTTTGAATTTGGAATATCAAAATTATCTTATGGTGAATTTTTGGTATTTCTCTGAAAACTTTCAATTTTTGATGAATAGTGAAAAACACTGTGTTATTGTTTAAACTGAATTTTTATATAAATAATTAGTTATATTATTTTAATTTATTTTATGTCAAAATAGATACATAATAATTATATATGTTCAATTTAATTCATTGAAGTTGTTTTATAATAAGTTTATATATATAAAATTTTATTGAACTTTTTACTGTCTTTTACCCACCTTCTAGGAGCATTTACAAATTTGAATAAAACATAATTTTACCAATTATATGGGTTGAATTTCAAAAATCTGAGAGACACGGTTGACATCAGTAAGTAAAATGTGGTTCATTAAGATGAAAATAATTTTTGGTGAATTGTAACTTTTGACTTTTATTTATCGCAATTAAAAGTAAATTGTGTAATTAAGGGTAAAAATGATATTATAATTACCCTAACACATGTCTTAATTCTATTTGATAAGTTTAATTCGATAAAAAAACCTTAGGAATAAAATATGATCCTTTTGGTCCACTTGGATTACATAAGGATATTTATTTTTATTTTATTTAAAGAATAGTTAAAAGAGTTAAATCCAAAGTTTAATAACTAAACCCTTTTTAATATAGGGTTACACACAATATAAATTCAACTATAAATATTCATTATAAAGATAAAAATATTTCTTACATAATTATATTTTATTTATAATTTTTATACATTAAATAATTTAATTTATTTATGACACAATGATGATGCAGTCATTACCATAATAATGAAATATTAAAATAATTGATATTATAAATATCCACATAAATGTAAATTGAGACTTATGATAAATAAAAATAATTTTATAGGATAATATGAAATTTTAGGGTTGATTAAATAAATTTTATTTGAAGTTATAATGTTTTTATGGCTTTCAAAAAAATAAAATACTAAAAAGTGTCAAAATTGACATAATTAAGTTTTAAAAACAAATACTATATTATTAATTGACATAATATTACTAAAAATATAAGGTTTGGACAATGGACTTATATAAGGTTATATATATTAATAATTAATAACCTATGGTTCTATTGTCTTGTTATAGTATGTTTATTAACCATATAATATATAAATACAAAGAGACATGGTAAATATCAAACTATTTAACTAAGAGTTAAATTTAAAAGATAAGGTTAATATGATGAACTAAACCTATACAAAACCTATTTTTTGAAATGTTTTCGACCCATAAATACCTTTTACTATAAATAAATCATTTTTGAGCAATTAGAAACTGGAAAAAATTTTATTATAAAATAATATTTCAATCTTTTCCTAAAGTGACCCTCACCTCTCTTATAAAAGGGTACTCCCACTTCTCTTAATTTCACACCTCCAAAGCCATTTTTCTCGGCCAAACCATGCCTAAATATCCTCCCAACTTTACTACCTTAATCCTAGAGGCCTTACTTTGGTATGAAATCCAACCTGAGGATCCCTTTTGATCAATTCAAAAGGAATAACCCAAAGAAGAGGTAAATATTTAATCACCTCTTTCAAGTTCTTTTCTTCTTCCACTTCCTCTATATTTGTTGTTTCCATTATAAAAAAATAACTCTAGTATCTTCTATATAATGTGATTTTATTATCAAAATGGTACAATCATATTCATTATTCTATCCATCATATGAATTAAAAAGTCACCATACATGCGTATGTACGGCTTACCGTCTCCACGTCGTGGTGTAGTTTGTTATTCAAACACTTCATTACTTGGATGGGTATAATAATGAGTATAAATGATGTAAATAATTAATATAACATGTTAATGATTCTGTATATATGTTATACCATCCAATTATATACAATTTGAACATCAATAAAATGATATTTTCACTCGTGCGTACGTACGGATTACCGTCTCTGCGAACCCGATGAGATTCATTCCCCATCGTAATCATTCAAGAATAATTTCCATTTTATGATTAAAAATAATTTTTATGAAGATAATATAATTCTTTATATGAATAAAATAAATCCTATCCATAACAAACATGACTTACTTAACCAATAATATAAAGGAAAACGAATCAGTTAACACCCGAAACGATGATACTACTTAAATATTATTAACAAAGAAATATTATAAGATCATATATGATATCATATTTATGTATATGATTATTTTATAATTTATTAAAAATGTTTTAACTATTATAAAGGAGGTTAAAATACCATCAACTAAAGAAAATTACAAGGTATTGGTTAATTCCACAATCTCTTTATTATCTGAGGTTATTTTTACGTAAGTATCTAATGGGACCTCTTTATCATCCACATCCATGTTTCTTAAAAATGTATTTCAAAACATTTTTACTGTCAACTAGACTATGGTTTAAAGTAATTTATACCCTTGTTTTACTATTTCTAAAATGGTTTGAAATGAATCTTTCTGTTGTTTTCCAAACAAGGTACTTTATGACCTTTTCTACAAAATTAAGGTAAGAATGTATTTTTTTAACTTATACGGCGGGTGTGGCTATTTCCTACATTTATAAAATTTTCATAGATTCCCATAAAAGCTTATAAGAATATTTTCAAAATAAAATTTTTCTTTCATAATTATATTACTTTTAAATGATTTCAAAATAGAAAGAGACATTTCTCTACAAAAAGTTTTGATTTTATATATGTCAACATCCTTTGATGGATTTTAAGATTGTTTGAAGTTGATTTATTATGATACAAATATTTCATATTGTATTGAAGGTTTTGTTGATATTTTGGACTGTGGATGTGTTATTTTTTCACCATTCATTTTTATGGATAAATTATTGACATTTAATAAGCTAGTTTCAATACAAATGTTTATGTTATGTTTAAACCTTTTCATATGAGGAATCAATTGGACTTAGTAAGTGATGGGTGGAGCCCACTATAGCTCCTCGCTGCATCAGTAGGTATCATGAGACAAAATAGTGTCTTAGAACATGGCCTTGAAAAAATATTATTTGTAGTCTTATCACAAGGCCTTGACTATATGGTTATGAAGTTTGGCATTATGCGTTCTGTCATTATGAAAGTGGCTATTGATATTTCATGTGATTATTCAACTAGTAGAATACCCATGTGAATAATTAAATGGAATTATTTGATTTTATCTTTTCCATATTATGCTGATGTTTAAGTTTAAAAGGCTTTTATTTTAGTCTTATAAATTGCCTTAAGTGTTTATTCTTATTTATGAAAGTTTCCGCTATATTGTTATCCTTACTGAGCATCTGAGCTCACCCATTTCTATGTTTTATTTTTCCCAGGACGTGAAGAAATATTTTATGGTTGACCTACAAGGATAGTATAAGGATTTAAGTGTGGTCAATGGGAAAAAATTTTGTTTATGATTTTATTTTATGATGCAATTTAAAACTTATGAATGTATCTAGTACTTTAAAGGCTACTAAACTAATCAATCTTTCGAGACATGATTCCTTGTATCATGCCAATGTTATGTAATAATGAACTGAATCTGGGTAATTAGGGCCAGGGAATTACAAATTGTTGGAGATAATCCTAACATTTCAAGAGGAATATATTTTTATTATTATATTTGTATGTAAGGGAAGATAAAAAACTATGTACCTAAGAAAGTTGATATTCATTCAACTTGATCCACAAGAATTATTCATTTTGATATTTATGGGTTGATGAGAGAACGAAAAAATTTTGGAGCTAAGTACACCATCTCTTTCATTGATGGTTTTACTCTCATTACTTGTCATATGTATTTGAAACATAAGTAAGATACTTTGAAGATTTTTAAAAGTTTTAGGAGAATATATAAGAAGGAATTCATGCATTCTATATAGAAGTTGAGAAATTATAATGGAGGTGAGTATAAGATTGAAGAGTTTTTAATTTATCTTGAAAAATGAGGAATTCAGTATGACTTCAGTACACCATATACACCGCAACAAAATGGTGTTACTAAAAGTAAGAGTAAAAGTTGGTTAAAATGGGGCATATTATGTTGCTTGAATATGGTCCTTCACATTAATTTTGGGTGAAAACTATGAACACAACTATTTATATTCAAAATCAATGGTTATATAGGGAAAGCTGTGATATGACTCTATATGAAATGTTTTGTGATAAAACTCCATGTTTGAAACACTTATGTGTTTCTAGGAGTCATTACATAATAAATAATAACAATAGAAACCATGTAATGTTTAATTTGAGCACTGAAGACAGAATATTTATTAAATATTCTCTAGATAGAAGAGGATATATATGTTTCAGAAAAGTGATAGGAATATTATTTGATTCACATGATGTAAATGTTTTTGAAAAAGGTGAGGAAGATGTGTCAAAATTATGTGTAGATTAGGAAGATGAAGATGATGAAGGAATTTTTATTAATAAACTTAAGAAGGATTACAATAATTTTTATGAAACACAAATTGAATAATCAGACTCATCTATTTATAGTGGTGGGGAAGAACATTTTATATCTCATCCTAGGCTGAGGAACAAAGTGGAGGCTCAAAACATAATTTGTGATCAACATCAAAAGGTTCAAAAAAAAAGAACTTCCGAAGTCATTACACATATTTCTTTATATTCAATTGTTGAGATGAAAGATGTTAATGAATATTTTTAGCATTCAGAATGGATTCATGCTATGAATGAAGAGATGTATCAAATTAAGAATAATGATACTTGGGAACTTGTTCATAATACAAATGGAAAAAGTGTTATTGGTACAAAGTGGGTGTATTGGAACAACCTGGTTGAAGATGGTGAAGTGATAATAAACAAATCAAGGTTATTATGAAGAGGTTACTCATAGATTAATGGAATTGAATTTTTTGATATTTTTTCTCTAGTGGAAAGGTTAGAAAAAATTAGAATATTTCATGCTATGACAACACAATGAGGTTAGAAATTTTTTCATATGGATGTGACGTCAACCTTTATAAATGGAGAACTTGATAAAGAAGTTTATGTTGAAAAAATGTGTGGATTTTTTTATTTTAAAGGATTAAAGTATTGTGTGAAAGTTGAAGAAATCCTTGTATGGGCTAGAGAAATACCCAAGGGAATAGTATTCCAAATCAGATACCTGCTAAAGGAAGTTGAACTTCAAGAAAGGAACGGTTGATAGTAATCTGTGCATCAAATAAAGTTAGAATATTTTCATCATTACAGTTTTTTATGTGGATGACATTATCTTTTTTTGGGAATGATAAAAGAAATTGAGATAGATTTTCTGGAGAAATGAAAATGTTATTTGAGATGTCCATGCTTGGTGAAATGAAATAATTTCTTGGGTTAAGAATCTCACAAAATAAGAAACATATTTTTGTTTCTTAAGAAAAGTATGCTAAGGAACTTATTAATAAGTATGGAATATAAAATTTGAAACCTTTTTACACACCAATTTTAGTGGGAAAAAAGTTTAATAAAGATGGAGAAGGTAAGGAAGTTGAATCTAAGGATTTTTTTTTAAGCTGATTAGAAGTTTTTTGTGTCTGACTACCTCAAGATCTGACATTGTTCATACTGTTAACTCATTTATAAGATTCCAAAGTGCTATGAAATAATTAAATATATTTACTTGAAAAATAATTTTCAGATATATTAATGAAAAAAATGATTTCAAAATTAGGTATAATAGATCAAAAAGTATTGATTTTTTTGGTTATAAATATAATGATTGGGTAGAAAGTATTGATGATAAAAGATCCACATACGGTGAATATGTTGCTACCACTCAAGATGCAATATAACTTTTATGGACAAAGTATCAGTTGGATGACATACTTGTGAAGTGAAGTTACCTATTATATTGGGTTGTGATAATTAAAGTTCAATCAATATTACAAGAAACCCAGTATAACATTATCATTCAAAACATATTGATATAAAATATTACTTTATAAAAGATCATGTGGAGAATAATGAACTCAAACTAGAATATGTTTCCATATAAGAATAAGTTTCTGAAATTTTCATAAAACATTTACCAAATGAATAATTATTTAAACTAAGGTTGAACATGGGAATCTAATCTATTTCTCCCCAAGGATGAGTTATGTGTTTATATACCCCCTCTAATATAGTATTTGGGTAGTGTTGTTAAAGGGGGATAATAGTTTCATAAATATATCCATTAATATGCACTAAAACTTTTAAGGAATCATGTATATAGGTGGAGTTGTGGGTAAGCTATGAACTCAACAGATAAGTGTGTGAAATATTATAACTATTTATTTATTTGTGTAGGAAAATTGTTTATATAGTAATTTTAAGGAAAAATAAGTTTTTAAATTTGAAGAAGTTTTATAAATAAAAACTTTTGAATGTATTGTTTTTTTATTAATGATTCTTGTTTCCGATAACGATTTAGATCATATAGGATTATATTTTTATATAGGTTATCCATTACTTGATATTACAATGTTTAGTGATTTATGAACCTTGGTTGATAATGAAATCCAAGGGGGTGATTATTTGGACCAATTTGACCGGAAGTTGTCTTTGGATGCTGAATGAAGTTTGTGTTGATTTATTTGAATTTTGTTTTAATTATGAAAAAATCCATTCAGTTTGTATGTTTTGATGATCAGATGATAAGAATGAAAGGGGAATCATAATCATATAATCAAACACATTTTCTATAATAAGTTTAATCCGTATTGTTTTTATATTTTAAAGAATTTTTCTGCGTTAAGTGGTTTTCAGACTCACTATGGGTCTGGAATGAATGTTTCACTTGGTATGAGGAAATGTATCAGAGATTTAATATCTCCATAATAAGTCTGATGAAAGTTCTGTGACTTATAATTCTTAAATATCATAACTTGTTTAGAAACTTGTGATTCAATCTTTGTGAAACAAATAAAGAAATGGTGGCTGATTCGCTTCAAGTGGTGCCGATCGATTTGAGGTTTAGATATAAATAAAGAAGATAATGGAAGGATGGGAAGTTATAGAACAATAAAATTTAAGTTATAAAATTCTATTCCGATACTTTTGTTCTCAAATTCATGAAGAAACTATGATATTAGTATGAGTTTCTAAAATAATAATGATTGAGAAGTTTGAATTGTTTCTAAAGTACAGATTGACTGATCCACACCACTGTCTGATCTATTACACCATCTAATTCAAAAAAATGAATGTTTTTATCAGTTCAATAGATATTTGTAGAGAAAATAGAATAAGAAAGTCACCGTTGACACTTATCCATCAGAAATGGGGTGCCACTGATCCATAAAATGTAGTTTAGGACTGATCTGTTGATGAAGATTAGTATGAAGATATTTCTGGGAATGGTGACTATGAATGAGATCAGAGACCAACCAATTGAATGATGTTCAACATTGTTGTCAACCATTTTCATTAGGTAGATTTATTTTATTTCAATTGGGTCTAGAGAAATAGAGAAAAATCATTGTTTGTTTCTCAAGTGGGCCAAGAATCTCCAGATAAGAAATGACACCAATTAATCAAACACGATTTAGAACCAATACATCATACATAGATGGGAATAGATCTATTAGACACATGATGAAAACAATTCATCAGACACTATACTTAATAAAATGTAGTCTAAAGAGGTTTTGGATAATTTATGTAAAGGTGATATTTTGAAAATCTTTTGTCAAAGTGTTTTCAAGAGGGTTTGAAGCTGATACTGAAGTATTAACGAGGGTTTCCAAGAATATTTAAAAGTTGTAATGATGTTTATGGGAAAATAGATTCAACTAAATTCTAATGAAGTTGGAACAATGTTTTAGGTACAATGGTTTCAAATTTTTATGTATTTCAATTGGAAATAGATCATCAGAATGAGAATTCATTCATTTTTTTCTAATGGTATAGATAAATTTAATAAGAGTTTTTAATATTATATATATTTTTATTATAATGAAGAAATGTATCAGAACATCAAATGGTATCATACTGAAAAATGTTTAGAAATTTTAAAGTTGGATGAAGTCATGAGAATTTTTTAAAAGTTTCTAAAAGAGTTGAGAAGTGTTGAAATTATCAAATATGAAGTCTAAATGAATGTGAAATTTTATTTTTAGAAACTTGGTTAAGATGGATTTTTTTAGATTCCTACCCAAACCACTTTTAGATCACCTATAAATAGAAGGAAGTACATTTTACTTTATAACATTGGTATTGTTCACATGTAATGAAAGAGAGAAAAAGTGATAGAAATTTAGAGAGAATAAGTTTTCAGAAAGAGTTTTATTAAAGAAATTTTTCTAGAAATAATAATAAGAAGAAAGTGTTACCAGATCCGAATGATCCACCAGACATAGATTTTTTGAGGAAAGTTTGAATTGGTTATGAATTGTTTCAAGGGTATTATTTGATTATCTATTTTCCAAAGTGAGCAATCAGAATAGGTAATCAGACTGATCCATTAGTCTGAGTTTTTATATGAAGTATATAGAAGGTTTTTATACCTACTTCTTGGTTGTAAAGTGAAGAATATTGTTTTTAAATTATTACAAAATTTGACGTTGATAAGGAATAACAATGACTTGCTTTGAACCAACTGGTGGGGGTTTCTTAACTTGTTACAAAAACTTGTTTTATATTATTCATTATAGAAGCATCATATAAACTATTATATTGATCACAGTGCTACACAAGTGTAAGGTTATATCCTATGTATTATATCCACACAAAAGGATTTTTTATTGGATTGTGTGATATTATATTGTTTTTAAACCATGATAAGGACACAAATACTCTTGTTGAGTAGTGAACCTTGTAAATACTTGTGTTCATATGGATGTGTGAATGTTTTATTTTTAGTAAAGTAATAAATATTTAATAGGAGGTCAAAGTTGTTACACAAGAAAGTTAACATAAAAGAAAAATTTACCACTGATTCACAACTCTCCCTCTCAGTGATACATCAATCTTGGTTGGGCCTATACACTCTTCATCACATCCACCACAAACCATGCCACCATCTCGGTGAATATTCCCCATACATCACCACCACATAACATAAAAACATTTCAAAACCACACATCAAAACCACTTATCATCAAATATTCCCCCATATCACAACCACACATCACAACACTTTTCACATAATTCATATATTTTCTAGATTTAGGAAGGGTATTTTAATAAATTTCACTTATTTAATTCAAGGGAGTTCTCAAAGAATCCATAATTTCCAAGTGAAACCAATTTAATATAAAAATATAAGTGGTTATCCATTTTCATTCAAGGCGGTAACAAAAAATCATAATAAAAGGTTTCCATAATAAAAAAATAACAACACAAGAAAATCCACCAATGAACATTATTCTCAGTAAAGCATTGATCCCATACAATCACAATACCAATAATATCAAAAGGATGAAAACATGTGATTTCATTCCTATTATAGTTTTAATTTCAAATTACCAAATCATTACCTTCATTAGGTTGGTGAAAATATCTCACCAAATATAAAAATTAGCATATACCCTCACACATGATACAAATAAATGAAAAATTAAGGACCCTAACCCCAAATGAAGCATTTTGATACACTTCACAAGGATGAATTGATATTGAGGCCACCAAAAGGCACCAAAATTAAGAAGAACACCCTGATCACCCTAAAAAAACACCAAAAAACACATTCTCTAAAAAAAACACATTTTCTCCAAAAAATACACAAAACTAGAGGTTTCCTTGAAATCAACCTTTCCTAGATGAATAACATTGAGAAAAATAATGGAGGGAAGGAAGGAAACTCACCTAAATCCTATATAGATCAATATCCCAATGATGGGGTTGAAATCCATCAAAAGGGAATTGAACTAACTCTAATGTATGCACTTAGGTTTCCCATAAAATGGGAGAAATTTTATATAAAAGATAGGGTTCTAGGGGATTTAAGAATTTACACCCAATCTGAAAAATAATACTCTATAGAACAACCTAAAACATAATACCATAGCACTACTAAAAAGTGGGATGACCATAGTGTAATACAAGGGACCACACAACAACCAGGTTGTTCAAATCTATGTCCATAATTTGTAGTTATCTTTATTCCATAGATTTTGTAAAATAAAGAGAAGACTCTAATGCATCCAAGTCTACTTCACCGCAGACCACCAGCAACTAGGAAGGGTCTATGCCACAACCTCTACCTCCACACCACCGCTACACCAAAAAATATTAGAAAAAACTCACATTGAGCAACTAATTCATAACCAGATACTCCACACCATATGTACTCCTTTCCCTATGTCGTATCCCCACCCCATGGCATAACCATTCCAAATATCATAGTGGCTCTAAAACACCTCCTAAGAGACTCATACGATTGAACTAACCTCTCCACACTAAAATGTCTCACCTTACGAACTTACCCCATTCTATACACAATAGAACTCATCCTTAGTTTTATTTTCCATCCATCGACCCACTTTCCCCTCCAAACTCTTCAGGAGTCCCCCTAGACACCTATACCACTAGAATTATCACAATGTAACAAATTGGAAGGTCCAAACAATTACAATGAACCCATAGAAGGAGGATGACGACACCCCCATGATATGGATAGATGATATTACGAGAGAGGATGGGATGGAGATTCCCCAATGTGCATACCTACAATAAAAATATAAATAAAAAAAATAATTTCAAAAGATAAAATTTAAAACATTAAATTATTTAATAATAATAATATTATTTTTTTATAGATAAAATAATAATAAGTAATTTAGTTAATTTTCTGTAATTAGAATTATTTATTTAATTTGGTACATAAAGGTTAATATATAAATTATAAATAAAATTTGATAAAATTATACTTATACACATGATAATAATATAAAAATAATAATTTATCTAATAAATGATAATATAATTTAGTATTATTAATAATAATAATAAAAATATTAACACTACTAATATTAATAATAATATATGGTAGATATATATATATATATATATATATATATGGGAAAATAATATATAAAATTAATATATAGTAACTATAAATACCCAAGAACGAGCTACCAGACTTAGCACCTAAAATGATGTGTATTTTTTTAAATAAAAGAAACATGAACACATACAGAACACTTATTAAAATAGATGAGATTTTACTGATCTAGATTCTCGAGTATTAGATAAAAACTTCATACATTTATAAGAGTTTCAATAAGCATAAAAAAACAATAATCCATGTACACTTCTGCTGCACGTTAACACCAAAACGATGACACCCAACTTAGGACTCCAAAGTAACCTATGAAAATAATTTTTGACAAGGGGTGAGTATTAAATATGCCCAGTAAGGGGGTTTTAAAATATTTGATATATATATTTTTAAAATATTATTTGGAAAATACTTTAAAAAATATCATTTTGAGAACATTATTTAAAATTACATAGGATTTAAAAATACTATAACAGTTTAGAAAATACTTATGTTCAAAATTAATTTAAACATATTCTAGTGTTTTTCGAAAAAAATACAAATGATTTTGAAAAAAAACACTATTCTGATGCCACTTGAAGTAGTGAAGGATGTCTTCGGCCTACCCACTTAGATAAGGATGGGTTCACTCCCCAATAACCTTCCATATTTACAATTTTCAAGTGCTAGATTTTATGAAAACATTTTAAGATTTATTTTCTCATATATACTTTCATTGGAGTTTTTAATTTTGAAAACATGTCACTACATTAAAATAAAAATTTACACTCATATTTGTATGTATATGTATGTATATACATAAATATATGGACTCCTATTGCATAACACTTGTGAGTTTGGTTACAATCAAAGCTCTTTCCACTCAGATTTTACATAAAATTTCCATGTATTTAATATTTCTTTCATTGAATACATTTTCTATTCTCCTAAATAAATTATCTTTTTAAATAACCATAATAATTAATTATGTTCCACACATTATAATAGAAAAAATTAAAATAAAAAACTTTCAATTAAATATGTGTACTTTTTAATTTCACAATTAAACCATAAAATTTCAATTGAAACCATGATTTTATTATAAATGCAACAGATTTCAATGTTATGCATAACACATGTCCATGTTTATATGAAGATGAAACGTCCCTAACTTTAATATTACATGATGACTTGGTATGAACATTTTTATGAAACATGGTGATAAAATTATAAACACAATAATAACAACTTCACCCATATATATATATATATATTTGAAATTGATTTTATAACACTCCTCATCATGTAATAAATCCATTTTCTAGAAAACATTGATAAATGAGAATATCCATTGGACGAATTAATATGAAATCAAATTAAAACATAAACATTGATAAATATTAATATATGTTGCGACAGATTTATTAAAACATAGTTTTCATAAACATAACATATCCATTTAATGGGGAATATCAAGACATAAATAATAATTAAACTCACTATAGAACCATGAATTAAAACATGGATTAATAAATAAGAAGTGTTATTTACAATTATAATCTGAATACTAGAATTATTGAATCTCTCTTTTATTAAAGGTTGTGAAAATAATTTATGTTAATATACATATATATATATATATTTTATAAAAATACAATTCATACCCTTTGCATAAAAATAATAACTCCTGTATGTTATAAATTCTTAAAATAAAATAAGTGGATGGATTTAAATGCATTTATATACATATATTTTCAAATTAAAACTTGAATAGATTGAATAAAATTACAACCCCTTAAAAAACAAACAACTTAAGACGTAAAAATAATCCCTGAAACATACATAAATTTAAAAATAATTCCCTATAAAATAAAATTTGAACACTAAAATGTATAATCTTCCTTACAATAGACTTCTAAAATTTAATTTAGATAATAAATAAATTGACCCTTTGTTTAATTGAGATTATATATGCATGCTATTTGTAAATCAAGCTCAAAATGAACAATAAATTAAACACTTACAAAATGAATTACAAAATCAAGAATAAAAATTAAAGATCATAATATCTCCCTTACCTATAAATGAACTTCTAAAACCTACACAAAACTACCTGAAGCTTGAGTTTATATGAAGAAATGAGAAAGATAGAGTAAAAGGGACTCTGTCTAAACCCCCAATTTGGAACTAGTATTTAAGACAGAGGATTATGGATTTTATTTCCATATCCACCTCTATGAATATAGTGGCACACACAAGCTTGGAGAGGAAGCCTATTAACACGATATAAACAATCGAAAAGGGACAATTAAAAACATCACAAAATGTCAAAATAAAAATAATTTTAAAAAATAGTAATAGAGTATTTTATTTGATCAAATCTCAATTAGCGGACCAAAATAAGAGGGAAATCTATTTACAGTCCAAAAGAAAATAACAGTTTTGGAAAACCATGAGTAGAAAAAGAAATCATGTCAATGATGAATAGAACACAAAAAAAATTGAATTATAAAATAAAATAAAACAATACAACAAACATCAAAGTTAATTAAAAATAGGATCAAGCATCTAAAAATTGAAATAGATGAAAAACTATCTCGAAGGTGAAGAATCGCTGACCTAACCACTTGGATCTCCAACTACATCATTCAAAAAAGGAACCCTAACCTTGATTTAACCCCATTGATAACACTGCTCGGATGCAAAACCCTCATTGACAGTCCATCTTCGATCAAATGCCCCACTGATGACTGGTTCCCATCAACCTGGTTTGAATCATCGCTATGAATCATCACTGTGATTCATCTATCACAGATGAATCCCCATGTAATGACCTCATCTCTAACTACTCTGATGTGAAGGCATCACCACTCAACTTCATCAAAGCCTCAGGCCTCAAACTGGATGACCACCATTTTGAAACCCTTGATTTGGCCCTCCCTAAAATAAGAACCTAATTTTTGATTCATTTACATTTTTTTTATTAATACAAAATTTTTCATATATTTATAAAATATTAAATAGTATTAATCTTATAATATAATAATTTCAAATATTGTATGTATAATTTGAATAAATAATTAAAATACTAATAATATTTTATTAAACAAAATTTATAATAGTAGTAATTATATATATATATATATATAATCTAATCATATTTTATAACTCAAAACTTATAATTTTAACTTTACAATATATATATATATATATATTCATATCATTTTTACAAATATTCAATTTTATAAAACGAAATTTATTATTTTGGTATTTTTATATAATTATTCATTATTTTAGAAGAAATTATTATTATTATAGTTAAAATATTTTATACTGAATATATTTAACATAGTTTAGTATTTTCAATATAGTTATAGTTATAACAGTCTTGAAATATACATGTTTTTAAGAAATTTATTCATTAAGAATATTTTTATAAAAATAAAAAAATACATGTACTCATATTAAAATATTATTTCAAATAAAAACTATACTGTAAAATAGTATCTCGTTTTTAGAACACTAATTTGAAAACTATAAATTTTAATTATAATTATTTATATGTTTTGATTAAATAAAAAACTTAATTTTAGTTATTATTTTTTAAATAAAATGAACTTAATATATTATTAGTTTTTTTTGTTATATATTAGTCAATTTATTAAAATATTTTTATAATAAAATTAAGTTTATAATTTTAGGACTGTTATACTAATAATAATAATAATAATAAATATTTATATAAAATAATTTTAAAATTACAAAAATAACATAATAACTAAAAAACTATGAAAGTAAAATAAAATATTTTAAATGATTAAACTAATAAATTGAAATTTTAAAATTTTATAAAAAATAATTAAAAAATATATGTGCGTCAAATCCCATATACTTTATCTTTTACACTCCTAGGAAAAATAATTAGAAACAACACACAAATACACCCTTAGTCAAATGCGAATAACACAATCACACATTCAAATTTTTTTAATCTTTTTACCTAGAAAATATAATGATTTATTTGAAATACCACCTTTTGAAATTAAATTCCCTTCCACTAAATTCCTTTCTAAAACAATCATCTACACTCATACATCATGTGACCTACATCACCATCACTTTCATCACTCAAAATAATTTTAATTACAACTCTGATCAATTATCATACACATGAATTATTATAATATTATTTTTATAAAATTTACATCTTAACTAGTGAAAATTAATATTATGCACCGAACTTGAGGTCTTTACATTGGGTTCAATTGTTCTTCAAGTCTATGAGGTTGTGGTTCATTTTGTTTTGATTTTTTGGCCAAATTGAGTGTTAAATATTTAAATATATGAATAAAAAATTCAATCCAAGTCTATACCTCAAAATACATGTCCCATAAACTTTAAAGATTTCCCCCTAAGAATATGACAATCGAATGTCTCCTTAAAAAAATTTTTATATTTGTTTTTCTATTTTTATTTTTGGGGTCTTTTTTCAATTTTTTTTCTTAGGGACACAACTCACTCAAATATAGTGGTTAGATAAATTTTTTAATATTTTTCTCTTAAAATCCATGAAATAGATAATAGATGACATCACAAAGAAAAACATGCAAGCAACTCATACTCTATAGAATCTACATGAAAGTTGGTGATATGAAAACTTTCAAGTTCACTGAGTAATGAGTTATCAATTTTATAGGTATCTCTAAAGTTGCGGGTTTCACATAATAATAAAAAATGCAAACATTATTGAAAGATATAACCTATATTATCATATCAAAACAAACATGTAGTAATGTATCTATTGCGAGAAGATGAAAAATATCTTGATTAGAGAATTTTTATCCACACGCATCAAATGAATCACTACCCCTCAAACAACCCTCTCTATGAATAACACACTCCCCCACAATTAGGTTAAAATCATCATGATAATATTTTAGAGTTGGGTAGGGAAGGGTATCATCTATGGAATAATCTTAAGATGGATTTTATATGGTTTCTTAGGGATACAAATTAGAGAAAATGCAAGGGTGGTTTAGTGGGTTAATGAGGCTAAAAAAATATCCTTAGTAATTTTAGTGAATATTTCAAAATTCATATTTATTTAATTTAAAAACATGAAAAGTTATAGAATAAATATCATGAAAATATTCCCTTAATAAAAATTTAAATATGAAGTGATGTGAAAAGGGGATAGATTCTTTATGGTATTTAAATAGAATGTTGAAAAAATGATGATTTGAAACCCCTGATTTTAGAACTTTAGTGTTTTATTAGATATTTTTAAGTTATGAGGTGTCTTATTTTGGTTCCAAAAAATTTCTAAGAGAAACTTAGTGGGATAATTACATGTTGTTTCTCAATGATTCACTACAATGGAGTGATGAATTTGGCAGTGACCATGGTCCTGAGCATTTTTGTGTTGGGTGTGTGGCGAGATGGCTATTTTTAAAAGATGACACCATGCTATGGGGATCAAAATTTTTGTTGGTTTGGTTATTATGGGAGTCTTTAAATTGGAAAAAATAAGGAAAAAATGATTGAGGGAGTGTATGTAGTGTACTAAGGGAAGAGGAAGTTGAGTTGAAAATTGGTAGCATTGTTTCCCTATGCCATGATAGTGGGCGTTTTTCATGGTGCAGTTCCCTTTTGAAATAAAAGGACAATTAAATTGATGAGAATACATCCATAGTGGTTCTATGAGGTGATTGGACGTCATGGGAGACAGGAATATAGAAAATAGAAAGTTAGGATTCACTATGTAGTGGTCTTTGGTGTTGAAGTGTAAAAAAGAATGGTATGATACATCATTCCATGGTACAAGCTGTGTTAGTAGTAAAATTCATTCTAAATAAGAGAAAAGGTTATTATTATTTTATGGGAAGATATATTCCATGAATGACATAAAATATGATAATTTCTAGAGGGTTCATAATTGCTTTTTTACCATATTAATTTCATTAAAAACTGCATTCTTTCTCTTCTTATGATGGATCATGAACTAGTGGTATCAATAGGTGATTTTGGGTGATTATCTTATTTTAGATGTTACTATTTTAAAATCTAATAAATAATTATTATTGAGTTAGGTGTATTATCACTCCATGAACTAATGTAAACAACTTATAATATTGGGTGTTTTTAGATTTAAATTCTTTTTTTAATTTATGATAAATGTTTTGAAAAAATATTAGACGAATATCTTCATGTGAAAAATTGTTTTATAAAAAGTAAGGTGAAGCTGGTGTCGGTGTGGTTATCACTCACTTTTTGTTGAAACAATTTTCTTTATAGGTGTTTTAAAAAATATGGGGTTTTCAGGTGATTAAATTAGTTTAAAAGGAATGGTTTTTGATGTGTTAAAATTGAGCATGGGTATGTGTTTTTGTATTTTCATACTTCATTGACTGGAACCTTGTTGGTAAGGAATCAGATTCCACTGCTGTTTAGTTGATAACATTATTTTACATTGGGTATAGATAGTTTCTTTTCATGATGCATGTATATGTCACCTTGTTGGATTAGACATGGATTCCAGTGCCATTTTGGGGGGAAAATTAGTTTATACTATAAAGTGATGTATTAGGTTAGGGTGAATGAGTCTTCACTCATAATTTGGTCTATTTATAAGGTCCTTATTTGATGAAAGTTTCATTGGGTTGGGTGTATTTAATTGTGTGTGTGTGTGCACATATTACATGTTTGTGTGAGTTGTGGAGTGGGTTATTTCATTAAAACAATTGATTTTAAAGGAAATGTGGATCTTGGTGTGAGTAATATATATAGTTTTCTTGGATTATTTATTATTATTATTATATCCTATTTTATATAAAATTTAAGTTAACTTATTCTTATTTAAGTGGAATGTGTGAGAAGTATTTGGGGGATTTCCTACTGAGTTTGTATACTCATCCCATGTATATTATTCTTGGTGAATATATAGTTGATGCTTGATATTATATATATATAAAGGGATATATCTCAATTTTCTATAAAAAACATATGTATTATATTGTACTAGGTTATGGAATTGAGATCTTAGAGATGGTAAACCTATGGTGTCTTGGAGTGTTCCATATTGGTAGTTATTCTTCTCTTTAATTTTTGGTCTTATAATCTTGATTGTATACATTGTTGTCTACTGTGACTCTGATTATTGTTAATTGATATTATGTATCATATTTTGTTATTATATTGACTCATTAATCATATATATATATATATGTGTGTGTGTGTATTTAATTTGAGTTATTTATTCTAGTTTACCTCCTAGGCTAGGTAAAACAGTACCCCAAGATTTGGTCATGTCATTGGAATATATTTCTAGACTTTGGTTTTTTAGGGTTTCACCTATGGTTAGTGGAATTATAGTCTTTACCAAACCGTTGGGTTGGGGTAACGATGTTATAAATGGAATACTTTTGGTATGATACATTAGTTGGGATGGTAGTGGTAGAGATAATATTTTTTAAGAATTAAAATATAGAGTATATAAAGTTAATTATAACCTCTTTATATTTAATTTCAAGTTACCAAGGTGGTTCAAGAATAGAAAGTGTTGTTAATAACATCTAGATTTATCATCACCTAATTATTGTGGGTTTAACTAATGAGATTTGTGCACAAATCATTAGTAAAAAGAATTTCCACTAGGATTACAACATCTATATTATATTTTATTAATTATTCATTGGTAACATGATATAAATGATTTCCTAAAATGGCTAGTTGTGCAATGGATAAAACTGAGAGTTTATATGAAATAGTTTCTAGAACATGTTAAGTGTGGGTTGAATTTGGATTGGGGAATTATTCTTGTATTATTGGCTTAAATTTATGTTTTATATGTGATTTTTTGTCTTGAGGAATATGAAACTAATGTGGAATTGAACATAAACCAGTAAAGATTCTATTTGAAATCAATTAATCAAATGGTAAACAAAATACTATTTTTTTGAAGATGTTAACAATTACTAAATGGAAATCTAAAAACCCAATCACATGTTTACTTCACATTTTTCTTAGTCAATGGTGACATGTTTATAATATAGAAAAATTTTAAACCTGAAAGGGTGGACTATTTCAGCCTTACATTTTAATATTTTTATAAAATCTAATATTTTTATTTAAAATTTATAATTTGAAACATGTTTAGTAAAAAAGAACTCAAGAATTTATACTTTTTTTGTTAATTTGAAAGAATAATAAATAATATCTTTCATTATTACATGTTATGTATGTTGTTAAAGAATCATGTCTAGTATAATGAGTATCATAAAAAGTAAAATGGAACAATGTTAAAAGGGATGACTAATTTAATGTTTAATCAATTTGATATTTTTATGATTATTAGATTATTTTCCCTAAGATAATGCTAATATATATGATATATTAATTTTTATTATTTCATTCATGCATTACTTAAGATTTTTGATTTTGTAAAAAATGTTATTGAGTAATACATTGAATCCTTGAGAATCAAGATATGAAATATGACCATAGAAGATATATTATAAATTTTTTTATACCTGAATGGAAATAAATGAATATACTTCATATTTCCTTGAAACTTGATTTATTTAGTTTTTTTATTAAACTAGTTTATTGATTAGGAGTGAAAATGAATTTAGTAACATTTTCTTTTATATGAAATGATCACTGATTTTTTTTCAATTATTGTTTATTGGTTATTAAATAATTTTTGTGGTGGTGTTTATATGAATATTTTGATAAAGACATGTTTTTTTTTATAAAACTTTTTTCAAATAAAAAAATATTGTTCGAATGTTTTGTTTTATATAGGTGGAAATGTTCCATTCTGATTATTAAATGGATTTGATAAAAAAGAATTTTCTGAATAGTTTTATTGATGTACAAATTTTAGATAGGATTTACATAATTTATTTAAATGGGATTTTACAAAATTAAATGTTTAATGAATACCTTGTAATTGATTTGGGAACTCTATAACTTTAAATATGATTTTCTGATAATGTTATTTCATTGTCAATCAGTGCGTGGAAAACCTATGGTGGATGGATGAATGGAATGGGTTATATGATTTAATATACCCAAGAAAGAAATTGTGGGAAATTTTCTTGGTATAATTATTGTTTTGTTTATGTTTTCTATGCTATTTATCCTTGCTATGTTTTTTGTTCTTGTGTTATTATTATCCCTTTTTTGTTGGTTGGGCTAGTTGTTATTGTTTTTAGGTTGACATGATATAAGGAAAGTGAAAAAATATTTCATATTGTAATGATGCATTAAGTTAAGAGCATCATGTACCACATAGGAATGGTATATTATAGGATCTAGATTACTTTAATTATTTATTATATGAGTAGTCTAGGTCCTAAAAAATTATAATAAAATGAATGAGAGTGGAATAATAGTGGATTTTACCAATATGGGCATGATATCAACACACACATCAAAATTTACAAAAGATGAGCATAAATCAGGGATAAAAAAGGACACATAAATATATCCTCCATTATTGATCTTCTAGAAAGGGCATAAACTATTTAATTTTACTCCCTATAATATCGTGTAACATTTAAGCTAATCTGGTTGGTTTCTTAAATACAATCAATCTAGAAGGGAATAAATATCCAAGGAACATTTCTATAATTTTTATTCAGCACTTCCACAACAAGTATTGAATCAGAATCAATATGTAGTATATTAAAAACATGAATAAAAATAAAATAAATGGATTGAATTAATTCCCAAGGTAATGATATAAGTATCCCTATAAGAAACCATGATGGGTATGGAAGACACCACTACACTTAAGGGACCTGGTGCACTTGAAGCTGTCCCTACAATGTTCACTTTGAACCATGATGTAATAAGAGGGATCCACCAGATTAATTTCATAACCAAAGTTAGTTTATCCCTTCTAGGTACTCTAAAAAATAATAAAATGATCCAATAAAATAAATTACCTTTTATCAGACATTTTTGGACTTTTGAGGTACATTTACATCCTTCTGAATGGTAGTGATGCCTACACACAATGAAGGAGAACTGTTGTCAAATTCTAAGATATTCCTTGTATTCCACGTATTATAAATGATAGAGGAAGCCACTATAATATTAATATTTAAGACCTTCTCATTCTGAGGTGATATAATGATGGATGTCATCAAAACCTTGAGGCTTCCTAGGTATTACTTGATTTTGAACCTGAACTGGAGGTAGTGCCAGTTTTTCTAGATAAAATCTTATGTAAAAAAAAATATGGTTTATGATTTATAAATCCTTCAAACATTTATAGAAGACATGGTAAATTTTCATTCTATATTTCTAAATCAGTTACTTCATTGGAATCAAACTTCTTCAAATCCTCCATAGAAACAGATATATCGATGGTTGGATAAAGGGTATCCTAAAATCCAAAAACCACATAGGTAAAATAAGTATTTTCTCACATTTTTCCGTATAACACTTCATATTGTTGAGATGGCCCATGTTAGTCAGTGTCTATACAAGGACATCCCTATCTACATTTGTAAATTTTTTTGAATTCAGCATAATATGTGAAGGCACAACACCATGTAAAGCATTAGAATTGGAGTTAATCTCTTCTATGGAAATGTGATTCATGTTCTTGGGGACTTCTATATAATCTTTAATTGGTTGGTCAAGCCATATGTTATTACATTAGATGATATTAGAATGATTTCAAACCATTCATTTAGAGATCCTCACGATATAATTATAGGATTGTTTGATGGAAGGAAAAACTAATGATAAAAGTTAGTAGAAGTTCCCATTCAAGAGCTTAGTGGTGAACCTATTTAAGAGGATCTCTAGGGACTCATCATTATAAATTATAATATTCATAATGAATTTATTGAGAAGAGTCTCATTGAAGATCCCGAGATCCTTGATGCCTAAACACCCTATATTTATGGGTTTGATGAATTATTTCCTTGAAAATGGAATAAATTTCCTTTCATGAATAGATCATATCCAAATAAATTCTCCAATCAAGATCTAATTATTTTTGATGAGGGATATGGACATATATATAAAGATAATTCATATAAAAACATAGAGGTGACCCTCAAGTTGAATAGGAATATAATTCCCACTTGGGACATAGTTTTCCATTTCCAATATGTCATTTGATCAATGATCCTATAATAATTGTTTTCTAGGTGGAAACATTTTACCTTACTCCAAAATAGAGGTACACTAAGGTAGTTAAATGAAAGGATACCTCTCTTTAATCTAAGGATTACAGTGACCCTTTTTTAGTGATAGGAACCCCATATCCAAATACAACCAATGATTTATTCTGTATTATGTTTTTCCCAACCAATTCCTCATACAGGACAAAGATTTATTTGATAAAAGATATTTTCATTTTAGAGGTCATCCTAAGAAGAATAATGTCATAAACATAAAGGAGGTGTAAGAGAGTGAAAAAAAATCTTCTATATTTTATCTTCCTCTAAATTATATCTCAAAAAATATCATTAATACATCTTCTCAAATATTATCCAATAATAGAAAAATGGAGTAAAGATAGAGGATCTCCCTACCTAACCCCTCTGGAACATTGTAAGAAGCTTATGAGGGATCCATTAATAAGGATCAAAAGATTGAAACATTTTATAATTGTATTAATAAAATTGATTAAGGAATTGGATAAATAATTTCTCTTGATAATGGTAATAATGAAGCTCCATTTGATCATATAAAAATATTTATAGATAGTAATTTTAAAGGAAAAGTTCCAAACTTTTAGTTTTTCCTCATCATGTTTACACATTCTAAGGTAGTGAAGAAGAAGTTATGAATACTCCTATTATGAAAAAATAAAAATTGATTTTGAGTGAAAAAAACCTACAAAAATTTTCACCCAACCTAAGAGAAATAATTTTACTAATGATATTATGAATAGTGTTCCTAGTAGAAATCGACATTAAAAAACCGATGTCCATAACATTTTCCATCTTTAAAATTAGGGAAATGAAGTTTTAATCAACCCCATAAGTCATAGAATCATGATTAAAGAATCCGATCATATTATTTATTACCTCATTATGCATAATATCCTAATAGAACATGGAAAATTTGTTAGTGAATCCATTTGGACTAACAACATTGTCAATATTCAGCAACAACATAGCTGATTTAATCCCCTATTTAAAGTATAAATTAGTAAGTTTAGAGTTTTGATGGTCATAAATACTGGTGTGAGTATTTACATTCAAAATAGAGCTTTTATCACCCTCATAATATGAATACAGGCCTTGAAAGTATTCAACAACAATAACAGACATTTTATTTTCATAGGTGAGAAGGCTTCTATTTAGTCAGCATGTTTAATTACCATTAACATAGTATTAACGTTAATGGAATTATCTTTATTTTAAATGAAAATATTGATATATTTTGGTAGGAATTAGTTGTTAATATTCAATACTAATATTTATTTCTACATCCAATAAGTCACTTCCAAACCTTTTGATTGAGTCAGTTATAGTTTATAGGGGAATGGGGAATGAATCAGGTCGGAGTATCCAAAATAGCTTGGAGAGGACCCATGTTAGTTACCTATATAATTTTAAAAATTAGCAATAAAATTGGGGGAATTAGGAAATAAGGTTCACCATCATTTTTAAGAACCAACCTAGTTTTAATTCCATATTTATGTGTGGTTGGTCTGGATTAGTTCCATGATGCATAACCTCTTTAGAAGTTTCTTAGTGTATAAATGTGTAAATGGAAATGATGTTTGGAATTATAATTGTAGGGGTGTATTATTATTTCTTGGGGCTGTATCATCCATAGATATAATATGGATATTTATCTGCAGTGTTTACTAGGTTGTTGATAGTGTCTTGTTCATGTTTTCACATGTCCAATATCACTGATGATTGTTATGTCATGTAATTATAGTTCATGATAAATTGAGAAGTGTATACTTTAACTCACACATATGTGGGTGATGTGTTACTAATTAATGGGATTAATAATGATTCATAGGTTGAATTACTGGAATATTCTTAGGTTGCACAAATCCAGATGGAGTTTTGATTTTCTGTTAGGTGATTATCATTATTGAATTGGGTGACCATGTTTAAGGTAGTTAAATAGTTGGATTTTGATAGTATTACCCTTAGGTATAACCTTAATGGTGTATATCCATTGATGTGTGGTCATAGAATTAAAATTCATTCTTACACATTGGGATTTAATTTTGGTTTCACCCTTCACTATGATAGTAATATATGGGTTTCTCATTTAGATATTGAGAAGCCACACAAGGTAGAAAACAATATATACTAACCAGTGGGTAGGTTTTGACTATTAACTATACCTTTAGGGTTGAGGTATTGAATTATTATACTATATTGAAAAATATATCCTTTAAATAATGATGTCATCGAGGTGATAGTTGGATACAATATTGAGTCAATGCTTTTCATTTCTGTTTAGGGGATAATGTCTGTGGATATCTAGAAGTGGGGTATATTTAGGAAGTGTTGATCTTTAGTCCAATATTTATTATCATAATCATTGAATGATACCCAATTTATTTTCCAAGAGAGTAGATAATTCATTTACCCTGGGGATCCTAGTTATTTATGATTACAATAAACCACCTTCTATTAGAGGGTTATCACAAGGTATCATTAGTATGGGGGAGGTGTGTGATGATATTTTTTGGTTTTTAGGAGGCTCATGTGACATTATTGAAGATTTTATTGATTTCCAATTATCCATATATGCTTTATAGAATACTATTTAGAGCATTGTATGATTAACCATGTTAATATATGGTTTTCTAATTTGGTTTGTCATTGTTTTCCATTATCATTAGTGGGGGGATATAAATTATTCCTTAGGTATTCCTTTTATTGGGGAACTTTCACCAACATGAGGGAGGGAAATTATTACCTTAGTGTAATTTGATGTCTAATGCATAATTTGTTAGGATATTATTCCTCCTCAGGTAGATATTTTTATTAGGTCCTCACTATGTATAATATATTTGAATGGGCATGATAATATCTAGATAGGTTGATGTGTATATTTGGAATTTTTATTTTATTAGAATATTTATTTATTATAGGAGGCTTGGTAATAGTATAACACATGATATACCAGCAACATATGTTTATATATTGACACAAGTAACCTTAATATTTATGAGGATGAAAATCCTAACGGCAGAGAGAATGTGACACCCCTAGTTTATGGTATTTTAATGTTTTATTTAATATTTTTATGTTATGAGATTTCCTAGTTTAGTTTTGGGAAGTTTTGGAGAGAACCAAAAAGAGAGAATGGATTTTTTATTTTCTACAATTCACTATGTCATAGAGATGACCATGGTTATGACCACAATTTCACATGATTCAATAGTGTTGGTGTGGTGAGCCATCTATTTTCAAGGATGAAATCATGCCATGGGGCTCACTATTTTGGTAAACATGGTTATTTTTGGAGTTTCCCTATGGGAAATGGGAAAGATAAAAAGCTCAGTAGAGTGGTAATGGTGGACCTGGGTCTTGGGAAGTTGAGATGGTATGGTGAGTTGGAAATGACAAGTGCGAGTTCCCTACACTATGGTAGTGTTAATTTTTATAGGGTGGTTAACCTGTGCTAGATAGGGATAGTTTAAATGATAAGTAGATGAAAATGGTGGTTTTGTAAGGAAAGTAGATGTTATGTGGTGTCAGAATGGAAAAAATGGTGAGGGAGGATACATTATTTTTTAGTCCTCGGCATGGTTGGGTGAAACAACTTGGTTAGATCCAACATGACATGCTCCAAGCCATGAAAGCAGTTAAGAAAATTTCAAATTAGAAAAAATAACCATTATTTGAGGGAATGATATATTCTATGAATGGGATATGGAGTGTGATTTTTTAGGGGGCTGATAATTATATTATTGACCTGATTAATTCTTTTAAAAACTACATTCTTTCTCTCTTCATGAGGGATCCCAAACCATATTTTACCGTATGGGATTTTGGGTGACACTCTTCCTTCCAAATCTATTATATTTTACTTTTATGGACAATAATGGTTGATGTAGGGGGATTATAACTAACTAAAAAGATGTAAAAAACTTGGAAGATATGTTTTTTTAGATTCAAATTATTTTTTTAATAAATGAAGAATTTTTTAAAAATATAGGGTGATTCTCTTCTTGTGAAAAATGGATTTAGAAAAGGGAAGGTAAAGTTAGTGTGTGTGTGTTTTTTCAATCATTTATTAATTAAATTCTTATTTAGATTTTTTTTTGAAAATGATGGTTTTGAAAAATGTTTAAATTTATTTCAAATATTAGTTTTTTTATGTTTGAAAATTTTTCATGTGAATGTGTTGGTGTGTGTTTGGACTGCTTTATTATAGCCTTGTTGGTACATATTTGGTTTCCAGTGAATTTTTTTGGGAACATTATTTTTCATTGGGTATGGGATTTGTATATTCATGATGTATATAGATGAGGACATATTATTTTGGACTTATATTCTATTTTTTTAGATGAGAGCATTGGTTTGTACCACAAAGTGATGATATGGGTTAAGAGAAATGAGTTTCCACTTGAAAGTTGGTTTATTCAAGAGGGATCAATTTTAGAGGAGTTTCATTGAGTTTGGTACATTAAATTTAGTGTGTGTATACATGAAATTGGTGGTTAGTTTTGGAGTAGTTTATTACATGATAATAATGAATCAAAAAAAATATTTGGATTTTATGGTGAGTTTTCTATATAGTTTTCTTCACTTATTTATTATATTAATCTTATCTCCTATTTTCTATAAAATGTGAACTAACTTGTTCTTATTTAAGTGGTGTGTGTGGAAGTATTTAGGGGATTGCGTACTAAGTTTGTACAATCACTGACTATATATGAATCTTGGTTTTTATGTAATAATTGTTTGATATACTACAAATAATGGTACATACTAATTTTTTTTAGGGAATATAGAATTTATGGTCTCATTTAATGGACTTTGGAGTATGAATTTAGTAGTCTTGTATATCATGGGAGTGTACCATATTGGCACTTGTTATTCACTTTGAGTATTAGCCTTATTTTATTAATTTTAGTAATGTTTCCTTGATGAATTTGATTATTATTAATAGATATTATTAATTAGAATTTTATCTTTTGTTGATTCATATGTCATATAAATACATATTATTTTTGAGTTTTCTATTGATGGATTTTTTCCAGGTAATTGAAAATTGACCCTCAAAATATGGTGATTCCATTGAAATTTATTTCTAACCTTTTATGTCATATATATGAACCTAATAGTGAATTTATATTCCTAACCAAGACAATAATTTTGGTTATGGATGTCATAGATGAGTTTGAGTAAAATTAAGTGTCTTAAAAATAAAAATATTTTGTAATTTTTTTCAAATCATGTGATGATATTAAAAATCATACAATTTATGGTATCCAAAATCAAATCATTTCAACTAGGAATCATGTAATTAGACTGAATAGGGAAATAAGTGGTATGTACATTACTATGTTAATATAGAAATACATTAAATTTCATTTGGGGGAAAACAATGATATGCATATTAATATTTTAGTTTTTAATAAGTTGTGTTACATGGTGTTTTTTAAGTGTACATAAAGATGACATAAAATATGACATTTTCTTGAATATTTATAGATATATGTGGAGTGTATATTTATATCCAATAAATATCTATAAATTATATACCTATAAAATATACACACTGACATCACGTACCCATATCATATAAATGAAATTTCACTACAATCCGAAGCATGTGGATGATAAAAATATGTACAATGAATTCAAATCTACAATAGTTCTAGGGTAGATTAGTTTTAGGTAAATAAATTCAATTTTATTACCTAAAAAATAAATCTAATAAAACTAAATTCATTTAAATAAAAACAAATAATGATGGGATCCTTCTATAAAGTTCCAAGTTTAGTTTGTCTTCATCCATATGTTGATGAAAATCCATCCAGATCAAACAAAAATGTATACCATGTATCAGCTTCTTAATTAAAAGGATAATTTCATGAATATGTTTAGAATATACTTATCCTGTAATACATTTAATATCTCAATAGAAACTTGTTAAAAAAATGGATTCCTGGAATAAAATAAGCATGAACCATTTTAAAAGTCGGTGAATAAAACTTACATGAAGGAAAATAAATTGAACAAAAAGAATTTGGTTAAACAAAAACATTATGATGATCAATAATATTACATATTTGAATGTGTAAAAAAATAAATATCCCTACTATAATCCCTAATTTATCATCTTATTTCCATAAAATCCTTAAATACACTTCTTGGATTGATAATGTATCCCGATTTTTGTTCATTAATGACCACAAAAATAGATAAATCCAATGGTTTCAAACCAAATTAATTCCCTATAGTTTCATTGAATTATTATAGATCAAGAGTATTGTTAACATCCATATATATTTTCATTGAAATTATATTATCCTCAACACATAAATGAGGTGGTACAAACTGAAGTGGAGCACATAACTATGCTATGTTATGAATTTTTTTTCTCCCAATGTTATTTATATGTTTAACTCATCAAGTCCTATTATTGGTACATGTGTTACCAAGAACTCATAATCCTCCTAAATACAAATTATTTCATTATTTCTATAGTGTTATGCAGGTCCTTAACCACCATTAATCACTATATTTATAAGCCTTAAACTTTTTCAAACATTTCCATTTTGGAAAACATTTCTAACTCACAGTTATCTTTTGGAATATGTGGTTAATTTTAATTTAAGGGACTTTCTATTGTATATGGAAATCCATGGTGTCTTGATTAAATTTTTATGCTATCACAGTAAAAAAAGTCCCAATTCAATGTACTCTTCATAGTTGAATTAATTTTCATACTCAAAAGGCCGCATTTGATATGAAACAAATCAATATATTATCTTTGGGGAGGAATGATTTGTAACTCATAGGATTGGGACATGAATCATAGTGTTTGGTGGACCATTATATCCCAAAGGGTGTAAGAATGGGATCTACTATTCTAGAAATGTGATTGGTTTGTAAGAATCAAATTTTATTGGAGTGGATTTATCTATAGTGTGATAAGAAGAAAGATCAATTAAAGTAGACACATCACCAGACTCAGGGAATGAATGTTGTTCTTATAGAAAATCCACCACATATTACTCATAAAAAATATTCTAAATTAGAACATAAAATTTTATTAAGGAAGATAATTTGACTATTTAACTCATTTGAATTTCTTGATTTTTCATTATTCTATTCTTGAAGTTCAAGCCTCTTACTTATCTTATTGATAATAGTAAACATTGTGTGATAAAATGTTGAAGTGTTTAGCTCACACAATGATTAATCAAGTTGATTATCTTCCTTTAATGTGTAATGTTATTTATGTTCTATAATGTTTTATATTTTAAAATTGAGTTTCAATTTTTTTAAATTACCTTGGAACCTAGATAAGGAATATGAATTATTAGATTTGACATTTTTTAAAATATTTATTCTTTTAAAATAGTAAAATTGTGGTTATGAACTAATAGTAGAATATGGTGAAGTACTATACCATGGATCATAACATTGACCTAAATAATAATCCTTTAAATAAACTAAATTATCTAGATAAATATAACATCCCATTATTTCTTTCAGGTACTTCTTCATTCCTTGTTTTGTTTCCCATTTTATTTAGCTATGTTTCAAGCCTTTTCAGGGTGTTCGGAGATTTTTGGAAAATATAGAAAAAGGTTTTTCTGTGAAATAATTAGGCTGCAACATGGTTGGTTGATGGTATTTATAGATAAAAAATGCGGTGTTCACATGCAACATAACCAGTTTCATATCCACTTCCCATTTATGTAGGGTTTTAGTGTGGAGAAGTATACTACAATGTAGGTGTATGAGGGGTATATTCAGTCAGTTCTACCAATTTATACACCCATATGAGGTGGCTTACAATAGAGAACTATCCCATGTAAATTGGTCCTATGCTCTGGATCCTAAGGCTAGTTAGGTGAGGGTTGTTGTGTCCTGGCTTAGGGTGGCTTTTCCATGGTATGGACATTTTCAGCAAGAATGTGTCATGTCCATGGAGGGCTGTGGCTTTGTGTTCTGCTTCCCACACTTAAATTCCCCAAACTATTTTAAATAAGATATCCCCTAGATCATACCTCATTCAATATTTTTTCTCTTTAAGGCCCCCAAGAGGTGTTTTATATCCTTCAAGTTTTATTCTTCTCACAACAAAGCTCTAGTGGAAGTGTCTGATTTCTCTTCGATTTGATTCCTTGATCGCCTAAAAATTCGTTCTCCATTATTATATCCCGTTGTATATGTTGTGTTGTTTTGGTCACATGATTAAAGGTAATGAGTTCCATAATTCATTACCCAAAAACTGAAACCCCATGTTTCTTAACTGATTTGAAATGATTTTTTATGTTTTAAAAATATGGATTTGAGATGATTTAACATGTGTTTTAGAATGGAAAATGAATTTTTAAAACTCAATTTTAAATGGAAATGAAATTGTTTTGTGGATTTTAGAAAAATTATGGCTTGATTTGAAATTGTATTTGATGAAATTATTTAATGTGATTCTTGAGAAAATTGGATTAAAATGAAAAGATGATTTGTAAATTTATGAATTGATTAAAACGTATGATTGGGTGTTAAAATGGAAAGTCTTGTTGGAAACTAATTATTTTAAATTTAACTACGGTTGATGAATGATATTGAAATGATATATTTTCTCATGATTGATTGATTGATTTATTAAACCACTAGTGATCTCGGGTAGTTAGTGGCTATTATGATAAGAATGTTAAGAATATGACTCCCTAACAATGCATTGATTACAAAAACACTAACTAAACCAAGTTTTTCATAATTTCCCTTAATGGGTCCCCTAGTGGGGAATTGATTGAATTTTCATACTTGGTCCTCTATTGGGGTGTTAGTGTGAGTTTGGACACATATCTTGATCCTTGATGATAAATGATAAGTGCGAGGATCCTATTTATAGAAACTAACATACCATAAGGCTTATTATTATGGTTCTTTGTTATGTTTTATTTGATTATACATGAAATTGATTATAGAAATATATTATTCATTGTAATAGTTTTATATAAAATTTTTATATAAAATTTTCAATGAATCTTGTTTTGACATATCTTTAATAATTTTGAATTAAAAATCATATTTTTTTTAAAAAAATTTACAAATTCAATTCCATGACTTGGTTTATTTAAATTTTAAAGAATATATGGTATATTATTATAGAATTTCTTATGGAATCTTTATTGGTATCATACTGTTCTATTTTTCTCACACCCTACCTTTTCCTTATGGTGTTTGTATATTATCACATTCTAGGTCCAAGAAAATGGAAAGTTCTACTTAGATGTGGAATGTTTACTTGATTCATGGAACTTTGACTAATATAGGTAGACATTGGAGATGTGATCAAGATATTTCATAGGTTTACTGAGTCTTTATTTGAAAAATTATATTCCCTTTGAGGGTTTATTGTTTGGGTCTTTTATTACCTATGTGATTCTGGTACTTTTTTCTTGAGGAGTACTGACATACCGACTTGTATCTTTTATCTTCCACTTTATTGTGAAAAAATTATTTCCTTTTGATTCTAGTTTGATTCTGGGAGACAGTGACTGAACCATGGGGATTGGAAACTCCATTCCAGACATGTCAATAATGGATTATGTATCAATATACTAGGTTATCCATGATGGTTCATGAAAATGTGGTATCATAGGTAGGTTTTTCATCTTTCCTTGATGTCGATATGCAGTTTGGGTTATCTTAATAGATAATTGGTAGGATTTTTAGGAAATAAGATTTAGTTATAAAAAATATCTTAAAAATAAATTGTTGTAATGATCCTTAAGTCACATTAGGTGTTTGGTAAAAGTGTCTTTGGGGAATAATTTTATCCAATTCCAGTCATTTCAATATCATTCGATGGAATTTATATTCCTATATCTCTTATTTGAGTTGTTGATATTTTTTTCCTTGATGATTCTTTTAGAGTTTTTTATTGATGTTGTGTAGAACCATGCCTCTGAGAATAAATTTAAATAGTTTGTAGAAGGAATCTACTAGTGAACCAAAAAAAAATAAAGTCTGTAGATCAGAATCTTATTGAGATACTGGTGCATAATTTCTATGCTATGGTATAGGTTCCTGTATCCATTCATGTTTAGGATCCACTTGTAGAACCTAGATGGGTTGAATTTAGAGATCTTTCTCAAGATTCGACACACTATAATTCTCCAGTGTTTAAAGGATCAAATAATCCTCAATAGGTGAAGGTTTTTTTGAAAAAGATAGAGCTAATTTTTTAGTTCTAGTAAATTACTAATTTGATTAAAGAGATATGTGCTACCTTCAATATTGAGGGACCTAATAGAAGGTTTTAGTATTAAATGGTTATGAAAAATAAACATGAAGTATTGAAATGAAAAAAATTAGAGTTATTTTCACTAATTAGTTTTATATAGAGTAAATGGTCTTGAAACAATCCATGGATTTTCTCAACCTGTAGCTGGATGAGATGACTGTGACTTAGTATGCCAACTATTTTTCCAATCTTATTCAGTTTTCTTCTAAGGTATTGACAAATAACAAATTGAAGGGTCAAAGGTTTGAGATGGGTCTTCATGATGAAATCTAATCTAATGTATTCATATTGAACCTCACATACTTTGTTGATGTGTTGGATAGAAAATTTATGTTTGGGTATATCCTAGATGGTATGTCAGGGTTAATAGAAGGTCCTTTTTCTCCTAGGGGTAGTTTTGTGAGTTTCTTTAAAGAAATGAGAAAGTATGATGAGTATCATGGTTTTTCTATATATCATGCATCACCCAGGCCTCTTGAAGTTCCTATAAGAGTCTATATGACTTTATTTCTACATGCCAAGTTTTGGAATTTAAATGGGGCCTGTATTGAGGCACACGAGATATATAGTTTTTGTGAATGATCGAGTCACTTTCATAAGTTCTTTAGGAATATTCAACTCTATGAAATGGTATAGGATCATCACCACATAAAATTATTGTGGTGTAATCATATTCTTCAATAACTAAGGGGATCCATCCTCAGGCATATAGAAAAAATCTTCTTTACACAATGGAAGTGTCTATAGAGAAGGTTGATGTAGGTATAATGACAATGATAGGAACCATCAATATTGTCTTATCTTTAGTGGATGATTTAATTGATATTTATAAATCTCACTTGTTAATATTCATTCATGTTGTGAGCTTGATAAACATTTCTATGAAGATTTTATCTTATGTGATGGATTTCACTATGCTTCTCAGTGTGAAGAGAGAGCAGGGTCTTCGATTTCCTACTTGTGTTTTCTATTTATTTGAGTTTGATATTACCTGGAATTATATTATCCTCAATATGAAACCTCGTGATTTCATTTTTAGGTTGAATTAGATTATTTCTCATTGGGACCGAATTGACTGTTTTCTTCAGTGAGTTTCCTATACTACACTAGATGGGGGGTGTAGTGTTTTTAGGTAGAATGGGACTTGAAGTTGTGTATATACATAAATCCTTTTTCAAAGTTGGATAGGATAATATCCATGTTTACTTTTGAAAATTATTAGAACATTGAGTTTTGATCTCCCTTTAGTTTTCTTCGATTTTCCTGATGTTTTTTTCTTTTGATTCCTATGGAATTCCACCAATAAGGGAAGTAGAGTTTTATATTGATCTCCTACCTCATATTCATCCAAGCTTTACTCCTTTTTACCACATGTAACCAACTGAATTGGAAGAGCTGAATTCTAATTTGGATGATCTACTAGAGAAAGGTTTCAAATGTTTGAGTGTGTCACCTTGGGCAGTTTGAACTATTTTTTCAAATAAATTTGATAAAATAATTCACTTATTTTTTGTTTATTAGAAATTAAATAAAGTTATGATAGAGAAAAAATATCCTTTTCCATATATTGATGATATGTTTGACCAGTTAAATGGGGAATATTGGTTTCCAAAAATTGACCTTTGATCTGGTTATCACTACTTGAGAACTTACGAGTATAATATCTAGAATACTTGCGCCAAGAGTAGGTATTCCCATTATGAGTGGCTTGTTTTTCCATTTAGTCCATCCAATTCCCCTTAAATTTTTATGGATATAATGAAAAATATATTTCATGAGTACCTTGACTTATTCGTGGGGGTATTTATGGATTAAATCTTAGTTTAATCCAAAATTTAGGAGGATCACGTGTGCAATCCAAGAATAGTTCTATAAATCTTAATAGATCACTAACATTCTAAGAAGGTTTAAAAATTTAATTCCTAAATTCAATAAGTGATTCTCTTAGGACACATGGTGTTGAAACATAGTATTTTATTTGATATTGATATGGTAAAATCTATTATTACATGGGTGAAACCGTGTATTGTTTTCTAGATTGAGAGATTCTTGATCTTGGTGGGGTATTACCGCATATTTGTTAAAGATTTATCGATGAGGGCTTCTCCAATGATTCATCTCACAAGGAAAGGAGGGAATTTAATTTGGTATTTGAAATGTTAGAGTTATTTTTACGTGTTTTCATGTATTTTTTTAAATTTTTCTATAGTTTTTTCTCCTTAAGTGGATAGTTAGGGATATGTGGTTTTTTTGATGCATTGGGTTATGGTTTGGGTTACATACTCATGTAGGGTGGGCCTGTGGCTCCAGAAAGATTAGGCTACATGGTAAGAATTATCTAAACCATGATCTTGAACTCACTACCATGATTCATGCTCCTAATAGTTGCTGGCATTACATTTTCGATGAAATGTTTACCCTTTATTTTGGAAAAAAGACTAATTTATATCTTCACATAAAAATATATGAACATTCAACATAGGCATTGGGTGGAGTACCTATAGTTTTTTGATTTTAAAATTTCTTACACACCTAGTTTGGGAAATAAATTTTCTAACATTTTAATGGAGATAAATTCTTACCCAGATAATGAAAAAATCATTAAAAGAGTGAAATTTTATGGATATATTTTCCTTATTCAATTTAGAAGTCTAGGAGGATGTGGTTGATGTTGTATTGACTCATATTCAATTGACCTACTATATTCTCAAGATTATTCTTCAAGATAAGCATATTGATGATGATTTATATGAAATTAGGGACTATGTTTATGTTGGGTAGGACATTATAGAGTGTAAAATCTATTCATAGGGTATCCTATTATTAATTTTTTGTAATCAACACACTATACCTTTTCCATTCAGAAAGGATGTGATGGTGGATTTCCATAATTATTAGTGGTTGGTGCACCCTAGAACCAAAAAGATATTATATAATATAAGATGGATATTTTTGTGGCTAGTTATGAAATGATACATCACTATATTTGTTTATCATTGTTACACCTACCAATAAGTCAAAACCAAACACCATATAAATTTGGGTTTTCTTCACCCGCTTCCAGTTCTGACGTGGAAGTGGGATGAAATTATGATTGACTTTGTGTTTGGGTTTTCACATATACCTTGGGGAAATAATTAAATATTGGTTGTTATCGATAGGCTAACCAAATCATATTATTTTATACCTATTTGATATTCACCCAAATGATTTGGGAAGTCTCTATGTGAAAGAGATTATCTGTTTGCATGGTGTTCTATCTGCTATAGTTTTTTATAATGAACCATTTTTTACTTCTTAATTTTGGATAGGAATCTAATAGGAAATGTGATCCCAGGTTCATTTGATCATGAAATATCATCCAAAGATAGATTTCCAGATAAAACTAGCTATATAGATTTTGTAATACATGATACATTTAGACATTATTGACTTTATAAGAGCTTGGGATGTCCATTTAGGAATGGTTGATTTTACCTATAGTAAAATCTAGCAGTATACTATCAGAATGGATCCCTTTGAATTCTTATATGGAAGGCCATGTAAATATCCATTTTATTGGTTGGATATTGGTGAATATTACCTTGTTGGACCAAGTTTGGTCCAAGATATGACAATGACCATTTAGTTTATTAATTAGAATATTTTGACATCATAGATCCTTTAAATTATTATGTTGATCATCATAGATGATTATTGGATTTTTTTGGTGATTAGGTGTTCTTGAGCGATTCACATCGGTTGGATGACTGATGAATTGAAAAATAGTGAAAGTTTAAACCAAGGTTTGTGGATCCTTTTCAGGTTATTTATCAGGTTGGTAGTGTGGATAAATAATTATCACTAACACCTTAGTTGATGTTGATGCATAACCTGTTTCATATATCACTGATCAGGAAGTATCTTTATGAACCTTATTATGTTTTGAGATGGGATGATCTTGAATATATTTATACATTACTGAGAATCTAGTCATTATTTTTTTTAAGAAAAAGGTTCTTTGTGGGAATACTATACCTTGGGTCTGTGCGTTATGGAATCATGGTTCTGATTTGTATGGGATGTGTGAGCATGAAGAACTGATGATAGGGTAGTGAACTTATGTATTTTATATGGAATATTATGGTTATGATTTATGGGGATATAAATTATTTATTGTGGGGAGGTTGTAACATCCCATTACTGCATTTAGGTACTTATCCATTCCTTATTTTTTCCCTTTTTGTTCAGGTGCATTTTAGGCCTATTAGGGGGAATTGGAATATTTCAGGAAAATTTATAATAAAGTTGTTCCATGGAATTTTTGGGCTATATTTTGTTCGGTTTAGGGGATGATAAACTTTGACATAGAGTTTTCACTTACAATATATCAAGTTTGAGATTCACTTCCATTTTAGGCAGAGCCGTGGTACGGAGAAGGTGACTATGATATAAGGATATGAGGGCTAGAAATAGTTAGTTCTACCAATTTGAAAACCCTTACGACATTGTGTAATGTTTATGGAATAGACCTATAACTTGTAACACAGATAAAAAACATGGTTTTTAGAGGCTAGTTGGTAAAGGGTGGCTGTAACATGGTCAAGAGTGGTTACACTGTGGTCTAGTCATTTTCAGCAGGACTACGCCACATCCATGATGAGTTAAAATGCATGATTTTATTTCCTAGACATAAATTTACCAATATGTTTTAAATAAAATAATCCAATGATTGAATATAATTTGTTCTTTGTTCTCTTTAAGTCTCCCCATAGGTTTTCTAGATCCTATGAACCCCATTATTCTAAGATCAATTCTTTGGTGGAAGTGTTTGATTCATCACCGGTTTGATTCCTTGATCTCTAACAACATAATTCATCATTGGTGGATCCCATTGTGGGTGTTGTATTATTATGATTCCATGATTAAAGGTAGGTGGTTCCATAAGAATTTACTATACAATTTAAACCCTATGTTTCTTGAATGATTTGAAATGAATTTTTAAAGAAATTAAAGACCCTAATTTGAGATGACTTGATGTGTGTTTTAGAAAGAGCATGAAATTATGAAAACTCCCAATATAAATGAAATTAAAAATTTTGGGTGGTTTTTAGGAAAATAATATTTTGATTTGAAATATTATAGATAAAATCATTTAATTTTATTCTTGAGAAAATTGGCTTAAAATGAAAAGAAGATTTGTAAAGGCATGGATTGATGAGAACTTATGATTTGGTTTTGAAATGAAAAGGCATGCTGAAAACTGAAATCAAGATATTGAAATATAATTAATGAATATTATTGATGTTATTTATTTTTACATGATTTATTGATTTATTAATTAAATCACATTTGAGCCTAGGTAGTTAGTGGTGATTATAACAAGCATGTTTGGACTCTTATGCCCTAGTGTTGGATTGACGATGAAAACACTAACCAAACAAATTTTAGATTGATTTAACTTAATGGTCCCCCTAACAAGGTATAGATTGAATTTCCATAATGGGTACACTATTGGGGTGTTGATGTGAGTGCGAACACACATCTTGAGTCATGATGATAAATGAGAAGTGTGAGGATCCTATAGCCAGAAACTAACATACCATATGGCTTATTTTCATAGTGTTTTGTTATGTTTGATTTGATTTTACTTTATACTGATTATAGAGATATTTTTTTATGCTAATGATTTTATATAACTGTTTTATATAAGATTTTCATTAAATATTGTTTTGATATATGTTCTATCATTTTGATTTAAAAATCATGTATTGTTGAAAATATGAAAATTGAATTCCATGAATTGTTTTATTTAAAAATAAAATCATATATGGTTTAATGTTACAAAATTTCTTATGGAATATTTGGTGGTATCCTACTATGCTAATTTTCTTATTCCCAACCTATTCCTTTAGGAATTTTTATATTGTCTAATACTAGGTCCAAGAAAAGGGAATTTTACACTTGGGAGTGGCATGTTTACTTGATTCATGGGACCTAGAGTGATATAGGTGATTGATGTAGATGTCATACACCTACTACATGGGTTTACTAAGTCTTAATTTGATATATGTTATTTCAATTGATGATGTACTATTTTGGTACTCTTTACCAATGTGATTTAGTTTCTTTATCTTTGAGAATTCTTGACATACTAAATTGTACCATTTATCTTCTGCTGTCTTGTGGAAAAACTATTCACATTAAATTCTTGTATAATTACATCTACTAGTTTCCAACCCTTTGGGATGGGGAACATCCTTTAGGCTATATCAATATCATCATGGGTATTAGTGTACTGGAGTGTTTGGGATAGTTTGTGATAAGAACTTATGGGTGGTTAAGGATTTTAATTTTTACTATGTTCCATGGGCAGGAAAGGTAGGTATTGATTGTAAACATGTGGTGATGCCACTCCATTTTAAAATTAAAAGTATTTTGAAATTTCCTATAATAATAAATCACTAAGAGTATTAATTTAATTTCGTTATTTATTTATTTTTTATAACCTAAATCAATTCCTTTAAATGAATTCCCAATGATAAAATTCTACCAGGAAACAATGCTAAAATTTTGGTACACACATTCATGGTGTTCCAAATTTATAAATTTATAAAACATACTAACTAACATAGTAGTGAATATAGGGTCGAACATATTGAGATAATGTGTGTAGACACCAGTAATTCCATCTTTAGAGAATGTTTAAGGAGATAATTTATTCGGTGAGATAGAAAATTAAAAATTCAAAAAAACAATGAAACTTAATTAAATGACTAAAACTATCTAAGTGAGGTTGATAAAGATGATAATGAAATAGTTACAAATTGTATTTAAATACATGTGATGTTAATTATTTTATTACCACATTTGAATAGTTATTCATCTAGTTATCTCTAATTATAAATTTAATTTAATCTCTATCATGTATCATTATCTGATGTCAGAAAGTACTCTTATTTTTCTCAATAACTATTTAATTCTACATTCTTCAGTGTTATTAATAATTTTCAAAAAATTTCATTTCTGAATCACATAGTGAAGTATCAAGACACATTTATCACAAAGTCAAGATATCCATCTATGTTATTGATCCCTCACACAAGATTAGTTATTAGATATTTCTTATGAAATTGTGTATAGAACTAACACACAATTTTAATTTTTCAATTAATATAATAATTTATTTGGAATTCTTCTATGTATGACTTATGATTATCTCATGAACGTGATCAAATTCTTAGTAAAAAAATTCTCTGATATTCTCCATTCTTTGATCACTTATTAAGAATCACACGAATGAGAACCAATGAATGTGTACTGATCCTATATTAAATAAACAAAACAAGAATATAATTTAATGAATAAAAAACAATTAGAAATAATTAAACATACAATCAAACATGGTTAAAAAATAATTTCATTCAAGCATCTTCACTATGAAAACCTTGATTTTTATAAAAAAATTATTTTTATAAATAAACATGTTTAATATTTATTAATATATTATATCAAAAACACATGAACTAGATAGTAAATACCCATGCCACTTTATTATTATTTTTTAAAATGAAATTTAGAGAATAAAAATGACCATTGAGAATTATGAGTGCTGGTAATTATAACCATTATAAAGTGATCATCATGATTAGTGTATATTGAGGGTAATGATGTATATAATTGTTTTATAATGTTGAATCCATGGAGGCAACTAGTAGGATCATCCCTTATGAAGTTCACTTATCAGAAATTGGGAAGGATATTGCATCACTAGTGTTTTTCCTAGACAAAGATCCAAATGAATATAAACAAATGAAGCTTGAGTGGAATCAAATTTGAGGGAATTTCTAGTTAGTATAAGTCACCAATAGATCAATATTGGCTAAATATTCTAATTAAAGAAAAACTAACACACACATTACCCTTATATTTTATGTTGGTGTGATAAGGGGTTATATATCTAGGGGTTAAAAATAAATATAATTTAAATTGTTTTATAAATGCATGGTGTTTACTCTTGTACCATTTTTAAAATAAAGGAATTAGATTTAAATTTATAACATAGAGGTAAAAATTAGTTAAAAGTAAATTTTTTATTTTTGGGTAAAATAGTAAAGTAATAATTGGGTAAATTATGAACTATAAATATCATAAATTTATGAAATAAAAGTGTTAAATATGAGAAAATATATGTCTTTATTTTCAGGAAAACATATATGATTAATTTTCATTAAAATAAATTTTGGTGATAAATATAAAAATTTGAAATAAAAATTATTTTCATAAAATTATTTCATAATAAAATCTCTATTTTTATCTAAATGATAATATAATATTGTACATTCATAAATAAATATCCCAAGGGAAGTTTTTTTACCATTTCTTAAAAATTTGAACATTTAAATAAATATTTTTTTTTTGAAAATTTAATTTATCATATTTAGAAAATTATTTATATAAAATGGATTTCATTTTTGGAATTAGCGTATCGGAATTACCCTTGGGTTATTTTTATCATTTCTTAAAAATTTTGATTTTTTTTGGAAAATATTAAAATACTGTATAAGTACCATATTTAGTTTAGTCCATATAAAGTAATTTTTTATATTCTAGAAGTTATAGGAATATTTTAATTTCCCCTTTACTATATAACCACATTCTTATTATGATTTAGTTACATTATGAGTTACTATTTTAAGTTATAATAATTTATTCTAGTATTTTATCCCAAAATTTCATCCTCCTCCCCTTATAAATACCACCCATCACCACCCCATTTATCCACTAATTCTAAGACATTTATTTTAAAAACAATTTTTTAATGTCTCCTCAAATATCTACAAATTTCTTAGAATCATTGGCCTCCACAATAAACCAAACTAACAAGCTTTAAGGTGATTCCTAAGAGTGAACACCCAATGAAAGATGTAATATTCTCAACCAAATTATATTATATTATTCTATTATTTTAGCTCCTCAAATATCTAAAATACATGAAATTATAATTACATTTTTTATTATTAATATATTGATTTTTATTATATTAATGGAATATGTATAATCCAACCCCCTCTCATTCTAGTTCAAAATGAAAACATTTTTATATTATGGTCATTTCACATACTCCATGAATAATATATTTTATTTTTCACCACCACTATCATGGATGGTTTAAATTTGTGTATTATGGTTAAAAGGTTCTAATTAATTATGATATATATTTTTGTTATTTTTTGGAATTGATAAATAGTCATAAAGTTAAAAAAATCAAATATGTTCATCACGGTCGGAAAAAATGAATAAATGAACTAACTGTATAATGATAATATTTATACCAAATTAATCACCCCTATTTGAGAAAAAAATTTATATATGGGATCATATAAACTTTGGTAATGTAATTAAAATTATTTCACTTCACTTATGGAGTTGCGGTCTCACTTGAAAAGAACTTCAATAATTATCCCCAAACTAAAATGGCTCTTGAACTATGAAATGAACACACTCAATTGAGTAATAATAAACATGATGTATTAATAAAATTATTATAAGTTAACATAAAAGAATTTTATGAAATAAAATATAGATTAAAATGGTTATGAATAAAGTATTTAATATATTTAATTTTATTATTCATGAGGTTAGATGAACATCTTAAACGAGTCAAGGACCTACGGTAACAAATCATCTGAAATACCCTCAATACGTATGAGTTACATGTTATCTTTAATTTTATCCATTTTCCTCTTTTATATTTTCATTTACATTGTCCATTTTATTTATATACTTCCCTTACATATATACTATGTTTACTTTATCTTTCTTTGTCTGGGTAATACATGCTCTTCAATTTCCCTTCAAAATTTGATATTTTAAACAAAATAATTTTAAAGGAAAATAGTCTAACTATTATCTCCTTTAATGTACCACTTCATATAAATAATTTAAACTTTTATGATTTCTAAAAAACTCATTATTTCACAGGAAACCATATGGGTTCATTTTTAGTTTCAAGGAAATATTATTCTCTAACCTTATTTAAAGGCTCTTTACTATTTTCTTAAAACCCCACATAAGAGGTTAATTTAAAAACATAACTATACTTTTTTTATTTAAAATAATATTATATTTCATGAACCATGCTTCTAATTTCATTTATGAACATCCTGAAACTCTATAATTATATATTTCTTTAGAATCCATAAGATATTTAATTTTGTTATCCTCTATAAAAAAATTATATAACCCATTTCTTTTATTCAATTTTACATATTATTATTCTTTATTATTTATTTAATTATGTGGAAAAAATATTCATGTACATATTAAGAATGTTATGGATGGGTCCAAAAATATATATCCCTTAAATTAATTATGTAATGTTTTCATCTCATGAGTTACAATATATGGTGCATATATGTTTAGCCTAGCACACTGTGTTATGTTGTCTTGGTAGTGATCCTTGAATTTTTCATATGATGTATTATTTTATATTGGTTACACATTTACATGATTAAATTATCTTAAAATTTAATCCTTTTCCTTTAAATCTTTATTTCTATGATATATTATCTTCCCATTTATGTTATCAAGTTATGCATCTTATTTCAACAGTTATATTTCAATAACATGTTTGTTACCTTTATAGGATTTATAACTCACCCATATCATTATGTATAGCCCAAGGATATCTGGTGAATTACTAAAAATAATTGGGATTTAGGATCCCCTTTTTAATATAAAAATAATGAAGATGTATTTTATGTTTAATTTTTGGTATTTATGTGTATAGTCTCACAATAGCACTAAACCTCTAGATCCCTAGTTTATATATTAAGGAATTCTATATAAAAATCATGAAATAAAATTTCAATGATGATAAAGTTTCAATTGTTAGTATCAAATAAGTATTTAGTCATTTTTTAGGATCAGGATCAAGAAAACATTAGTGAAACCATTTTGGATAAGTCTAAATATAGGAAATCCTCCAAACATTTTAAAAAATTATAGAGTGTGTGGTTTCCTAGAATTGATATCCCTATCTAAATACTAACATGTGGATGGAGGATCTAGCATAGATTCACCTAGGGGTAATAACTTTGAATGTGGTTGGTTGGGTATTAACTCGATGTTCACCCAGTTTATAAGAAGTTGGTTTAAATGTACCCCTAGGTATTCACTCCCAAGGGACATGCCTTGGTCAATTCACATGATCTTTATAAATCATTTATAAGAATTTGAATATATTGATATTTAATGATGTAAAAGATAACTATTTAACATTGTGATCCTCATAGGAAAATGACCATGTATAACCTAAATTAAAACTTAGAGAATCATATCTTACGGTAGATATGCCATTATTTATAAGTTAAATAGTTTTTTTCACTATAGGATTATTGAATCATGTATTCTCATCCCAAAAATTACATTATTTTAGAAAATTTATAGGTATATAGGTAATCATTTCAACAACATAAGTGACGAGAAATGTGGTTATTTCAATAAAAAATACCAAATATGATAGGAGAAGTATTCAATAACTTCATGGCGGTACTTTCGAAACTTACTAATGTTTTGAATAATAACTTAAATCTTATAGAAAAACCTACTTCTCCTAAAATATAACAAGTTATGATTTATTCCTTTATATAAAAAGGGCCTCTAAATTTTAGTAGATCATCTGATTACCTAATTTCAAAAGAAAGGATTAATTCCACTGAGAAGATATTCTCTATTCCACAGTGCTGTCAATAAGATAATGTCACATTTCCCATTTATTTCCTTGAGAGAGAATCCTATTATTGGGTGATTATGATCAAGAATCCTTAGACTATGGAAGATTTTAAATATATAGTTTGGGATGAATTCAATAATACATTTTCAATAAATATTTTCCTCATAATTTTTTCCTTAAAATAGAGCGGAAAATACTTAGACTCAAGAAAAATGAAGAAGAATATATTGGGTATTATGAATAAAAATTAAATAGGATTTCATAGAACACCTTAAATTTTTTCATTTATAGTAAAATTAAGGTTGGTCACTTCTTCAATGGGTTAAAGCGGATTATTTGAAAATATTTGGTGATTCAAGAATTTGAAAGCTATGAGGAAATTGTCCTATGTGACCTCAAATTGAATATTTAGATTGGTGATTATCAATGGTCTAGAGGGGCTAGAGATAAAAAGAGGAGAATAGATTTTAATCCTATAGGATCATTTGATAACCACCATGATGACAAGAGAATCCAACTACCCATGTGTTATGTGTGTGGGAATAAATATATTAGAAACTACCCCAAAGGAAAAGGATGTGTTTTCAATGATGAAAAGGAGGGGCATCAAGCTAATGAATTAAGAAGGGAGATGAAGAATCCAAAAATTTTATGGAATAAAAGAATGTTATGTTCAATCTTAAGCTTATGGTCTAATGTTCCAATAGTAAGAAACATGAAAAAAATGCAAAACAATTCCCAAATCCAAGGGGTTTCAATGATAACAAATGATAATAATCTCTAAGGACAATTTAATAGGGATGAGATTATGCTATCATAATTATTGAGGTTTATCCTAATAATGAATTAGTGAATAGTATGATGGTTATTCATTTAGGAGTATCAAACACAGTATTTGATTCTAGTTCTATGAATTCTTTCATATATCATATAAGTTTAGTATGACCATTTAAACACCATGTCAAAACATGAAGGTTGAGTTATTAGTGAAAAAATAGGTAAATCATTCCACCTTAAGGATATAACTACTCCATAGTTACTATTGTTTGGTTGAATGTACCAGTGAACATAGTTATACTCCATTTATTAGAATTCGATTCTATACTGGGCATGGATTGGTTGTCATTATATCGATCTCACATCAACTGAATGGAGAATGAAATCAATTTCTATATCCCGAATATTCCTTCAATTCTATAAAAGTGTAAGGAGGAAGATAAATATCCTTTGGACCATTATTAAAGACATTATTATCTTATTATAAACCATATATGGATCAAATAATTGAGATAACTGAGACAATACACCTTTATGACATGCCTATTATAAAAGAATATGCGGATGTATTCCCTAAATATTTTCATGGTCTTCCACCTGATGTAGATATTGAGTTTTTAATTGAAATTTTACCTGGCACTCTATTGATATCCAAGGGACCCTATAGAATATCCCAAATTAAACTTGAGGAACTAAAGAAACACCTATAAAATAATTTTTAAAAGGGATTCATATGATCAAGTTCTTCACCATGGGGTGAATCAATTATATTTGGGTAAATATATAATTTAATTGATTATTATGAGATTAATAATATTGTGATGAAGAAAAATTATCCCTTTCCATAGTTTGTTGACTTTTCGACCATCTACATGGGGACCGATAATCTTCCAAAGTGGGACTTTGATTTGAATATCATCAATTAAAGGTGAATAAGAAGGATGTTGTAAGGGATTCCTTTCTTATAAGGTATGGGTACTATTAGTTCATAATGATTCCATTCAGACTCACTAATTCTATAGAAATATTCATGGAATTAATGAATGAAGTCTTCAAAGATTACCTTAAAAAAAATTAGTGGTATTTTTAGATAATATTCTCATATACTCTAAAATAAAAGAGGAATATGATGTGTATTTTAATATCTTGATGAAGACTTTGAGTAAGGAAAAATTATATGAAATATAAAGTAAATGAGTGTTTTAGATGGAGAAATTATCATTTATAAGGTATTCTATTATAAGTAAGGATACATAAATAGACCCTTCAAAGAAAAAAGTGGTTGAGTAATGGCCTAGAATAAAATTTATAATAGATATCCGTAGTTTTCTCAGATTAGCTGTGTACTATAGAAGACTTGTGTTAAATTTTTAATGATTATAAAACCTAGTAACCATGATAATTTAGAAGTGTATAATTTTTTTAGACTGATATATTTTAAGAGAGATTCAAGGAGTCAAAGAATAGGTTAATCACTACACTTGTATTCACACTACCCACCTATTAGGAAGAATAATTGATCGATATTAGTTCCTTAAAGAAAGGATTATGCTATGTCCTTAAGAGAAATGACAAATTAATAGATTATGAATCTCAACTGTTAAAGGTGTATAAGAATAATTATCCATCAGACGATATGGAGTTGGTGGTAGTAATATTCACATTGAATATTTGAAAACATTATTTATATGGAGAGAATAATGAAATATATTGAATTATAATATTATGAAGTATATAATCACACATAAGGATATTAACATAAACCAATTAATATGGTTATATATAATCAAATATTATGATTTACCAACCCACAACCATCCTGGGAAGGTAAATAAAGTGGAAATTATTTTAAGTAGGAAAGATCCTACAACCTTATCGATGATGAGGATTAAGAAGGATATAATATTTTTATATAAAAGAATGATGGACTTGGGAATCATAAAGTAAGGAACATCATCCCACCTTTCTCAAATTATTGTTCAACCATCAATTCTGGAGAAGATTAAGGGAGATCAAAGGGATGATGTGGAGATATAGAATAAGGTGGATGATGTGAGAAAGTAGAAAGGCTTAGAGAAAAATATTGATAAATAAGGAGTTATGTGATATGGGTCATAACTATGTGTACCATTAGGTATTTAAATAAAGAAGTTGCTTTTGAATGTTGTTCACAGCTTAAAAATCCCTATCTAATAGAGGAGCACATAGATGTATATAGATACTTGATAGAACTATTTGTGGGACAATATGAATAAGTAGATTATATAATATACATCATGGTGCCTGGTATGTCACCAAGTGAAGTATAAAAATGAAAAATTCTAAAGGGATAAGAAACCATTACCCATACCCATGTGGAAATGAAGAACATCACCATATATTTTTTCATGGGTCCTCCAAATACAACCAAATGAAATAATTACTTATGTGTTGTGGTGCATCATCTTAAAAATAAAACTCAATTCATTTCAATTTGGTATGAATTATCACTCAACCAACTTGAAAGGATATACATTATAGAAGTAGCGAGGATACATGAAACACCTCTATCAATTATATCTAATTGAGATCATAGGTTCACCTAAAATCTCTAGAAAAGTATTTAACATTATTTAAATATAGAGTTGAAACTTAGTATAGCCTATAACCCCCATATTTATGACTAATTTGAACAGACTATCCAGACAATTAAGGATATATTGAGATATTTATTTATAAACTTCCAAGGTGGTTGGGATAAAACACTTTTTCTATTTGAGTTCTCTTAGATTTCACTTGAGAATTCATGTGGATACTTATAAATCCCTCCATGGGATGAAATTAAGAACTGAAACATGTTGGTATGAAGTTAGAGAATGAAAGATATTTATATCTGAACTCATAGAAAAATGGTTGAGAAGGACAAGGATATTTAACAACAAATTAAGGAATCACAAAGTTGACATAAGAGTTATTTTAATAATAGTCAATGAGACCTTGAGATTGAGGTTAGTGATAATGTGTTCCTTTATATATTTCCATAGAAGAGGGTTATGATTTTTGGGGATAAAGGAAAGTTTTTTCAAATATAAATTGGCCCCTTTGAGATTCTAAATCACATATGACCTATGGGATGTAAACATGAACTCCAACCAAACCTATCTCAAGTGAATGATGTGTTATACATATATCTCTTGAGGAATTACTTATCATATCCATTACATGTATTGAATATAGAGGTGGTACATTTAGAGAATGATCTTCCTTATGATGAGAATCTAAAAATGATCTTGAATTATAGAGAAAAAGTTATATACAATAATATAACTCACCTGGTCAAATTTATTTAGTTGAACCATAAATATGAGGAAATAACATGGGAATCATAAGAAGAACTATAAAAATTACCCTCATTTTTTCCACCTTAGGGAATGAAATGAAATTTCAAGGGAAAATTTATTAAATATGAAGAATGTAATGACCACAACATTTATAAAATAAATTTCACTTTTTAAATAAAAATGTGTCATAACTTTCAATATAATATAGTATAAAACACATGAACTAGATAATATAGACCAACATCACTTTATTATTATATTTTAATATTAAATATATAGAATAAATATGACTGTCAGTCATCATAGACATTGGTCATTATAACCATTAATAATATATCTATTATAAAGTGACTATCAAAATTAGTATATAACAAGTGTAATGATAAGTTATAAGTGATATAGAATATAGAAAACATGACATCCACCAGTAAGGGCATCCCTTATGAAGTTCACCCATTAGATACTAGGAAGTATATAACATAACTGAGGTTTTACCTTAACAAATCCTAAGTAGAACTTCAACTAGTGATGTTTATAAAAAATCAACTTCGAGAGAAGTTCAAGTTAGAAAAAATTATCACCAGATTAATGTTGACAAACCAACCTATTAAGAACCACTATAACACACCTTACCCTTAGGTATTATACTATTTTGATAATGGGTTATTTATCTAGGGTATGTGTACTAATATAATGAAAATTAATTTATAAATGAAATGGAAATTACTCCAATACCACATTTCATGTAGTTTAATTTGATTGAATATTTGGAATACAAAACTCATAGTTATCTGAGGGTGAGATTTGATATCTTTGGTTAAAATATTAAAATAATATTTGAATTAATTTTGAACTAAAAATATGAAAAATTTAAGACAAAAAAGTTTAAACTATGATAAAATAATTATTTGTATTTTTAGTAAAATATATATGTTTTATTTTCATTAAAATATTTTTTCTAAAAAATATAAAAAAACTAAGTATAAAATTTATTTTCCTAAAATAATTTTATAAAACAATATTTTTTTTATCTAAACGAGTATAAAATTTTATAAAATCATATGTAATTTTTCTAAGGGTCAGAAATTTGATCATTTCATAAAAATCTGTACATTCCACTAAAAAATATTTTCTTTTTAAATTTCATTTATCATATTTATAATTATTTTTGATTAAGTAGATTTCATTTTTGGAAAAAGTTTTTTTAAAATTACCCAAGTATGATTTTTTTGGAATTTTTTTGAAAATATTTCATTTTTATATTAATATTAAAATATCAGATAAGTACCTTATCAATACCATATTTAGTAATATTTCATATCAATGAAAATTAAGGGATTTTATAAGTATTATTAATATTTTAATTCCTCATTTACTATAAAATCACATTCTAATTACTATCAAGTCACAAGGTGAGTATCTATTTAAAATATTTTATTTAAATATTTTATCCTAAAATAACCTCCCATCCTTATAAATACCACACTTTACAACTTCATTTATTCACTAATTATAATAATTATTTAATAAAAATACTATCATAATCTATCCTCAACTACTTACCCATATACTACAAGCCTTGGTTTCACTGAAAGAACAAACTAAGGATCCCTAAGGTGAATCCTAAGAGTGAACATCCGAAGGAAGTCGTAATATTAACAACCAAATTCTCTTATATTCTTTTTTACCGACTTAATTAGATTATATTCATGAAATTAAAATAAAATAAATATTATTAATATAATTATATATTATTATATTAATAGAATATCCATCATCTAACACCCCCTCATTCTAATTTAAAATGAAAATTTTGTTCATATTATGATAGGTTCACTGTCTCCATGAACAATGTATTTCATTTTTCCCCACCGTATTCATATCTATTTCAATTTTACATATCAGGATTAAAAAGGATAAAAATAATTATATTCTAAATTTTTTCATATTATATAATGGAAAAATAGTTATAAGGTTAAATAAAACTTATTAAGTTCATCATGGTTTGAAAACTACCTAAATAAAATAACCATATGATAATAAAATTTATACTCAATGAATCATATCTATGTCAAAAAATAGATATTTGTGTTCATATAAATGTCTTGAATATTATTTGAATATGTTTATATCACTTTTAGAGTTGCATCCTCATTTTAAAATAACTTTAATAATTATCCAAAAAATGAAATATGCTTGGAACTATGAGATTAACACCATTGATAAATCAAATATGTATGAAAAATTTTCTGAATTAATTATTTAATAAATTTATTTTTATTATTCATGATTTTAGAAAAACCTATAAAACAAATCAAGGACACGAGATAAGGGATCTTCCGAACCACCCTTTTTTACTTTTAGGTCAGATTTTCTCTTTACTTCTCTATATTTACATCTATATTATTCTAAATTACTTTATCTATTTTCTACATATATTTTCCTTATATATAAATATTTTACTTTAACATTTTTTCATTGGGGAAATACATGTTCTTAAAGTTCCTTTCTAAATCTCTTCTTTTAAAAAGACCAGTTTTAAAGAAAACAATTCTAATTATTATCTCATTTTATATACCAATACATATAGTGATTTAAACCTTACATGGTTTCTAAAAATATTCATTATTTCGTGGGAGACAATTTGGGTACATTTTTGGTTTTAGTGAAATATTATTCTCTTACCTTATTTAAATGTTTTTTATATTTTTTCTTAAAACCTCACTTAAGTGGTTCATTTTAAAACTTACTTCTCCATCATTTTATGTATTCACTTCATTTGAAATTTATGTCCATAAAATATGATTATAATTTAATTTATAAACATTAAAGTAAAATTTAATCCCTTTTTTTATGGTAAACTTTATGATAATTTATTTTGTTATGGTCTAAGATAAGATTATGTTACCTATATCCTTTTCATAGACTATAATTATTATTATGCCTTATGATTGATTTAATTATATAGAAAAAATTTAATTTAAATGTTATGAATGTGGATAATGGTCTCAAAATTATATATACCTTGAATATATTGGTTAATTATTTCATATCATGTAATACCATGAATGATGAATGGGTTGCTAGCCTAACACACAACCTTATATTGTCTTGGAGGTAAGCTTATAATTATTATTTTGATGTATTATTTTATATTTTTTCCACATTCACATGATACCATGATCTTATTATATTATCCATTTTATGAAAATCATTATTTTGATGATATATGATCTTACTCTTTATGATATCATGCTATACCACTTATCTCACCAGTTATATTTCACTCACATGTTTTTTTTCATTTATTGGGGTTTGTAGATCACCACATCCCTTATGTATAACCCAAAGTTATCCTATGTGTTATCATAATATCATTGGTATTTAGGAGACCATTTTATTTATTAGAATAATGATTTTTTATTTATGTTTATGTTTTTTATTTATGTGTCTAATCACCCAAAGACACTAGACCTCTATATCCCAAGTTTGTATTTTATTGAATTTTATGTTAAAAATAATGAAATAAAATATTTTTAAGTTTTGGGTTACTAGATTCATGTTTTATAAAACTATTAAATAATTAAATTATCTATCCAACATGAAAACACATCCTGAAAAATAATTAATAGAAGTTATTGTGTTCATATTGATGAAAAAATCACTACAATCGACCACCAATGATCACTAAATGGGAACCATTAATCCAATGACCACATAAATGAAAATGAAAACCACCATGAACCAAGTCTATGTATGTGAACCACTATAAAAAATCAATTAAACTATATATTGAACCATAATAATAATGAGACCAATATTATTATTTCACCCAAATTGTATACATGCATCCTCAATCACAAAGAATATGAGAACAATGTGAATTAGTTCATGGCATGGTATCATGGTAAATAAGGATGATTCAGTTGATGGATGTGTGATTAGAGATGGATATTAGTTTATTTCATATGAGAGTCATTTCAGTAATTGTTATGGTGTGCAAGGATGCTACACGGAACCATAATGCATTGTATTATACACTAGTACGAGCTCCTAGTGACATGAATCATGTTTTCTAGTATAGTGTAGGGAGATCAGAGACTTAGTTGGCATGATGTATCATAGTATAGGTATAGTGGTGCTTCCTGAGATAGTGAGGATGTATTTTACTAGGTTGGATAATATTGATGGAAGCATACTGGAGGGGAGAGGGTGAATTGTTTATTCTTAAAAATATCAAAGTTAGTTAAAAAATTATAGATGTTATTGTATTAGAGTATTAAACAATTCATTATAAAAAGTTTAACAGTAAATAATGTTTGAATATTTAATATAGAAAAATAAAGAATTGAATTTTTTTATAGTGGTAGAGTCCAAAATCGACCAACTCTACTCCTTACACCCCATCTGATGGAGTATAGAACCCACTAAAAAATATTGAGAGACTTTTACGTAGGTACAAGACTAGAACTAGGACTTTTACATGGGAGAATCCAAAATCTTAATTATTCTTTCATGGGAGAATACAAAACCTAGTCTTTTCTTCTAGGATCTTCCCCAACCAAAGTGTTCTTCCTTTTGGTCAAGTGGGCATAACCAAGGAATAATTTTCATAGGCTGTATAACCTATTGTGTGAAAATATTATGTGTAGAAAACTATACCTATCCCTTAATAAATAAATTATAACAATTAATGAACTATTGGAGAGTCATATAAAAAAATAATGTTGTATAACACCCTTAAAATGGATTTTAATGATGAATATTGGGCGTTCCAGTATTGCACTTCAGAAAGTGATGAAGAATGATGAAAATTTTCTCTTTTGAAATTTGTGTACAAAACTTCAATATGATGTATTGTTTATTTTTTTTGAATTTATAATTCTCCCTTTTACTCTTTTATCCCATTCATAATCAAAACATTCCACTCACTCCACCCTACTCGATATATTTAAATATAATAAAAAAAATAAAAAATAAATTTATATTCTTTTGAATAATTCAAAATAAAAATTATTATATCCCATAATTATTGAGGAGGGATAAAAAGAGAGAAAAATACTATCAAATTAGTTTTACAAAATTTTTAATAATTAAAACTAATTTCAAATAATCATTATAATGAGTTAAAAACCACTCTATAATAATAGGTCAACTATTTCAGTAGAATCTTGCATGGAGCTTCCTTTTAAAAATCCAAAATCCAAAATTCTAACTTCTTTCAATATTTTAATATGAAATAAAATAAAACATAAAATATACTATATTAAAAACTATTAAAATATTTTGATAACTTTGTTATACTGTAACATTAATTTTGAAAAAAATTTAAATCTAATAAATCAACTTAGTAATACATGCATTTGAATTTTTGAAATATGTGTAGTTAGTTCATGCATAAATGAAGAACAAATTAATCTCCAATTATGTATATTTAAAACATTGTAAAAATAATTTCCATAGGTTCTATGTAATTAATATGAATTTAAAGAATGATTATAATAATTTTAAAAAAAATTATACACATGAAAAAAATCAAAATATTAAGAAAATTGTAAAATAGAGTAAATATATAAACTGGATTTACATAAGGGTTATCTTCATACATATGTAAAGGTAAAAAATAAAATGATAAATAGTATGTAAAGATAATAGGTAAATTATATATCATGTTTAAGTTAAACATGTAAATATAATGAGTTACATAAAGTTAGAAAATATATTACATACTCTATGTAATTGTAAATAACAGTTTATACATGTTGCGTAAATATAACTTTTATTTTCAATATATGGCATAAAGGTAAACTAGTAAGTTCATGCGCTACATAAGGGTATATAAGAATCTATGTAAGAATAAATCCTACTTCAGATAAATTGTGTAAGGATACAAGAGAACTCATGTAAAGAAAAATTGAGTTTTATATGTGTAAATATAGAATTAAACTTCCTATATTATGTTAATACAAAACCTATGTAAAGGTAATGGAATTTTTTGAAAACTCATGTAGGGGTAAGGATAAATTTATAAATCATATATGAAGGTAAAAAATAACTTTATAAAACTAAAATTTTCACAATATTTTACCAAAAATAATTATATAAAAAATAAGAATAATTGATGAATACTTTAGGAATAGTTATAGAATAAAATTCATTTTTACAAAATTCAACAAAAATAAAAATTTTAATTATCCAAAAACTAAAATTATGAGATATTGTAATTTTGAAAACATAAGATAATTAATATGGAAAAGATTCACTCCAAAAGTCTCCCACATTTTGATAATAATAAAATAAAATATCAATTCCAAAATTTCCCCCTCCTTTAGAAATTGATCAAAAAGATTAAAAAATTTGAAAACAAAATTTTCTCCCTCATTTAAAAAAAATAAGGAAACATATGAATATATTCAAATTATATTAAATAAATATATAAAAAGATATACATGTTAACCAAAATTAATTCTTCCAAAAAATAAATTAATAAACATCCATGAAAATAAATAATATTATATTCATGGAATTATAAAATATATGAAAATATTTTTATAAAAATAACTGATAGTTATCACATAATATTAAAGAAAAATATATAAAACAATATCATTAGCTAAACTAAATTAATTTTAATGTACATTCTCACATTATTAATCCCCAAACCCGCACTATATAATCTGGTTCTCATAGACACATACTTTATATACTTTCTTTAATACTAGCTATAAAATCCTAGATATAACAATCCATAATTAAAAAATCAACAATGATTATTGAATCTCATACACTGAAAGGATCTTTTTAGTTTTAGATATTAAATATTTAGGAGACATCATAAAATAATAAATCTCTTGTTCTATATATCATGCATACATTATTTTCTACTATATATGAAACTACTAAATCCACAATGAGTTGTCAATGTCTCACACAAATTATTTCACATGTGTTATACTTCTAAAAATTTCACGTGCACTACTTTTCTTTATAACTTGGGGAAATCTATGGCTAAGAAGGTTTGAGGTCAAACACTTAGTAAGGGAAAATATAAAATTGAAGAAATCATGGTATAAACATGACATAAATATTATTATAGGAATAATAAAACAATATAAATCCATAATTTAATTGAAATTGGTAGCATCATATATCCATTAAAATAAATTAAAACAAGGATATCAATAATACTAATATCATACTGATCAAATTTATAATTTTGGACAATAAGTAATGTTTTCAAGGCCATTTTCTAGGACATTTACTTATTATCAAGCCTATAATAAAAAAGTATTTCTGAATTGAGAAAGTATACACCAAATACCCAAAACTATTCTATACAATGAGACTTATTGAGGCATTAAGGGGTTATATAATTTCAAGAATTACCTGTCACCTGATTAAGTCTAATGTATTCACAATATGAGTTAACAAGAGTTTTATTATCATTCACAAAGGAACCACTTAGTTGAAAAAACATGACGATCCATATAATCAAGGATATATAATTTTAATACATAATAAACCAATGTTATGAATCAATAATCATAAATAATTTTAACACTTTTCACCAATTTATTAAAAGTATATTGTGATTATAACCCATCTTGAGAAATAAGTTGCACGGTCAAATAATACATATACAACATTCCAATAGTATTCCATATTGGAATAAAAATATACAGAACACAAATAAAATTACCCATTGTAAATATAAAAAATTAAATTCTAAGAGAAAATAATCCAATTTTAATTATATAAAATGTTATGTTCACACCACATAGAGAAATTATTATATAGTTAAATCAATTCACAAATAACATGATCATAAACCATCCAGAGAAAGAGAGTAAATGACTATAAAAAGAAAATAACCCAATAATTTATGGATATTCATCAAATTATTTCTTTGGTAAGAATTCATATCCCCCCAAAAAATGATATAATACCACATAATACAATAAAAGGGAACAATTTATCCAACATATATTAAATAAGTTCAAAGAATGATTACAACTCAATAAATGAAAACTGAGTTACCAAAAATCCTCACAGTTAAGGAAAAAAACGAATTAGTAGCCACTTGAATAAGATAACTTGAATTATATATTAAATACCAATAAATAAAAGTATTATGATAAAAATATATTCATGGGTTGGGAGTACACCATACAAAGGAAAACATGGTGCATAATGTCTCAAAGAAACATAATTGAGACCAAGAAAACCCTTACTATTTGAGTAACACTTTAACAAAAAACACTTGAAATAGAAGGATAGTAATTAAAATTCAAACACCATGGTTAAAATATAACTCATGATATGATATCTGAAATAGGTAGTATACACATCACATAAGTGAAATTAGGTTCATAATACCAAACATGTCTCAAAGAGTGGAATTTGAGATGAAAATAATTACCTTCTATTCCCGATAGCCATGAACATAATTTAACCTCATGTATCACAAACATAGAGGTCATAATCACTTAATTATTAAATTTAATCATATCCATTTTTATTTATACTATTCATAAATTTTCATTCTCTATATGAACTCTACCGATTTTCCACCTAAGGTGATTATAGGTTTGATTGTTTTCTACTAATATCATAATAGTAGTGTTTCCATTCATTATTATTCTAAATTTAATAATTACTAAGTCATTAAATTTATAATTATATATGATTTATAATTGTTTATTATATTTCAAATTCCTTTAATGACTATTTTAGTATTTATCCTTGATGATGAAATTGACAACAAACATGTTTCAGTGATTCCTAACAATCAAAGTGTTTTTTCTTAATTAATAAATTAAATATTGATATAAAATATCCGTAAAAAATAATTATATAAAATTTTATATCATATTATATCCATTTTTATTTTTACATAATCATTCATGATATAAATTCATTGTATTTCTCAATTAGCTGGTTAAATCAACTCAAACATGAACAAACCCGAATTTAATGAATTGTTATGAGGCAGTTTAGTTTTAATATCATTATAATTTAAGAATAATGATATAATTTTGTTATCATTAGTTTGATATATAAGAATTTTAAATAATTATAATGTAACACCCCAGACCCAGATACCACTCAAGAGTGCCCTGAGATTGGTTAGCCACATGGCCTCAAGCGCGTCTCTCCAAATACTAGAGGCTTTCAACTAGTAGCGATAGATTATGTGTATCATTAATGAGACTGTTACCTCATTATGAAACTATATCAAAGTGGAATTCAATCATATTTAATAGAAAAAGAATATAAAGAAGTAGACAAATAGAAGTAAACAAGACATGTATAAATAAAAAAACTAGAAATGTCTAATATATAATGATGCATATGATACATGTATCAAGAAAATAGAAAAAATAGGTAAATGGAAATACAATAAAGTATAAGTATCCAAAAATAAAAAAAGACCAAGAAGTTATCCTATTAGATTCACAATCCTGAGCTTGGTCTGATGCTTTCCTTCTCCAAAGACATAATCAACAACCGATGCTATGGTGCTTGAACCTATCAACACCTGCAACCATATTATATGTTTGGGCCCCCGAGGAGGCCCAAATAGGGTGTGAGATAACATTTGAGTTGGTAACCACCTATAATTATATATAGTTATAGGAAACACAAAACAATAGGATAAACAAGTTTATATAAGTAGTAATGTGAAGGTGAATTCCTAAGGCATATGATCACTGCAGAGAAGTAATACTAACATCCTATAAAGGCTCCCTAAAACAAGTTTCATATCCTAACAAGGAAGCTATAAGAAAATATAAAGATGTAACACAACCTCACCGTACATCCATCCATATCTTAATGAATCCATATAAAAAATCCCACAGCCTTTCCATATAACAAAGTGTATAACATGTCCACTGCTGCACCATTATAACCAAAGTGTCATATATCTCACAACCATGATTTATAATGAGGTGAAAACCATGAAGGGCTAGATATAACGTTTCGAAGACCAAGGTATCATTTTCAAGTCCCAAGAGCATCTCAATGGAAACTCAATACATGCATTAGTTGGAGTCCTAGGAGCATGTGTACCAGCATATCCTATGTGATTCCAGGAAAGATGGATCTAAGTGGTAGCAAGGATCGAGGAATCCAATGAAATCAGGACCCAAGAAGCATCACCACTCAAGGAATCCACTACTGTATTAAAGATCTATGTAGAGATATCCATGGAATCTAAAAAACCATTCATCAAATTCATACCATTTAAAAATTTAGTTCTTTATTAGAATACCCACTCATATAATCAACTACATTTGAATCCATTTAATGAGTATACCCACTCATTTAATAAATTTCAAACCAAAAAAAAACTCATGAGTGTACCCACTCATGTATTCTATTCCCATTTAGTCAAGTCACATGGGTATACCCAAACATTTATCATCATTTTCCATTAAACACATCACATGGGTATGCCCAACCATTAATCAGAATTCATTTCTAAACAATATACATGGGTATACCCACCCATTAACATAATTGTTAAAAAATACATTTATGGAATTTATTCATGTTAGGCATGGAATATTATAAAAACACAAGGCAAGGAGGTAGAAAATCTCTTAACTATGTAATTCACTCCCATTTAATTATAATTGATCTTCCCTAAACCAGAAAAACTCAAGAACACACCCATTGGGTGGTTTATCAAAGGTAAAAAAAAACAAAGGCACAATGCACCCCTTGGGTGACCTCAGGTTAGGGATACAACAAACAATGCATCTAATGAAACCTATGGTCATCCCTAATAGGTCATATTCCATTTAATTTAGAAAGTAATTTCAATTTAGGGGCTAAGTCCAAAATTTCTATGGGCGGAATAACAGTCGATAGCTCTAAAAATCACCAAAAGTTGAAAGAAAAATATAAACCATGTACCTTAGCTCGATAGTGGAGTGATCATCTAGTATCAAGTAATGATTCAAATCGGTTTAGGAGAAATATGAAGAACAAGAAATTAGAGCATATGAGCCTAAATCCAAATTGTGCAGTCGACATCCAGAAGAACAAGGAATGAATAAAAAGTAATCGAGATATTACCGGTGTTGATCTAACATGACCGATGGATAAAAAATAGTGTACATATTTATAAACAAGATAAAATCTAACCTTAGGCTCCTTGGGGGTTATCTTGTCCATGATGATGGGGAGATGAGGGATTCCATTTGAAAAATAGAGGCCCCAGCCTCTTTTTCAAAAAACTGCTTGGGAATTTACACTACATATAAATTCTTTACTTGTCATATAACTCATAGATTCCCTCCATAAGAAAACCCCTTACACAACATGGAAGGTCCTGGACATATCAATACACACCGTGGAATTGAAATACACATCGTGTAATTGGCATGAATCTAAAATTCAGACCTCCAACCCCTGCCTTACCGAGAACAAACCAACCATCCCACAACACTACTGAGGGTATAAGCTAAAAAATGAGAGTTCATCCAGATAAAAGGATTCATACCTCAAGGAAGACCAAGGATCTTACAATATCCCCCCCAAAGAAATTCACCCCGAATTTCCCTCTCAAGGTTGGTACAGATTCATCTGAGAACAACTCCAACCACTGAGCACATACACTAGCCTACCACTCCCAACTCTCTTCCTTGAAAAGGAACTGATTCCATCACACCTGTATTAGAGAAACTTACCAACCTTAGAGAATCTTCATGCTCCTATCAAATATATTAATTATATGATCCTCAATGGATTCAACAACCTATAACTCAACCTACTCAGACTAAAAATAATGAGATGGTTTTGAATGATTGTGGAGAAGCTGAGATACATAAAATATGTCCTTCATGTCTCTTTACCTTTGTGGTAATTGCAAATGATAAAATATTGACCCAACTCTCTCCAAAATATCAATCATCCTTACATATCATGGTGAAATATTAACCTGTCTCATAGTTCATATGCTTCCCAACCTTAGTGAAACATGAAAAAAGGCTCGATCCCTGACCTCAACCTGCAGAGGTCATCTACAGTGATCAGAAGAAGATTTATTTTTAGGATGTGTAGTAGCCATCCGCTTTTGAATCAACTGGATCTGCTCAGAAGTCTCCTACAGGAGACATGTTTCTAGTAAAGCTACCACACCAGCCTCTAACCAGCATAGGGGTAAACGAAACGTCTTACCATACAAAGCCACATAAGGTTACATCTATATTTTCTATTGATAAATATTATTTTTGGAGAAATCAAATAGGGGAATTTGACTCTACCAAGATCCCCCATAATCTAGGATGCATGATCACAGTATATCCTCTAGAACATATATCATACGCTCTTTATGGCCATCAATATTAAAGTGGTATACTGTGATTAGAATCACTTTTATACCCAGTGCCCTCTGAAAACTCATCTAGAAATGAGAAGTAAAATGGGAATCTCTATCCAAAATGATAGTGCGTGCGACCACATGAAGTCTTACTATCTCACAGATATACAACCTCCAAATATCATCATACTGAAGGTATCTTTGATTAACAAGAAACTTGAAACCTTCATGAAACTGTCAACAACAATCCACACAACATCATTAACTTGAGGCAACATTGGTAAACTAGTCATGAAATCCTACATGAAATCATCCTATTTCCACTCAGAAATATGTAAATTTTGTAAAAGTGCAACTGGTCATTAGTGTTTGACATTCACCTTCTGAAAATTAGAATACCTCATAACAAAATCAGCTACCTCACCATTCATACCCAACCATCAGTATTGATGACACAAGTCACAATACATCTTGGTGACTCTGGGATGCACTATCTGAGCTGAAGAATGAACTCCCCACATAAACTCCTCATGTATATCCACTAGAACCCAAACACAACCATGGATACACATGATATTATCCTCACCTATGGTCCAATAAAGAGTAGGTTCCTCACCTGTAACACTCTCCAATATAATTAGGGATTTCGAAACTGATAGATTCCTCACCCAAACTATGTCCAGAATGATAGAGCTCACAAATAAAGAAGATAGATACGTCTTACCCTGACTTTCATTCACCTCCAAAAGTATCTCAGAGAACAACACCATAAAATTACACTCTCTACTGTCCTACTGCACTGTCTATATCTTAGTCCTCCTGCTCAGTGCATCAGCCACTACATTTACATTACCAAACATGTAGGCATGCTTGAAGTCAAAATACTATAGTTACAACACCCACCTTCAATGCCTTATATTTATACCATGTTGTGAAAATATATACTTGAGGATTTTATGGTCAATGTACACTAAAAAAATCTCTTCTAGTAAGTAATTTATCCAACAACACAAAGCATGAAAAACCACTGGAAAAAAAGTACACCTGACTCACCCCTTGATCATCTAGATACAAACTAGAAATATGGGATTTCATTCTAACCGTCCCATAGTGCTCCAGTCTAGCTTGAATCTCTTGGACATTTCATTTACCCTTGAGAGTATACATTTCACCCTCTATTGATGTAAAAGTATACCTCTAGTGATAACAGTCAATGTAACCTCGAAAATCTACAAGCCAGACCATCCCAAGAATGAAATCAATCACTATAATCTTTAGGGAATAAAAATTATAGATGAAGTCAGACCCACCAAATTCAAGGGGAACTCCTAAAATGGTGCACATATTTCATTCTAATTACCAATAGTGTGTCTAGAATCATAACTCCCTTAGAAATCAAAACAAAAAGCCCATGTATTTTCACCACTGGTGAAGATATAAAACTATGTGATGAACCTGTATCCAAAATTTAATATGAAATAGTAAAGGCTACTTGGATCATAACTCTAAAAGTAGATGATCCAGAACCCTTCTCCTTGGGGGTAGGATTTATATAATAGAACTAAAATGCACCAAAAACTTGTGATACAACTTCACTACTCAGTGTAGGACCACTTTGATGTCTCAATGTAAGTGGTTTCTGGATACATCTACCAAAACCACAACTACCTTAGACGGATTGGCTAGCACTTATCTAGATCCATTCCTGACATAGAGTTGAGGAACCTTATCTTAAACCTAGTGTTAGAGATAACCCCTTCCATTCACAGATGGGGGGAAGGTCCTATAAAAATTCTATTCATGGACTATCCTACCACAAGGTTGGAACTAGAATGGGTTACAATTTCATTGAATCTTCATGTAGCATCACCGACCACATTGGTGACAAAGCACTGAGCTACTAGTACTCACATCTTGACTAAAAGTCATTTCTAGGGAAGCCTCGAAATGGCACTTCCTTCCAGAATATGTAGAACCACTAGGTTGAGAAACAACACTGCCCTACTCTGTTCCCCCCAGAATCTATCAGATTCAGAAATGCAATCATCACCTGGTTCACAATTTTTTTGATATAGGTAAACCTGGACATATTTAACTAGGATATGATAGCATGTTGAAGATATTACTAGAAGCATCTCACTCAAGATAGTTCATCTGTAAGGTATGTTGGAACAAAACACTATAACTCTATAAATCATGATGTGTACTCTATAACTGTCATCACTCCTGACTCTGGATGCATAAACTAACTAGCCTGCTCTTCCCATAGAGTTTTAGGGCATAAATAGTAATATAAACAGGTTTGGAAATAATGCGAACCTATCTCTCAAATCTTGTAAGCCTGGTTCAGAACATCCCACCAGCAATTTACTAGTCCACATAGCATATATGTGGGGATATTGAACATTATCTCAGTAAACATATCAATATAGTCAAAAGTTTCCAACATGGTCTTAAGACACATCTCTGTAACCTGTGGACCACCATCACCCAAAAACATGGGAGGATCATATTTATAGAACACCTGTGTTGGCTCATCCATGGTCAAGGTAGTCAGAAGTTCTCCCTAAAAGTTATGCACATAGAGGATGAAACCCTCACAGAACTGTGTGTCATCACTAGTGACCAAAATGGCCTCTAGTTCTATAGTTGATACTAAAGGAGGATAAACAAGTAGTCTATGACCCAACACCTTAGGAGTGTAGTCATATCCTCCCTCGCAGTATATGACTTGAAGTCATTGTGGTGGAATATCTCAATAATTCCAAAAAAACTCTTTATAAAAGACCAATACAGAGATTCAATGCTCAAAAGCATAGTATAGGTCAAAAAATTCCAAAAATAGTCATAACCCATAGCCTACTCCTAAATCTAGGATTGTAAAAAGGAACAATCACAACATATCTTGAAACATAGTCTCTTTCCCACTTAAAATCTTGGTTTAGGTCAAGTATTTGTTCATTATTTCAAGTTTCCATTTCATTTCCACTTGAATTCACATTCATTTCTCATTTCATTTACAAAATTCAATTATTTAGGAGGTTTAAAAAAGGGCTCACTAATTCCAACTTCATGAGGTCCCATAACACCTAATTAACCCAAAAACGGGTTCCCATTCAATCCATAAATATCAAATTCACTTTAAAAATTAAATTTTACTGGTGCATCATTTCCCTATCCATAAGGGCCCATACACCTTAAGAACTGAAAGATGGTGTCACTCCTCTATCCACTCACAAAATCTATCACAAAAACATATATATCTATCACAACACGTATCACAATAGTAATAAATTTGTAATTAATCATAAATGGAATGGTATAATACATGGAATGTGATTTCTAACAAGTGACTATATGATACAACAGATGGAATATCCTCTTCTCATCGGGTTGAAATTGAAATATTACCCAAAATTGTATCAATACTGACAAAATCAATCAAGCCCTTCATACAATGGTGAAATCAAATCAACTCTAATAGTCAATATCCTAAAAATAACAATTTCATTCAAAGAAATTTTATTTTTCCCAATAAGAGGGGTAGCTACTCCCAAATATAGCATATTACCATATTCAATTTCCATCTTATCCATGTCTATTGTTTCTAAATAGCATGAAAAGCTAAAAAATACTCCTCTTGTACCACATTGTAATGTCCCAGACTCAAATACCACTCAACAATGCCCCGACCCCAGTTTTCCACATGGTCTCAAGCACATATCCTCAAACATTAGAGGATTATAGCTTGTAGTGAGGACCTTGGTGAGTCAATGAGGAGACTATGACCTCATTACTAGAGTATATCATAGTGGAAGTCAATAACATTCAATAGTGGAAGTATATAAACAAGAATACAACTAGAAGTAAACAAGACAACAATAAATAAAAAAACATGAAATGTATCATATATAATGATACAGATGACACATGTATTTAGAAAATAGCTAAAATAGGTGCATATTATTATAATATAGTACAAGTATCCAAAAATATAAAAAAACCAAAAAGGTATCCCAATAGCATCCTAAGCCTCAGTTTGGTCCCATTCTCTCCTAATCAAAATCCACAATTGACAACCTATACTAGGGTGATTTCCCCTATCAACACATACAACCAAATAATCTATTTGCGTACCCGAAGATTCCCAAATAGGGTGTGAAATAACATCCCAATAGGTAACCACCAAGAAGACTATATAATTATATATAGCACAAAGTAATAGTCTAAACTAGTGTTAGTAAAATGTAATGTAAATGTGAATGCACAAGGTATATGATCACTGAAAATAAGTAATACCAATAGCCTCTCATGTCACCTTAAAATAAGCATCAACTCCTAAAAAGGAAACTATAAGAAGATATAAACAAGTAACATGGCCTCATCACACATCCATACATATCCTATCCACATGGCCTTACTGTATATGAATTCATATAAAACATACCATAGCCTTGCTGTATAATGTACTGTATTACATTTCCACAACCATGCCATAATAACCAAAGCATTATATATCGCACGAATGTGAAACATAATAAAGTGTAGACCATGAAGTTTTGGATCAAAGGTGTCAAATACCAATGAATACTCATCGAGTCCAATGGGAATCTCGAGAGAAAATTGTTATGGGCACTGGTTGGAGTCCTAGGAGCATGTGTACTAACATATCTTACACATTTTGAAGAAAGCCAGACCCAAGGGGTAGCAAGGCTAGAGGTATCCCAAATAATCAATACCCATGAAGTGTCACTACTCAAGCTGTACACTACCACATTTCATATCCATGGATATCCATCCATGTCATTTAAACAATCATTCATCCACTTTATACAATTTAATAATTTAATTCAATATGATTATACCCACTTGTATAATCAACTATATTTAAATCCATTCAATGAGTATAACCACACATTTAATATATTTTAAGAAAAAAAACTCATGAGTATACCCACTCATGTATTATATTTCAATTTAGTCAAGTCACATGGTTATACCCACCCATTTATCACCATTTTCCATTAAACACTTCACATAGGTATACCCACCCATTAATGATAATTCATTTTTCAATAATCCACATGGGTATACCCACCAATTAATGTAATTGATAACAAATCCATTTAATCAATTTAATCATGTTAGGCATGGAATATTATTGAAAAACAATACAAGGAGGTAGAACATCTCATAAATATGTAATTTAATCCCATTTAATTATAATTGAGCTTCCTTAAACCAGGAAAGATCAAGGACCCACCACTTGGGTGGTTTAATAAAGGTCAAAACCAAAAAAAGGCATGGAGCACCCCATGGGTGACCTCAAGTTGGGGAAAAATCACAAACACTTATGAAGGAACCTATAGTAATCCTTAATAGGTTACATTCCATAGAATTTAGAAATCTGGTTCAATTTCAAAGCCACACTAGAAAGTACAACGGGTGACGTAATGACCGATAGCTCTAAAAAGAACCAAAATATAAATGAAAAGTATAGAATACCTACCTTAGTGTTTCGCGCGGAATCCGGGGATGACCTCCTGGACGGGAGATTCAAACGTTCCGATCGGTTTCTAACGGGTTTGTTCGTAGAACCGGAAACATCCAATGATTCCACATCCGTTTGGACCTACTTTCCAAAGGCAGGCGCTCATTAGCTTGTGGGCTAATGAGGCTTAGGAATTTGCATTGGTCGAGAGGATGGGAGGTCGGACTCATCACACCTTTTTGAGGGGAATTATTGTCTACTCCGGGACTCTCTTTATAGATTTAAGTTAAGTTCGTGAATCCTTATTACATTACCAAGTATAAAATGAGCTTTCCTTTAGTTTTAACAATCAATGATTAAATATGCAAGAAATTTAGAGAATCTTTTATATGTATTCGAGGTTCTTCATCAATATAGAATCATCTATATTTGTTTAGAGATTCTTGGTCAATGGTATCCTTCAAAACATTTATATAAAACTCTCTTGGTCATTTTGATGACCAGGCTGGTTTTAAAGCCACTCAGTGGGGCACTTGAAGTTTATCGTCATTCAGAAGGACAGAGATTATTTCAATGTTGGGATCGAACCCATAAATGGGCTACCTACGTATCCTTTGTTTTGAAAAAGGAATCAGAACCCACGTAGTTCGAGGAATGGGATATGATGTTTTATGATTGATGGCTCAAAGATGAATGTCGTAATTACTTTTACACTCTAAGCTCACGTGAGTCATGCTCGGTGTGAGAAACAAGAGGTATTGGTAAAATTCAGACAATTGTGCCATAAAAGATGCAATCATAAGAATTTGTTTTGGGGCTTATGTATAGATGACTGCCCAGATAGACGAAGGTTTAGGATTTACTTTTAGGGAGAAAATCCAAGAACAGGGTCCACAAAGTTATATGTGCTTCATGGAGATTTGAATACTCTAATCTTGGGGCTTACTCCTAAGGAGGATGCCCAAATTAGGAGGGGACATATGATTGGGTTTTATTCCTGAAAAGGAAACCCAAATCAAAGGTAATTTATGACTGGTTAAGAGAAATTTTAAGAGACTTGGGGCTTACTCCTAAGAAGGATGCCCAAGATTTATGACTAGGACTTATTCCTGGGAAGAAAGCCTAGGTTAGGGGACTTGGGGCTTACTCCTGAAAAGGAAGCCCAAGGTTATGACTGAGTCTTATTCCTGAAAAGGAGACCCAGGTTAGGGATTAAGGTTTTGGGGCCTACTCCTGAGGAGGATGCCCAAGATTAAAGGACTTGATTGGGGCTTATTCTTAAGAAAGATGCCCAGATCAAAGGTTTTTATAACTGGGGATTATTCCTGAAAAGGAGACCCAGGTTAGGATTCTATCATTTTAAAGGATGAGGTTGAATGAATGAACTCTCAATCTTTGGTGACATAAAGATGTTTAAATCACTAGGGTTTTGAGAGATATTTCACAGAATTCCTTTCAGATAAGGATGTCAAACCAAGAAATCATGCCATAAATGGCTTTGAAGAGTATCTTGAAGACTGAATCTTGAATAGGAAGGGTGAAATGGCTTAAGAGGGGTAAAAATGGGCAAGGTGGGCACCCAAAAAGATAGGGGCGCGCAAGTATTAAAAGTCGCGCAAGTCCTGCGGCGGCGCGCAAGTATTGGTCGCGCAAGTATACTTGCGCGACATGAGGGATACTTGCGCGATTTTCAACCAAAGTTGAAATACTTGAGCGACTCTTTATTAAACCCTTTATCATCCTCTTGAGGTTCTTCCAGAAGAGGGACGCGCAAGTTATATTGAAGTAATTAAGTTGGCGCGCAAGTGTTTGATAAGTTTCAACACTTAGGCCTTCCTTCTTCCCTTTAGATCTTCCATTCTAGGTAAGAAATTACCTTAGAAGTGTTCTGGAAGCTTTGAGAAGAGACTTGGGCGTCGGGAGCTTCAATCCGAGTTTCTGGAAAAAGATCCTCTCGAATGGGGGGCCCACAGGGTCTATTTATAGGCAAAAGAAGACCAGGGGCGGTTACTGGGCGGTTACCAGATCTGTCGCGCAAGTCCCTTGCACGACCATTAGGGGTCGCGCAAGTATTGAGGCGGCGCGCAAGTGTACTTGCGCGACCAAGAGGGAACTTGCGCGACCTATGGGCAATGTTCTCCTTGTTCATCCCTTTGTCGATTTTTGATGTTTCTTCAAAAGATGAATCACTTTTTGCTTAGATATTCCCTTTTCTGAACTTTAGATTCCGTGACGAAAGGAGCGTCAACAAAAGTCCCCCCTCAGAGTTGGATCCGGAGGAAAATGAGGATGTAACTCTGAGGAAATCGAATCCCTCTAAAGGAAAAGGGCGGCGCACAAGTCTCCAGTGCACAGAAGTCGGTGCGCAAGTCTTCGTCGCGCAGGCATTGATCGCTCTGGGTGCGGCGCGCAGATAGGCCCTTTGGCCTATAAATATGCCGCTTCCGGCCATAGATGGCATCTGACCCCGAAATTTCTCGAGCTCTCGCCGCGCAAGTCTTTGTCGCCGCGCAAGTCTCCTATTTTCGCTGTTTCCTCACTGCCGCGCTACTCTCAAGGTAATAAGGCTTGCGCGGCACACACTTGCGCGACAAAAACTTGCGCGGCACATGTACCACTTGCGCGACATCTCCATACTTGCGCGCCTTAATGCCTTAGCCATTTTTTTCAAATTCTTTCACAAATTTTATGAAAAATAAAACCCATTTAAGAGTTTAATTTGTTCAACTTTTGTGCAGATTCAATGGTTCCCAAGGGAATTGGAACGGCTGATGAACTGGCTAGCAAGCGGATTGATGATATGATGAACATTATTGGCCATGATTATTATGATATCTGCGACAACACTCTCCCAGACTTGGCTAAGTACTTGAAGAAATATCATCCTATTTTTCCACAGAGCATCCATCTGCTTCTGTGTGGTCATGGTCATCTGCAAGGAGTCAATGTTCCAAATGCAAACAATTACACACCTGAGATGCAGCTGCACTTCTACTTCTCTATTTCGGTTATGCTGTGCATTAAGAGTAACAACAATGGTGTGAACTTTCAAATTCTTCCTCCATTTCATTCCTTTGCAGATATGAAAATGGCAAACCCATGGGCTGAAATGTTTTCCACTGCCGGTTGGTGGAGAGAAGACAAACATGGTATTAGAGCAATATCTGAAAAGAGTACTCTCTCCAAATGGCTCTTTACTTCCAATGCTCCATTCTCAAATCCACGTATCCATCTTCCAAGTCTCTTGGACAGAAACAGAGTCACTGTTTGATCAGCAGAAAATTTTCTCAAACCGCACTCAAGAACATCCTTTTACAATTGTTCCAAGAAGAGCTGGTATCACTGCATCTCTTATTGTATCCAGTTGAATGAATGAATTCTAGGTGGTTGCTAATGAAGATCGGGATGCCGTAAATCAAATGAAGTGTTATGTTTGAAAGCCTCTTGTAATTCTTGAAAGAAAAGAAGAGACTCCAGTCTGTGGATGTCCTTCTAACTCTTGTGTATCAATGAAAAACACTTTTGTCTTCAATCATTTGTACCTGCATTCTTTCATTACCTGCTTCAAATTTACTTAAGCCAATGGGCTTAGTAAGCATAGTTTGATTTTTACTAGGATTATTACAAATAACCCTACAAACTTTGAACCTTTTAACTGCTCAATATTACCTAAATCATACAAAAAATGTATATTTAGTGAGCTGGAACTTGACTTTTATTCAGAGTTCCTTTGTCTTTTGTGTGGGCAGTTTAAAGTCATGCAAGCCGGACATAAAGGGGCTAATGTTTAAGGTCGAAATAGCTTTGACCGAAAAATGGATTAAAATGGATTCAATTCCTTGACAATTTATCTGAAAACATATTTACCATACTCAAGTATGAGGGAAAAATGTAAACTATGGCTTTAAGAATATTTGAATCTGAGGAATGATATGAAAAAAGAGATAAATAGCATTAGAAGAAGTAGTTTCCAAGAATGAAGTTACTATTATTTAACAAAACCCGTTAGGGGGTTGAAATATGCAGGGCCACCTATGGGCATTGGCTGCATAGTCAAATAAAATAGCATCTTTTGGCTAACAAGTCTGTTATGTGGACTGTTTATGCAAGGCCACCTATGGGCACGTGCTGCATAGTTAGGCAAAAGAACTCTCAGAAATTTACTTTCCTAGTGCTAAAAGCCAGTGAAAGTTTATGGAGATTCAAATTTTCTAAAGCATAGAGTTTGTTGTATGGAAAGAGGTACTTGAATATGGAGAAGATATTTCCAAACAAGAATATCGAAGAACTGGATGAATATCACTCCTACGAAGGTCTGACCCAAACGTAGGGAAGAAGAATAAACCATAGACTTGAATACTTTCAGATCATGAAAAAGGATATGGGACAAATATGTTAAGGATGGCTATTTTTGCGGATCCCTACATACTGTCGTTTAAGACAAATAAGGACAAAAGAGGCATTCTTCCTAAGAATGAAGTTACTATTATTTAACAAACCCGTTAGGGGGTTGAAAACATGCAGGGCCACCTATGGGCATTGGCTGCATGGTCAAATAAATAGCATCTCTTGGCTGACAAGTCTGTTATGTGGACTGTTTATGCAAGGCCACCTATGGGCACGTGCTGCATAGTCAGGCAAAAGAATTCTCAGAAGTTTGACATTTTTGTGACTATAAGTCATGAAAAGGGTTATGAAGATCTAAAAATATTTAAGGTTAGGATTATAATACATAAAGATGGGTATTTTCCAATGTATATAGAGATACATAGGTCAATGAAAACCATAATCATGTTGTGGCTGGGTCCTGAATTGAAACTTGGACTTCACTACGTATCTCATAAGAATGAGAATCAAGCCATACGTAGTTCTTGAAATGCAGTTTAACGTCGTGTAGGACGAAAGTATGAGTAATCTTAGTTTAAGGTCATAGAATTCGGACCATAATAATGAATACACAGTGTGTGTTTTCATGAAGACTTTTCAGCCAAGGGACTGAAAGTGAAATTTGGGGTTAGGCCCAAAAGACATGGGACTGGATTCGAGGGACACTCGAATGTTCCTATGTATCCCATAAGGATGGGAATCAAGTCCACGTAGTTCTAGAGATACCCTTTGTACAAATTTGGTTCGTACATGTGAAGGGTGAAAAGAGACTTTAGTGCAATGATGGTTTTAACCTAAGATAAAAAGTTTAGGCATTACCATGTATGTACGTAGTCTTTTGAAAATGAAAACCATGATTGAAAAAGAATCAATGTTAATAATGGTTCCTTCTCAAATGAGGAAATCAAAGAATATTGTAGTTTATTGTCGTACCGGACAAAAGTATTGTATATTTTAACGTCATATAACAAGGACGAAAGTGAATCAATGTAAAGATATTGATTCCAGGGGTGGTTTCACAAATCATCATCTATGAGATGGTGGTGAACCAATGTGAAGAGATTGTTTTTGGGCTTGAACCTTTTAGAGGTTGCCTACATACCCAGCCTGGAGGGCAAGGATCAAAGTCCGTGTAGTTCAATTAAAGAATGAATCAATGATCAAGTTGTTCTTGTGGACAATGATCTAATAAAAAAATGTTGTTTGGGACTTGCACATGGTTAGTGGCCCAAAGTGAGTGTTATGGTTGATGTTCGCTCTAAGCTCACGTGAGTCATACTCGGTGTGAGAAACAAGAGTTAATAACAACCTTAACGATGTACAGTTTAATGTCATGTAGGACATAAAAAAGGGGACTATGCAGTTTAAAGTCTTGCAGTTAGGACTATTGGTGCTGCACAGTTTAGTGTCATGTAGCAGGGACAAAATACAGTTTAATGTCATGTAGGACCTATCAAGGATTTTCTGTACAGTTTAGCGTCATGTAGTTAGGACGATGGGGACAATACAGTTTAACGTCATATTGGACGAAAGGGGGATTGTGCAGTTTTAATGTCATGCTGGACTTTTGATGATTATATAGTTTAACGTCTTTCTGGACGTGAGGGACTTTTTACAGTTTAACGTCATGTTGGACGATAAGGGAACTGACACAGTTTAACGTCATGTTGGACGATGAAAGTGCCATACAGTTTATTGTCATGTTGCTAGGACACAATATAGTTTAATGTCATCTCGGACAAAAATATAGGAACTTCTATACAGTTTGTTGTCATGTAGGACAAAATCAGGGACTATGCAGTTTAAAGTCTTGCAGTTAGGACTATTGGTGCTGCACAGTTTAGTGTCATGTTGCAGGGACATAAGTGCGAATATTTTAAGGTCATATGCATGGACCGTACAGTTTATCGTCATGCTGGACGTATTATAGTTTAGTGTCATCTCGGACAGAAGTGTGACACAGTTTAATGTCATGTTGGACGAAGTTGTAGTTTAAGGTCATACTGGACCATGGTGTAGTTTAAGGTCATACCGGACCTTGGTGTAGTTTAAGGTCATACCGGACCTTGGTGTAGTTTAAGGTCATACCGGACCTTTGTGTAGTTTAAGGTCATACCGAACCTTGGTGTAGTTTAAGGTCATACCGGACCTTGGTGTAGTTTAAGGTCATACCAGACCTTTTCTGTATGAACCAATTGTAAGTCTTGGTTCTGGGAACAATATTTTTTGTTTATACAAAATACTTCTTCAGAAATCTGGCATTAGTTGGAGTCGTGATGTGTTCTCCATCCATTGAGATTAAACAGAACCAAAGATTAACTCTTCGTATGATAAAGACTCTGCCTGATTAGCCTGTTTAGGCTGTGCCGTTTGATGGGGCGGTGCCCGTGGCTTTGAAGTAGATGGCATGAAATCTGCCAGAGTCAAAGACAATTTAGGCTTTGATACATACTCATCTTCTCCTGATTCCTCTTTCTTCTTTGAATTGCGCTGCCCTTTTGAGGATTTGTCCTTTGATGGAGGCTTTACTGCAGCTTTTGTAGGAGACACAATTGGCTTTTTCAATTGTGTTCGCAAAATGGAATGGGTCCGATTGATTGTCTTTCTGACCATCCAATCATCATATTTTTTCGCAGTTTTGCTTTTGACTTCCTGCCACTCGCCTCCTTCCTCTGGATCTGTAGTGGTAATACACGCTACATGAGCTGAAGAACCCTTCAATTTGACTTGTCCCAAGTCAACCATCTTTTGTAGGAGGTCTTTAAAGACAAAACACTCCTGGATGGGATGTCCCAACATTTGATGAAAGAGACAATAATTGGGACGGTCTTCATCTCCTTCCTTGTTTGGTCTCTTCGGCACTGGTAATTGAACCAAATTATTTTCCAGGGCTGAAATGAAGTAACCAGGAACTTGCTCACTTCGGAAAGAGTATGTTTTACTCTTCATATCCTCAAATTGTTTTCGTCGTTGATCTTTTTGATCATTTGGACGAAACATCCTTTGTTGTTGGCGTTCAGGAGGTGGAGCCCTTCGAGAAGATGAAGGTTTTGAAGTAGAAATAGGTACAGGTGCCTGTTTAAGCATAACTGTAGCAGTTTCTGCTTTACCCATTCTTCTTCCTGGAGCTGATGGAATTACACGAGATTTAACCTTAGCCTGCATAAGGGAATCTTCAATCTGTTGAGCGATTGAAGTAAGGTCTCGAAACCCTCCTGTGTATTTCACAGGGATCAATGACGTGCGTAATTCGTCACGCAAATTTGCCACACAGATTGGCAACAATTCCTCCTGAGGGAGTGATAAACTCAAGGAATACGTTAATCCCTTCCAACGAGCAATGAAATCAGAGACTCTTTCATTCTCCCTTTGCTTGCAGTTTGTAAGATCGAAAACTGTCGTTTTTGGAAAAGTTGAGCTGAACTGAAGAAGGAATTTTTGACGAAGATCCTCCCATCCGATGACTGACCGGGATTTCAAGCTTGTATACCAGACAAAAGCTGGTCCTTGCAAGGTTCGCACGAAGCATCTGAGTTTCACTGCTTCTTGTTGCTCTGGAGTTCCCATCATAGGATCACAACAAGACACGTAATGCGTCAAATGTTGTTCAGGGTCACCTGATCCATTGAAAGTAGGGAAAATAGGGTTTCCAAAACTGGATGGAGGAGAAATTGAATCTACCCATTCAGGGTAAACTTTCTTTTCAGGTTGAACTTGCGCCCATTTCCCTTCCATAGTTTCTAACCAAGCTGTTAATGACTCAATAGTAGTTATTAACTTTTGAGAAACGTCAGGTTGAACTTGGTTTTGGGTATGTGCAATGAATGGAGCTTGGACAGCCGTAGAGGTTGGTGCTGCAACTAATGGTAGTGCTGCCAACCGTTGTTGTGTTTGACCCGTAGGATTAGACCTCTGTGGGTGTACTGATAAAGGAGGATATTCCTGATCCATCTCAGTAGTTACAACAAATTCCTTCGGCTGTCGGATTTCAGCATTCTTAAGAAGAAGACTACTCTGAAGTAGTTCTGCATTCAACCTTCTTAATTCTTTCATTTCTTCCTCCTGTTGTGCAAGCCTTTGCTCTAATGAGAGCGATTGACCTCCTTCAGAGGAAGGGTGATAAGTAACCTGATTCTTTCCTTTCCCCTTATTGGATCCTTTTCGGAGAGGGGGAAGTGGGTTACTTGAAGGAATACCCAGATTTTGGGTAAGCCTTTGATTACGTGTGCGCACACCTTCTTCATTTAGGTCTGTGTGCGCAACTTCTTGAGCAGGAACCTCTTCGTCTGATCCCTCTGATTGAGCCTCATCTGGTGAATCAGCAGCAACGGCAGTGATGAAATTAATGGATGCATATTTCATGGAATCCTTTCTATCAGCATTTCTGTGATATTGTCTCCTTTTATGTCCATGATAAGGCATGGCATTCCGTTGACTTGATCCCTCAGGAATTTCTTGGAGAACCGTCACTTGGAGAGAATCTCCTGACATCTTGGCTCTTCGTTCCTCTTGAGGCTTATTCCCTAATCGATAGAATACTGACTTTCTCTGAGGGAGAGATTGAAGATTTGAAAAAGTCCCCAGTCCGGTGGACTGGGGGTGTTCCTGTTGCTTCCGCTCAACTCCTCGAATCCCATTCGTTGATTCTGAGGGTTGGATTAGAGAAGTCCCCAGTCTGGCAAGCTGGGGTGTCTCTTGACATGCTATGTCTGAGATCTTTTTAAAATCTCTCTTGATCTTGCGAATCTTAGTTCGGAAATTAGCTGGATGCATTAACCTGTATCCACTTTTATCACCTGGTTCAACAGACCGTTGGATGATTTCCGAAACTTCTGTCATTTGATGACGTGTTTTCTCCAGACGAGAGGCTTGCGCAATATTCTCGCCTGCTTGATGTAGGAGCAATTCAACAACCTGTTCTCTATATACTTGATTTTGAGAGGAACTAGTTGAAGCTTGATCTCGAGCAAGATTTTTATTGTGAACAAAGCCCATTGACTGTGGCCGGCCATGGGCAATAACATTGCATGAGACCATTTTCGGCGGGCTTTGCTGACCGGAAAGCACTGTGAAATGTAGTGCTCCGTGAATACCCCATCCTCTGATATGAACATTAGATGGAGCATTGGAAATTAACTGACGCAATCTTCTTAGTGCGCCAAGGCATGAACGTTGAAGGGTTCTCTGTTGCTTTTCAGCCTTCGGATACCGAGAGACTGATAGAGATGCCAAATCAATCTGGCGTTGTAACCCTTCTATTATCTTAAGATGATTTTCATATTCATCGTAAGATAATACCTTCTTCTTTAATTGACAAAGAGTTTTCCATATGTTGAGACGAATATCATGGATTCCATCATCCGTCAACATCTTTGGAATGTCATACTGTGAGTCAACCAAAGGCCAAAACATGACTGGTACTTCACCTTTTGCCAGTTTTTTCCTCATGTGCAGCATTTCCTCTTTATCATTAAATGAAGATTCTTCTACCTGTTTGGACCAGAGTTGGTGTTTCCTTGTTGCTTCATTGGATTCAACAAGATTGGTAGAGGAATCACTATTCATGCTGGAAGATGAATGACCCAGGGAAGGTTCGGAGAATAACCTGAACCCCAAGCTATCTTCTGATGGAGAAAGAGTTTCACCTGCCGATAGTAAAACTTCAGACATGACTGGTTTTACGTTTGCAAGTGCCTCGAGATAGGAGGGCTTTCTCGTCACTACATTGCCTTCTGAAGAATTTTCGAGACAATGTGAATCACTACTGCGGAGAGGACTTTCGCAGCGAAGTTCATCACCATGAGGAGGACCTTCATGATGGGTTACAACAAAAGATGAGATCTCTTGCTCCTTGGTCTTCTGACCACATAGAGGGTTCCTGTGGTTCTCATCTGAAGAAGAAACTTCAAGATTGACCGAATTTTCATGAAGCAAGTCTTCATGAGGAAGTGTCTGTTGAAGACCTTCGGGATTAATGTTCCTGTTATTGGGAACTGAGGGAGTAGAATCTTGAATTCCGACAGATAAATGTCTGAGGGCTTCAAGAACTCCAGCATCGAGCAAGGCCTTGTTTCAGATTGGCCTTTGATCTCCTGACTGTGTTGGGCGGATCTTTTTCTTAGATGCCTTCTTACTCGCTTTAGAAATCACTTGATGACGAAAGTGATTGCTCTGAGCAGGTGTATGTGCCTGATCAGGAAAGATGGTCAGGTTAGGCTGACGATCATCACTCAAATCAGGTGTATGTGCCTGACTTGGTTGTCCATATGATATGGGGGAGTAGGCCCCACAACCCTCTTGGACTGGAACAGATGTGTGTGTCTGTTCCGGAGTGAATTGTTGATGTGTCACTCCACTGCTAGGGATAGATTTATGTGTCTGTCCCTGAGATGATGCTGAAGCTGTTATGATATCCTGGCAAGCATCCAGAATATGAGCAGGAATTTGCTTCTGCTCTTTCACCATTGACAAAATATGTTTGGTGACTTCAGCCGCCGGAACAGGGATATACGTCCATTCCGGTCTTGGAGTAGGTGTATGTGCCTGCTCCTGTCCTCCTTTTCCTGTCAGTGAATTCTGACAGTACTCAAGTGTGGAGGTAGAGAGTTTAGTCTGCCTCCTGTTTGTCGTCGGGACTTTCCGACTGACTTCTCCATGCGCTACCAAGCGAGACTGTTGGTAGGCTTGATTAGTATTAGCAGGTGTATGTGCCTGCTGATTACACTTCGTCAAACGCGGTTGACGAGATCCACCATATGTAGTCAGACGAGCCTGCTGACTAACTGCTGATGTATAAGCAGGTGTATGTTCCTGCCTATGGTACTCCGCCGGAATTGCCTGGCGGGATCGGCTTGATGCTGCCAGACGAGTCTGCTGGACAGCGGGATTAAAACGAACAGGTGTGTATGCCTGCTCGTTATTTGCCACCAAGTTAGGTTGGTGGACTTCTCCGGAGATGGCAGGGATGACAACCTGCCTATTGTTAACCGGATTCCGTCTCTGGCGATTCATCTTGCCTGCTCGGGTTCGAGGAACCTGAGCTGAACGCCTGGATTCGGTACCCTCATCATGTTGAGGGCGCACTACCGCACGAGTCTGGCGGCGATTGTTGATGGGAGCCCTTGAGAAGGACTCTTGTCTCTTTGAATTAAGGTCCTGCGGGACCTGCTCATTCACTTCCTCGGAGTAAGGGAGTGAATGGAAATTGCGTTCCGGGGATAACGACCCGAAACGGTTGGAGACGGTAGTCAGCACCGTCTGCTTCTTGATTGCTGGTCGCCGTTGTCTGGACGACCAGGTAGAATTGTTAACTTGGAGGGCTTGACGAGCGGCCTCCAGAGTTGGGATAGTACCGTTGCGACGGTACTCCTTAACCAGTGCATTAGAAACACAGCGTTGAAGACGCTGAGTTGGTGATGTCATCCTCAGAGCGGATGACGTTCCAGCAGGAGTAGCAGTATTGGTTTTCACGGCAGCAGACCTCACAGTAGAGGTGTTCCCAGCAGCAGTATTCACAGGGGTGAACTTAAGGAAAGCCATTTTTTGTAGAAGATCTTGAAAAAAAGAGTGCCTGTTCCATGTAACAGACATAATCAAGATGAATCCGGCTACTGCATCTTTTGGATGATCATATGTCAATGATTGCCTTGTTGGCCCAAAGGGCCTAACAGATAAGAAGAACATCACTTTAACTTGGTTAAGGATTCACGTCGGGTTCACCATTTTTGTTTCGCGCGGAATCCAGGGATGACCTCCTGGACGGGAGATTCAAACGTTCCGATCGGTTTCTAACGGGTTTGTTCGTAGAACCGGAAACATCCAATGATTCCACATCCGTTTGGACCTACTTTCCAAAGGCAGGCGCTCATTAGCTTGTGGGCTAATGAGGCTTAGGAATTTGCATTGGTCGAGAGGATGGGAGGTCGGACTCATCACACCTTTTTGAGGGGAATTATTGTCTACTCCGGGACTCTCTTTATATATTTAAGTTAAGTTCGTGAATCCTTATTACATTACCAAGTATAAAATGAGCTTTCCTTTAGTTTTAACAATCAATGATTAAATATGCAAGAAATTTAGAGAATCTTTTATATGTATTCGAGGTTCTTCATCAATATAGAATCATCTATATTTGTTTAGAGATTCTTGGTCAATGGTATCCTTCAAAACATTTATATAAAAGTCTCTTGGTCATTTTGATGACCAGGCTGGTTTTAAAGCCACTCAGTGGGGCACTTGAAGTTTATCGTCATTCAGAAGGACAGAGATTATTTCAATGTTGGGATTGAACCCATAAATGGGCTACCTACGTATCCTTTGTTTTGAAAAAGGAATCAGAACCCACGTAGTTCGAGGAATGGGATATGATGTTTTATGATTGATGGATCAAAGATGAATGTCGTAATTACTTTTACACTCTAAGCTCACGTGAGTCATGCTCGGTGTGAGAAACAAGAGGTATTGGTAAAATTCAGACAATTGTGCCATAAAAGATGCAATCATAAGAATTTGTTTTGGGGCTTATGTATAGATGACTGCCCAGATAGACGAAGGTTTAGGATTTACTTTTAGGGAGAAAATCCAAGAACAGGGTCCACAAAGTTATATGTGCTTCATGGAGATTTGAATACTCTAATCTTGGGGCTTACTCCTAAGGAGGATGCCCAAATTAGGAGGGGACTTATGATTGGGTTTTATTCCTGAAAAGGAAACCCAAATCAAAGGTAATTTATGACTGGTTAAGAGAAATTTTAAGAGACTTGGGGCTTACTCCTAAGAAGGATGCCCAAGATTTATGACTAGGACTTATTCCTGAGAAGAAAGCCTAGGTTAGGGGACTTGGGGATTACTCCTGAAAAGGAAGCCCAAGGTTATGACTGAGTCTTATTCCTGAAAAGGAGACCCAGGTTAGGGATTAAGGTTTTGGGGCCTACTCCTGAGGAGGATGCCCAAGATTAAAGGACTTGATTGGGGCTTATTCTTAAGAAAGATGCCCAGATCAAAGGTTTTTATAACTGGGGATTATTCCTGAAAAGGAGACCCAGGTTAGGATTCTCTCATTTTAAAGGATGAGGTTGAATGAATGAACTCTCAATCTTTGGTGACATAAAGATGTTTAAATCACTAGGTTTTTGAGAGATATTTCACAGAATTCCTTTCAGATAAGGATGTCAAACCAAGAAATCATGCCATAAATGGCTTTGAAGAGTATCTTGAAGACTGAATCTTGAATAGGAAGGGTGAAATGGCTTAAGAGGGGTAAAAATGGGCAAGGTGGGCACCCAAAAAGATAGGGGCGCGCAAGTATTAAAAGTCGCGCAAGTCCTGCGGCGGCGCGCAAGTATTGGTCGCGCAAGTATACTTGCGCGACATGAGGGATACTTGCGCGATTTTCAACCAGAGTTGAAATACTTGAACGACTCTTTATTAAACCCTTTATCATCCTCTTGAGGTTCTTCCAGAAGAGGGACGCGCAAGTTATATTGAAGGAATTAAGTTGGCGCGCAAGTGTTTGATAAGTTTCAACACTTAGGCCTTCCTTCTTCCCTTTAGATCTTCCATTCTAGGTAAGAAATTACCTTAGAAGTGTTCTGGAAGCTTTGAGAAGAGACTTGGGCGTCGGGAGCTTCAATCCGAGTTTCTGGAAAAAGATCCTCTCGAATGGGGGGCCCACAGGGTCTATTTATAGGCAAAAGAAGACCCCGGGCGGTTACTGGGCGGTTACCAGATCTGTCGCGCAAGTCCCTTGCACGACCATTAGGGGTCGCGCAAGTATTGAGGCGGCGCGCAAGTGTACTTGCGCGACCAAGAGGGAACTTGCGCGACCTATGGGAAATGTTCTCCTTGTTCATCCCTTTGTCGATTTTTGATGTTTCTTCAAAAGATGAATCACTTTTTGCTTAGATATTCCCTTTTCCGAACTTTAGATTCCGTGACGAAAGGAGCGTCAACACTTAGCTCTATAGAGGAGTGCTCATCTAGTATCAAGTAATGATTCTACTTGGTTTAGGATAAATATAAAGAATCGATGAAGAATGAGAAATTTTGGCATATGAGCCTAAATAAAAATAGCACAACCGATATCCTGAAGAACAAGGAATGGATAAAATGGAATTAATATCATTTTGGTGTGGATCTAACGAGACATATGATGAAAGAAACAGTTTATGAATTTGAAAATGGGAGTAAATCTTACATTAGGCTCCTTAGGGTTGATATTGTGTGTGATAAAGGATATGTGATGACTTCTATTCAAAAAACAGAGCCCCATACCTATTTTTTTTTTAAAATTCTCGAGCATTTACATGATTTCTAAATTCCTTACACATCCTATAACTCAGAGGTTTCATCCCCATGAAACCCCTTATGTGACGTGAATGGTCTATGACATACCATTATACATCATGAGATTGAAATACATGTCATTTATTCTAATTACACATCATGTAATTGGCATGTACCCAACATTCAGACATCTATCCCCTTCCTTCCCAAGAACTACCCAACCAGACCACGACCTAGAATAGGGTTTAATATAGAAAAAGAAGCATTCAACTAGATATAAGGATCTTTACCTCATGAAAAAATTAGGATCTTACATGTAAAGATAAGTTCAGTTATATAAATTCATTACATATAAAGAAGAGACCATTTCCTTTTAGTTCACTCATTTTGTACAACTGATTTAACGATAATAATTTATTAAGAATACCATTAATAAGTTCTTATATTTTATATAAATAACCTTAATGATATAATAGAAATATTATTTATCCTTCAATACCATCCTTATATCCATCCTTTATAGATAGTAAAGGAAAACGAAACAAATTGTGATATGGAGGTGATAGTCTGCATAATGCATGAAAAACATTTTTCTTTTTTTAATGGATGGGGTATATGAATACACAATAATAGTACCCTTAATATAATAACATTAAAGTATATAAATTATACTAATACTATTTTATTAGAGTGGTTAAAATAAAATATAATGAATTTTATTAAGAATAAAAACTAATTAGTTGATAATACTCACATGAGGGACTTAAATTTCCCTTGGAAGTATCCTTGGAAATAAAGGAATTATTCTTAATAATGGTGACTATAATATTTCTAAATATGAGAGAGGGTTTTAGGAGGATAAAAATGGAACATTTTAAAGGATAAATTCTATGTTAATGTGTTTCTTATGGAGGTTAATATGTTACCCTTTTATAACTAAGATGAAGGGTAGTTTTTAAAGTAACCTATACATTTCAATAATGTATGGTTACTATTCAAGTGAAAAATACAAAAAAATGGAAAAAAGGAGGATATTAAAATGAATGTGGGTCAAAAATAACCACAAAAACACCATTTTGAGACAACTTTGAGTGTTTTATGGACTTTTGTTTTAACTTTATTCCTTTTACCCAAATTCACTTTAACCTTGGTAGTTAATTTTTAAACCACAGTAATTAATTTTAATAGAAAATATTAAGATTGATATTTTTACCTAATTTAATAATTATAAATTAAAATTCTAAAATAATTTTATCAAATAAAATTTGGAATTGTGAAAAATGTTAATTTTTAAATAAATAAACTTAATCATGTATAAATAGTTTTAAGAGAAATAATATTTTTATGATTTAGATTTATATATAAGGTAAAATTATCATGGAAAATGATTTTAATTACATAAATTGAATTATTATAAAAAAAATAAAATATATGAGGCTTATAAGGAAATCTAAAACCGAATATCTCTTGGAAAATAATTGATTCAAAGAAAATACCAAAAATATTTTTTTATATTAAATTAACATTTTAATTAGTTATAAAAATGTATTCCAAATGTTTTTTAATTTTAAAAAAATATTTTAAAATTAATAATGTTATTCCAATGACTGTTATTTTATTAATTAATATTTTTTATAAAATTACATGTCATTATTACATAATGTTAAAGCTATACAAATTAAATGTTTTGTTAAAACTGTATTTTTCAACTAAAAACTAATATTTTTATAAAAAGATAAAAAATTCATGTTAAGAAAATTTTTATGAGTAATTTAAAAATTTAGTTCATTTTTATTAACTTAAAATTTCAAAATTTACAAATCAAATTTTTGAATAATATTATAAAATAAAATTGAAAAATAATTTAAATTGAAAAATGATAATTTCAAATCTTGACTATTATTATTCTTATTTAATATCATTAACCAAATAAATTAGTGTAAACAAATTATTAATATAAAATATAATTTTACCCTAATCATATGTTTTTTGAAATCAGAATGCGCAACACATTAACGTATTTTTTTAGAAAAACACTTTTGTAAACAATAAATAATATTATTATCATTTTTAGGTAAAATAATTGAATTTCATTCATTTCAAAAGTAACCTTTATTTTATACATATATAATTCATAAATAATTCACTCTTATGCATTTATTCTAATTAAACAACTTATTTCATAATGGTTATGCATAACAATTTATATTTTATCTAAATATATCTTTATTTCATTTAAGTTTAGTGTTTTGTGTGGAGAAATCTATAAAACACATTAACTTATTTAAAGGTAAATATATATTATAATATTAGGATTTTTCATCCTCCTCCACATAAATAAACAATGTCATCATAATTTGAATTATTACCTTAAAAAATTATCTCAGAGTATCCATAGGTTATAAATAGCTTGTGGTATGAATATTACACACATAGGGAAGTCTAGGAAAATCACTTATATTAATATATATATATTAAGTTTCCTCCCCACCATTTGAGTAAAATACATATCCTAGTTTGCTGTTAAGATATATTTTATTTCTACTTGAGTTTATTGGCAGAATTGTAGTAATAAATTATCAATGAATGGTATGAAATATGATTCGTTATTTTGGTAAGTGGTATGAATATTTAATGAAATACCATATGTAAAACCCCAAAAATTTATGAAAAACATATTTTTAATTAAATTTAATTTCTTTTATAACTTCCATTACGTCAAACATCGAGCCAAAACAAGCCATGAAATATTATTTTTTAAATATGACCATTATAACATAGCCATTATATTGGCGTGTATGAATAATATTAACTTAATTATGAAATATATATAAATGTATTAATATATATATATATATAAATTATTATAAAATAATCACTCAAATTTTATTAAAGTCATTTTATTCTTCAAAAATTAATTTTTCTAAAAATGTTATTATTATTTTTTACAAGAAAATGTTATTATTGATATTTGAAATTATTAAGAATTTTATTTTATAAAATAAAATCCGTTTTTAATTATAATATTAAATTTTTTTGGGATAAATGTTTGATAATTTTCTGAAAATATTAGTAAATTGTTAAAAAATATTGATTTTTATAGAAAACTGTATTCTTTTCATTCACTTAAAAAGTTACATTTTTTAAAATGGTTTCAAATTAATATTAGTTCTATTATATTTTAAATAATACAATTAATTTCATTAGAATCAATTTTATGTTTCAATTTGGTATATAAACATTTTTATACCAAAAAATGATTTTTTCTAAATTTTTTTGATACGCACAATGTGTTTTTATCTTAATAAACTAAGTTGATCATTATTTGTGAATTATTTTTAGTAAATTTTTATTTTATACAATCAATTTTTTTAACATTCCTATAATATTTTTAATATTTTAGAAATAATAATAAATCATGTTTTATGATTAAAAATGTATTTTTTTAGAAAGAAGTTTTTTTCAAATTTTAACACTTACATTAAAATTTATTTCTTCCATTTATAAGTATTGAATTAAATAAAATTAATAACATATTTATAATCTTTAGGTTCAAATTTGGTAAATGTTCCCCATTTATTTTTGGTTAATATGAATAGTAACATTTGTAAAATTTATCGCTTCGGTATAGGGTAAATCCAATTAATGAAGATTAAAAATAAGTAATAAGTCAAAAAATCTTCATAATAATTCATATTGGATGAATATAATTATAAAATGAACAACTTATGTTCTAAATATAGTTTTTTAGACACATATCCATGAAAATGACTTTTAAATTATTTAAATAAAAGAAAGTTACAAAAATGTCACTCTCTTTGTTTTTAATATATCTTATGTTTCCAAATAGGAAAAAAGTATGTTATGAATGAATATAATTGTACAATTTTATATTAATAAAACTATTTTATTGATAATTTTTTTTAAATTTTTAGTAATTATATAATGAACTTAATTTCTAATGCAATATTGATTTAGTATCAGTCTATTTAATAAAAAAATATAATAAATTATTTAAAAAATATTAAAAGTGATATAATTTGAATGAGTTAATATAGCCCTTGAATTTTATCGATATGTAGGTAATATTACTTAGCTTTTAAATCAACATATTCAAATAACCCCTTTTTATTAATGAATTTAATGGTAAATTAAATGACTAGTTTCAAAACTCAGAATAATGAAATTTTATCAAAATAATATTTTATTAAATTATTTAAAAGTAAGAAAAATATTTAAATAAGATAATGTGGATATGATATTCTCTAAAGTGTAATAAATATTCCATACATGGTCCAATTTGCATCTTATAAGTACAATTTACAACCCTTTAATTTTAAAATAGTTGTTATCATAGTTAAAATTCAAATTGGTTAATTAAGGGTCAATCAAAATGACAAGGTTTAAAATAACACCAAAAAATGTCTAAATTATATTATTTGATGTTATTACTAAACTATATTACCATATAATATAATAAATGACTATTTTGAGGAATTTTTATTGATAACAAATTTATAATATCTTAATATTTTGAAAAATCTTCACAGTGCCTATGACATAAATTATAAAAGGGTGCCACCTCCATCACTTCTTCACACCACTTTAAGCCTTATAGATCAGAAAACCACTACCAAGTTCTATTCTATATTAAACTATCCATGTTATAGAGGTTCTGGTCTTCCAAAAAGACCAACCCTAGAGTCATTTATGGGATATCTAAAGTAATTGTTTCAAAGAAGAGGCAGTTAGAGTGCTTTTAAAGAAAGGGAAACTCAAGGTATTGGTTTTATGTTATAATATCATTGTTTATCAAAATTTTTTATGATTTTGTTTTTAATTATGACATATTATCATGTATCCCTTAAGAATTTCCTCACTTTCCTTATAATTTGGTTATTTATTTTAAATACATCTTTTCCTTTAATTTTTCCCATCTCATATACTCAAGATAATAAATATATATTTTCAATGAAAATCGACTTGATTTATCTCTTCTATAAAACAACCTTTTATTTTATATCCATGTTTTCGTATTTTTTTAAAAAGGTTTTTATCTTCTCTTATGATTATTTAAATTCATTTTTAACCATGTTTTACTTTTTATAAAATATTTTGAAAGGAATATTTTTTTTTTAATTTTGAAAAATAAGTACTTTGAAACTTTTCCAAAAAAATTATAGATGGAATTTATTTTATAACTTATACGATATTTAATATTTTTCTTTCCATCATGTATAATTGTTTCTTCAAAGATTACATTATAAGTCCACTTTATTCTTTTCAAATAAAATGTTTTCATTTATTTTTATGTAGTTTTTTTAATATGTGATTTCAAAATGGAAAGGTTTTTTTCTTAAATAATGTTTTTGTGTTGTTTTAGTGGTATTTCTATTCATTAGATATTGTATATATTGATTTAACTTTTATTTATTTGGGATATGTCCTAAAGATACCATATTTATTCTTTCTCTAGATGTTTTATGTTTATGATGAAAATATGTTTTTGAAACTCATTTCTTTTAAATGGGTTACACCATAATGAAATTTTTATGAAACCCATTTCTTTTAATGGGTTTTTGAGATTATGAATGTTTTATGATATTGTGACACAAATATGTTAAAGTTTCATTATATAATGGGTAGGACCTATATCTCCCTTCAATGCATTGGATAATGATGAATACCTCATCAGTTAATTATGTTATGCATGAAACTATCTTCATATGTGGACCTAGTTTTCATGTCCATACTATTAAGAATGGGCTTGGATTTAAGATATATAATATTATTCATAGACCTAGTTTTATTTATATATGTTTACTCGAGGGAATGATTTCATGTCCTTAACTTAATTAATAAACCTATTTTTATTTATACTTTTTGATAAAGGTATGATATTATGTGTATTACACAAACTCAATTCTCATGCCAATTTTGTGCTCTCATGGATTTTGTTCTTTTATTCCCTTATGATTCATAACTTATAATCTATCATAATTTTTCCAATGACTCAAGATTATGATCTACGATATAAATGATATATATTTCAAAGGATAAGATCATGTTCTCATGTCCATATGATCATGTTATGCTTATATGATCATTTATACCTACCTTATTTGATTTTACTGAGCATTTGAGCCCACCCTTTTTTATGTTTCCTTTATCGAGGTTATGAAAAATGGTTTTAGGAATGATATGGCTAAGATGTTTTGTAGTTACTAAGGACATAATGGGAGACTCTTTTGAACCAGTTGTTTATGTGTCCACGTTTCCAAAGATACTAGACCTATATAATCCTGGTGTGTATCATTATGTTATATATTTAATATTCATCTAATAAGATTTAATATCTATATTTGGAAAGTATTAGTTTCTATATTTTGTATCAAATCAAGTTTTATTTAACCTTTGTAAACTAGGATGAGAAAACATTAGTAAGAAACTTTTGGATAAGTCTAAGTATGAGATAATATCTTAAATTCTTGGTAATGATCATGTATAACCTAGGTCAAACCTAAGGCTTAATAGATTTAAAATAACGTGTCTTGATTTAGGCATCCAATGAATTATTTTTCATGATTATGTGGTTTTCCACTATGATTATCATTTCTCACACTATGTTTTTTAGATTTAGTCAATGGATGGAACTCGAAGGACTCGTACAAACAAAAAATGAGATGTCAAATTAAATGACCATCCTCCTAAGTAGATTAATGTATTAATATAGAGGATGAAATATCTTGCGACTATTATCACTCAACTATCACAAACAATTGGTTCTAATATAGATCATATTGAACTTCTGAATGCACTGAGGCAATAGAAACATGTTATTGATTACTTTATGTGAAAAAATTCAAGCTCCTTATATGGGTCTTTTGATCAACTAGTTTTTGAAAAATGTATCATTGTGATGGAAAATATATTTTCCATTATACAGTGTTTGGACCACCAAATAGTTGTGCTAGCAATTTATCATTTGTAAGGTGAAACAGATCAATGAGGGAATATTATTAAGAATATGAGGAATGTGGATGAAATTTACTCCATGTAATGGGATGAATTTATGGGAATAATTTTCATTAATTAATACCCTTATATTATATGTAAAAAAATAGAGATGTAACTCTGTGAGCTTGAGAAGAAGTATAATTAATCCATTGGAACCTATGAGAAAATTTTACAAGAATTTTTAATTATGATTTAGGTTTAATCATCATCCCTAGAAGAAAAAAATGAATGATTATTTAGTTCTTTGAAACTAATTCTTCTTAAATCATTATCCATAAGGAACTTTAGAATCTATTAAGAAATCATTTTATGTGCACAAAAGTGAAAATGGAAGTTATAAACCCTCAAGCTTATTATGATAAAAAAAGATGGAGATTCGTGGAAGCTCAAGTAATTTTTTACATGGGTGTAAAAAAATTTCAACCTCATACTTGCAAAAAAAATATAGGATGAAGCACTCAGATGAATTTCGGAAAGGAACAATAACATGTTTTAAGTTTTGGAATCCTGGCTATCGAACAAGTGAATGTCGTAGCGATGTAAAGAGGCTAGTTAATGAAATTAATTGAGGGAGATAGGCTAAAAAAATACACCAATCAAACTTATATTATATAAATTAAAATAATTTTGTAATTTTGTGAATGAATTCTACAATCCAAGGGAAAATTAATATAATAGGGCACAACAACCTTTGAAGTCAAAGGAAAAAATGGAAATCATAAGAAATTACAACTGTTGAAGTGAATCATGATATTTTGGGCACTATAATCCTCCAATATATAATTAGGGATTCCATTTTAATGTTTTTATGAATATTACTTATGAGGAAATTATCCTTAATGAATTTTTATGTGATTCTAAGTATTTTTAGATCTCCCTACATAGAATTCATATATATTTCTAAAAACAAGATTTTTTTTGATATTATTAATCTACCTATGATTAAAATTATTGTTAAGTTAATAATGGAAGGATATTATATCAAATAATATTCGGTTTTCCATATTTTTAGACATATTTAGGTGTATTTTAAAGGTTAAGTATTTATGGAATGGTTTAAGTTGAACTTTATATGATATTTTAGAGATTAAAGTATGATTTTTCCATATTGGATAACCTGTGCTATCCATTTTAGTTTTGGTAAAAATCTATATGATAAAGAAATAACTTATAGATCTTATATTTCATTAAAATATATTCCGACATAAAAAAACACATCTCAAATATCCATTTTCTAGAAAAAGATATGAAGTGGAAATTGACCGAATAAAAACATAAATATGAGATTATATTTAGGACATCGAAAGAAATCAAGTAAATTTATTTCCTCAAATGCTTTACCAGGATAGTAAAATAATACCAAGACTTTAAGAAAATGTCCTCGATGTAACACCCTGAGTTTTTATGGACTATTTTTTTAAATAAATTTAAATTTTCAATTATATCTTGCATTGCACTAAGTCAAACATTCTTTTCACACTAAACTGACTTGTCATATGTTACACAAAACACTGAGTTGGCATAAGACACATGAAAAAAAGAGTATAGATTTTTTTCAATGTATAAAAGTACTAAGTTTGTATTATTTTATACAAAACACCAAAGGAACTGTTCACTATACAAAACAGAAACTTAGCTTGCATTACATGGAAGATCAACATTCCTCGATAGCTTGCATTGTACGCAATATTGAGTTTCAGTACGCAATGATATATTATTAAAATATTATTATTTAATGGGATATAAACTAGATGTTTTGAATAGTATTAATCACATTTTTAATTTTATATAATATTAACATTCATCTTATGTACTTTCTATACATGATATAAGAACAAATTCAATTTTTTAGATAAAAGAAGTATTTGTCAAAAAATACAGTTTTACCACCTTTTCATAGATCACCCATTTTAAATCTACATTTTAACACTTTTATATATTCTGTTTTAAAAAATAAACTTCTTATTTGGAAGTGGGGAATCAAAATTTACTCCGGTTGAATTTTTGGTATTTTTCTAATAAAATTTATATTTTAATGAAAAGTGAAAAATAATGCATTTTAATTCAAAATTTCATTTTTATATAATTTATTTATATAGTTAGATTGTATTTATAAGTATTTTTAAAGTGTAATTTTATTTTTTTTATCATTTAACCAATTTTTTTTCATTTGAAGTAATTTCACATTGAAATTAGTTATAAATGCACATCAATATTTTGATGGTTTTTACTTTTAAAAAAACTCGTTTTCTCGTTTCGACAACAGGAATTAATTTTAAATTAATTATTGAGAATTATGTTTTTTTTATTTTAAAAAATGGATTCCATATTTGGAATCAATCATTCCAAATTTTATAATAGGCTACTTTTATTTTTTGGACATTGTGAATAGTAACATTGTTAATTTTTATTTACCGTAGTTAAAGGTAAATAAAATAAATTAGGGTAACGAACTATGTGATAAGGATAATAAAATTTCCCTAAAACCTATTAAAATCCTATTATATTAATAAAATTTGACCCATATCATCTAAGGGTCATAATATATTAATTTAATGGAATATTTCCATGAACGAGATGTAATTATTATTAAAACAAAAGAAAGTGACAACATGTCACTCGCTTATCTCTTTTAAGTTTAATAATTTTAATATTGGGATAAACATGATGAAAAATAAAAGATAAATAGTCTCTAGAAATATAATAAAATTATCTACATAATGGAAAATTACATTCTATTTTTAATGATTAAATAATTACCATAAATATTGACACAACCGTGATATAGTAATTATTTTATTAAGAGAAATATAAAATAAATGATATTATAAATATTAAAATAAATATTATATAAAATAATATATGACATAAAAGAATTTTATGGATGAATATGACATGTTACTTTTTATTTAATGTATTTTTTTAAGTAATCATGTGTTTATGAATATTTGAAAAAGTCATGTATGATTAGTGTCAAAATTGACATAATTTATAACTTAAAATATAAAATAGTTTATTAAATGTTATAGAATTCCTAAAAAATCCCAGATTGAACAAAATAGTTAAGATAATTTCTAATATATCATAAATAAAACTTTTTTTTGGCATTTTGACATGTTATGATAATTACATTAACACAAAAGTGTAAATAACATGATATCACAGTAAGATTTAAAAAGGTAAAATAAGGGTTAAACCAAACAGATAAGAATTAAAAATATTCCAAATATGTCAAATAAATTTTTTAATGACCTTATTTCAACAAAAAAGAATATTATATTTTAAATAAATAATTTTGGGACCATTATAAATCGAAAATTAATTTATAATAAATTAATATTTCAAGACTTTCCTAAAGTGCCCCTCACACCTCCTATAAAAGAAAACTTATCCTTACATTTTAATAACACCTCTAAATCACTATTTAGTAGAAAAAACCTATCCATTTTTATTCTAGATTCCATAAATTAATCTTATAGGCCACACTTTGGGAAGAAATCCATCCTAGGGAGACATTTTTTGAAAATCAAAAGAAGATACTCAAAAAAGAGTTTATTGTTTTATCACCTCTTTCAAAATTATTTTCTTATTATACTTAATATTATTATATTTTTTCCATACTAAAGTAATAAATCCAGTATATTAAACATTATTAGTTTTTATTTTAATTATGGTACAACCTTGTATCTTCTTTTATCCTTTCTACAAATAACAATATCACCATGTGTGCGTACGTACGACTTACCATCTCCACACCATGGTGTAATTTTTTATTCAATAATAATTTATTTGGATGGGTATAATAATGATTATAATGGATTTAAATAATAAATATAACATGATAATTATTTTTTATAATTAATATACCATCCAATTCTATACCATTTAACCATTAAGTGAATGATATCGATAGTCGTCCGTACGTACGGCCTACCGTCTCCATGATGCGTTGCGATTCATTATACATGATCTTCATTAAACCATGATTATATACACGGATTGAATGAATAAATATGATATATATTATAATAATATCATTCTTTAAATTATGTAACTATAACCTAATAATTGGAACATGAAATTTTCCAGAAAAACTTGTATAAAAACAAAAAGTAGTTAATATCTGAATAACAAATGATAATGAAATGTTACCAATAAATAGATGATAATAAAATAGTATATGATATCATAAATATGAAATAGATTTTGGAATAATTCAATAACATTTTTTAAATCATTATATAGGAGGTTCAGATACATATTAAGGATATCATACCTAAGGCAAGAGATAATTTCTCAATCTCATTTTTTTGAGATTGTATATATGTAATTATTTACTAGGGGTGTATTTATCATCCATGCACATGTTTTCTAAAAATGTTGTTATAAAATTTTTAGTGTTATTCTATGTATTATTATACTCATTTTTACCCATTCTTGACTTTTACTACAAGGTTTGGAAGTAATATTTCTTTCAAAGTGCTTTTTGACTTCTCTAAAAAAAGTACAAGGAGAATGTTTTTTTAACTTATATGACATGAATATATTTTTACGTTTTCATAAAAAATTATTTCTATGAATATTCCTTTACAATATTTAATATTTATTTTCAATTAAATTATTTTCTTTTACGATTTCATGACATTTTTAAAAAAGAAAATGTTTTTGAAGAAGAAAGGATATTTTCCTCAGGAATCAATTTCAAGTGTTTTATAAAAATTATTTTCCTTCTAAGATGAAATTATTTAACAAGGTTATGATTCATGTATACTATACATATTATTTATATGGTTTTATTATGTTTATTCTATTTATGAAATTCATTTGTTGTTCCTAGATTTTGTTTTGATGGAATGATGTTTAAGAAACCTATTTTATCCATTAGGCTATACTATGATGAGTGATTTATATTTTTGTGGCACACATAAGAATGATTTATTTATAAGATTGGTGGGACCTTTTATTTCCCACCAGTGCATTGGGTAAATATTGATAACTCATGAGTTATGTATGTTATGCGTTAACCTAAATTCATGTTCATAATTCTTTGTGTGGACCCGGTTTTCATGTCCATAATTTTATGAGTGGACCTAGATTCCATGTCCATATGTTTATACAAAGGCCTGATTTGATGTCATTAATTTAATGGGTGAACCTGTTACTATTTATACTTGTTCAAAAAGTTAAAATTTTATGTGTATGCCACAATTTCATGTCTTGTCTTACAGTTATGATCTTATATATTATGATATTTGATTTTCCTTGTGATTCATGTTTTTTTATTGATATGAAGGGCATGATATTTTAATGTTATAATCACTTTATCATACCCTTCACTACGGGAAAAATGGATAATAGCGACGAGGTATTTGTGACGGGAATTATTCCCGTAGCAAATACCTTATGCAAGGGATTATTTGCGAGGAGTTTCTTTTACCCGTTGTAAATGGTTTGGTGCGAAATGAGTGATAAACCGGGCGAAATTTATTTGCGACGAGGTTTTAACCCCGTCGCAAATAACCAACGGCGGTTAAAGACTATTTACGAAGAGTTTCTTTTAACCGTCGCAAATGGTTTGGCGCGAAATGCACGCAAAACCGGGCGAAATTTATTTGCGACGGGGTTCTAACCCCGTCGCAAATAACCGGCGGTGGTTAAAGACTATTTGCGACGAGGCTGCAGGCCCGTCACAAATCTTCCGGCGGCAGGGGTTATTTGCGATGGGTCCCGTTGGAAATAACCGTTTTAATGCCGCCCATAATTAAATGCGGCCGGGGTTATTTGCGATGGGGCTCGTCGCAATTAATCTAACCTATAAATACTACCAACTGTTACAGTTTTTTTTCACTCTGAACTTCTTACGACGATCAGTTGTAAATTTTATTTTTTCGACTTTAATGAGTCAGGTGGTGGTGTCCTACAACTACAGTGGCTCGACATTGACATCGACATCAAGTTTAAGTTTTTTATCTGAATTTTAATTTAATATTTATTTTATTTATTTTATTTTAAATTTTTTTAATTTTTTTTTTCGGATTTCTAATTAGAAATAATTATGAATAACTATTAATGATTAACAGTAATTGGGGACAATTAAACACTAATTAATTTAAAATAGTTAGTTGTAATTATAATTAATTAGCAGTAATTATGAGAAATTAAAATTAATTTGAATTAATTAATAATAATTAGAAATAATTAACATTAATTAGTAATAATTAATAATAATTAACAGTAATTATCAATAATTATGAATAATTAGTAATAATTAACAAGAATTACCAATAATTAGTAATAATTTTCAATATTTACTAATATTTACCAATAATTGTCAATAATTATCAATATTTTTCAATAATTACCAATATTTACCAATAATTCCCATTAATAGTCAATATTTACCAATAATTAGGAATAATTACCAATAATTAGGAATAATTATCAATAATTAGTAATAATTACCAATAATTAGGAATAATTATCAATAATTATGAATAATTACCAATTATTAGGAATAATTACCAATAGTTACCAATAATTAGTAATAATTAACAATAATTACCAACAATTAGTAATAATTAAAAATAATAAGTAATAATTAGTAATAATTACCAATAATTGCCAATAATTGTCAATATTTACCAATAATTGCCAATACTTGTCAATATTTACCAATAATTAGGAATATTTACCAATAATTAGGAATATTTACCCATAATTAAGAATAATTACCAATAATGAGGAATAATTACCAATAATTAGGAATAATTACCAATAATTAGGAATAATTACCAATAATTAGGAATAATTACCAATAAGTAGGAATAATTTCTAATAATTAGGAATAATTACCAATAATTAACAATAATTACCAATGATTAGTAATAATTACCAATGATTAGTAATAATTACCAATAATTAACAATAATTACCAATAATGAGGAATAATTACCAATAATTAGGAATAATTAACAATAATTAACAATAATTATCAATAATTACCAATAATTACCAATAATCACCAATAATTAGGAATAATTACCAATAATTAGGAATAATTAGTAACAATTAAAAATAATTAGGAATAATTACCAATAATTAGTAATAATTACTAATAATTAACAATAATTACCAATAATTAGGAATAATTAACAATAATTAGGAATAATTACTAATAATTAGGAAATATTAGTAATAATTACCAATAATTAGGAATAATTACCAATAATTAGTAATAATTATCAATAATTACCAATAATTAGGAATAATTACCAGTAATTACTAATAATTACCAATAATTAGTAATAATTACCAATAATTAGTAATAATTACCAATAATTAGTAATAATTAACAATATTTACCAATAATTAGTAATAATTACCAATAATTAATAATAATTACCAATAATTAGTAATAATTAACAATAATTACCAATAATTAGTAATAATTACCAATAATTACCAATAGTTACCAATATTTACTAATATTTACCAATAATTACCATTAATTAGGAATAATTACCAATAATTAGGAATAATAACCAATAATTAGGAATAATAACCAATAATTAGGAATAATAACCAATAATTATGAATAATAACATTATTACATTATTAGTATATTTTATTATTAATATTAAAATAATATAATTTTCTATATTATATACAATTCTCCTTTCATCTGTGTATTTCTATCTCCACATGTAATATTTGTATTCTTTTTCAAAATTATCAACCTACTCACCAATAGAGAGGTGAAAGTGACTGGAAATATTATATGTGGAGACAGAATGTTAAACACACAGATGGAAGAAGAATTGTATATAATATAAAAAATTATATTATTTTAATATTAATAATAAAATATACTAATAATGTAAAAATGTTATTATTATATAATTAACATTTAATAAAAAATAATATTAGTATTATTAAAATAATAAAAAATTTATATAATATTGAAATTATCAATATTTATAATAGGTTTTGCTTTATTCTTAACATGTCCAATTCTTAAAGGGTCAATTTTTAGGTCTATCCCAATAAAAAGTTTGCGTAAGTTGTTTCTGATGTAAACTTTATAATTATCCTTGCTTGAGTGTTTTTTCTAACAAATTATTCAAAACCAGTAATGTTTTTTTATTTTATAGAAAAATATGGAACAACAAGGTCGTCAACAGTCATTATTAGATGGCCGTATATGGATAAATCAACATAGAAATCCAAACAGTTCTGGTTTAAATCCAGTATATATAGAAGGTGTGGAGACTTTTTTTATCATTTGTTGCATCAAATCCAGAATTTGTTTCAGAAGGCACAATAAAATTCCCTTGTAGAAAATGTGCATTGAGAACGTTTGACATGTTTGACAAAGTGGGGGAACATCTTTTGCGTTTTGGTTTTCAACCAGATTATGTTTTTTGGTATCAACACGGTGAACGCAGTTCCAGAGTAGGTGATCCCAACTTGATTCTAGATCCATCCTGGTTTCAAGATTTTTTACATGATGTTGCAGGTTCATCTGTTCAACATACAAAAACTCCGGCTGATATAACTTCAAATCCTGAGTTGGAACCGTCTGAATTTTATGAGTTTTTGAGGTCTGCTGAGGATGCATTATATCGTGGATGTAAGATGAGCAAATTATAAGCAGTTGCAAAATTTATGGCTATCAAATCAGATAACGGAATTTCAAACACCTATTTTGGCCAGATATTTTCTTTGCTTAAAACATTGTTACCTGAAGGAAATGTTTTTCTTGCAAATTACTATGAGATTAAGAGGCCGGTTCGAAATTTGGGACTTACTTGTCAGAAGATTCATGCATGTTCAAATGACTGCATTTTATATTCTGGGGAAAATGAGTCGTTGGATAGCTGTCCCACATGTGGGAAACCGAGATATAAAGAAGGGCAACATGGGAAGTCTGGTTTGATTCCTGTAAAACAGTTGAGATATTTTCCTCTTACATATAGACTACAACATTTATTCATGTCTAAGAATACAACGACAATGATTTCATGGCATAAATCGAATATTTCAACTGGTAAATGCTTGAATCATCCAGCTGATGGTGATTCATGGAAACATTTTGATAGAGTGCATCCATCATTTGCTTTAGAAGCTAGAAATGTTCGAATGGGCCTTTCCACTGATGCTTTCTATCCGTTCGGATCTTATGGTAGTCAGTATTTATGTTGGCCTGTTTTTTAACTCCGTACAATTTACCTCCATGGATGTTGATGAAGGAGCCCTATATCTTTTTGACTTTACTAATTCCAGGACATCCGAAGAAGAATATTGATGTTTATTTGAAACCATTGATTGATGAATTAAGTTTATTGTGGAGTACTGGTGTCAGTACATATGATGTTGCTACGAAACAGAATTTCATACTAAGAGTAGCATTGATGTGGACAATTAGTGACTTTCCGACTTATGGGATGTTATCAGGATGAAGCACACATGTTCATAAATCATGTCTTTACTGTATGGGAGAGAACAAAGCATTTATGCTCATTCATGGAAAGAAACCTTGTTATTTTGACTGTCATCGGAGATTTCTTCCAGCCGATCATCCTTTTCGCAGAAACAGATCTCATTTCAGAAAAGGAACAGTTGAATGGGATGGACCTCCAAAAATGCTATCAGGTTCAGAGTTAAAAGCAGTTGTATTTTCATTACCTCCCATCACTTTTGTTCCCACAATAAACCAACATAAAAATTATGGTTTTGGTAAAGAACATAATTGGATTAAACGTAGCATATTTTGGGATTTTCCTTATTGGTCTAAATTGTTGGTCCTCCACATGTTGGATGTCATGCATATTGAGAAGAACTGTTTTGATAATTTGTTTCATACAGTTTTGGATACGCCAGGAAAGAGAAAAGACTATGTAAATGCACGTTTAGATCTTACCCAAATTTGCAGGAATCCATAACTGGAACTATTTGAGAATGTCAGAACAGAAAGGTTATTGAAACCAATAGCAGCTTATACACTGTCTAAAGAAAACTGTTTATTATTTTGTCAGTGTATTGCATATTTGAGACTTCCAGATGGATGTGCTTCTAATTTGGGTAGATGTGTAAAGAATGGTCATATTACTAGATTAAAAAGTCATGATTGTCATGTTATAATGGAAATACTTCTTCCCATTCGATTAAGAGGTTTGTTGAATTTTGTGATTTGGGATTCCATAACAGACATGTCATATTTTTTTCGGGACATTTGTGCGGCTACAACAGATTATGATGCTCTATGAAAACTGGAAGAAGATGTTGTTGTAATTATATGTAAACTGGAAAAAATATTTCCGCCCTCTTTTTTCGACTCAATGGAACATTTGACATTAAATTTTCTATATGAATCCAAATGTGGAGGTACAGTACAGTTTCGATGGATGTACCCATTTGAAATATGCATACAAAAATTGAAAAGAAAAGTACATAACAAAGCATCTGTTGAAGGATCTATTACAGAAGCTTATTTGCAAGAGGAAATATCTTTTTTCTGATCCCATTATTTTGAATCTGAGTATCCTTCAAAACAAAACCGAATGGGATGGAACGAGAGGAATATTGATGAAATTGACAACCAATTATCTGTTTTCAACCAGCCAGAGCTTGGTTTTGGTGGAGTTCATGAATGCTGGATTTCGGATAATGAACATCACAGTGCTCATACATATGTTCTGCCCAACTGTGAAGAGATGACATCAGTTGTACTTTAAGTGTTTATATCACTTATTCTAACATTTATGTTATAGTAAATAACTTTGTTTTTTATAGGTTATATGATAATCATATCAAGAAACAAATTCCACAAATTACAGCAGCTGCTCTCAAAGAATTCCGACAGAAAAATTTCTCTCATTGGTTTAAAAAACTGGTAAAATAAATTATTTATCTTTTAGCAACTCATTCAATGTATAGTTTACTATATTGATAATTATTTCACAAATTTTCAGGTGTCTCTACATGCTGATAAAATTGACAAACGGCTGTGTATATCGAGTAACCCACCTTACAAACTTGTTAAAACTTATAATGCATATGTGGTGAAGGGATTTCGATTTCATACACATGCATATGGGGAATAAAAAAATAATGAACAGTAGAGTTAGCTTGAGAGGATATCATCATCGAGAAAATGAAGTTTACTTTTATGGCATGATTGATGAAATCATTGAACTCTGTTATCTTGGAAAACATTACATAACCATGTTCAAATGTCGATGGTTGGATATAGAGAGAGGCGTGCGTGTTCATCCGACTCATGGAATCATCGATATTAAATGTAAATGTGTTCTCGCAGTAAATGAACCATTCTTATTAGCTCAACAGGCACATCATGTTTATTATGCAAAGTACTGTGCTACATCAAAAGACTTGACTGATTGGTGGAGTATAATAAAAATCAAAATTCGAGACAATCAGTTTAGTCAAAGTGAATGTGATTTCACTGATGTGCAAGGAATTAAAGTTTTTGAAGAGAGTACTCAAAATAAATCTTTTTTACAAAGAGACATGAATATTGATGATGACACCCCACATTTAGGAGTCGGTGATGACGATGATGTTAATGATGTCACATATGAATTTGAAATGGTAAGAGATAAAACAACTGGAACTCGAATGGATATCGATGATGTTGAGGTGGAATATGAAGATGACATTGACATATATGTAGATAACGATGAAGATGAAAACTGATAGAATTCCATGACAGTTATATATAATCATAACTAATATATATGTATATATAATAGTAATTATTAATTATTTGCTAACAACATTAAAATTTTCTATTTCAGATGGACGGCGATGCATTTTATGAGTTGACAGACGTTGACCTGTCTTTCGATGCGGATGAGTTGCTGGCAGATGACCCTCAGCCTGTAGGTGCTTCAGGGAGTATGCGGAGGGGGCGCGGTCTGGCATGATTGATGATTCCTGACCCTATCCCAGAGAAACGTCCACATCTTGGGTTTGATCCATGCACACGGAGGTGTGATAACCTGTGTGATAACCTAGGGATTTGACTAAAATTTCATTAATCTATTCACATAATAAATGTTTATTATTTTTATAATTTTCCGCATATAGCAGTTGGAGAGGGCAGCGCTATTTTGTGCAAATATTTCTCTCAGCCTTGGACCACATGGGAGCGAATTCCCATTGATGTGCAGTAAGCCATGTTCGGCCATTGGTTGGTACGTACGTAAATAAATAATTTTTATTTTGAAAATTATTTCATTTCGAACTTGATATTTTGATTTATTTGTAGGGTTTATGGTATTCGATCGAGGATACCATGCGTGGCACCATCCAAGATGCAAGGGAGGTGGTCATGTGTGATCGCTTTCGTCAGTTTTTGCACAACTTGAGGAGAGGATCCATGAAGAAAGTATGAGTATCTATTTTTGATGACTCCTGTAGAGCGCACCAACCATAGTACATTTCATCCCACGTATGGGATGGATTATGTGCGCACTGGTTGAGTGATGCCTTTCAGAGGAGATCATCGGTGGGGAGACAGAATCGGGGGAGACGTGAGGTGAATCATCGAGCTGGGAGTCGTACTTTCAGTACTCATATACAGCATCTAGTATGTACATTATTTATAAATATTTTATATAACTATAAATATTAACAGTTTATCTTTTATTCTTCTAGGCTGTCGAGCACCCCAATATTATGGAGTATGACGTATATCGGACGATTTATAGTGATCCTGCTACTGGGGAGCTCAGAGGTGATCATCAGCGTCACATCGTGGTGAGTATTATTTGTTTTCAAGTTTAAAAATTAACTGCATATAATATATTCACAATTTTAATTTTAAATTGCAACTACAGGAGTCATATGAGGCCGCAGCGTCACAGAACCAGCCTAAGAGTCAGGCCGAGGCATCAGATCAGACCAGTGGCCGTCAGTTTGATGAGGTGGCATAGATGCAGGACACCCAGTATGCCTTTGAGAAGGGCCGGGTAGTTGGTATCAGCTCTCGACTGACTCCCGAAGATTATTATGGCAGTACTGCGATGTCGGCGTCCAGCTCGAGAGGAGCTCCTGCATCTTCCTCTGCTACACAGTATGAGGATCAGTTGTGATCTCAGACTGCACTGATAGAGAGTCTCTGATAGGAGCAGGAGGAGATGTGTCAGCAGCAGCAGCAACAACATGAGGAGGAGCGTCGATGCCAGCACCAACTGTACAAGGAGTAGATGAGTCGGTGGCAGCAGCAGTATCAGGAGTAGATGAAGTACATGCGCCGACTCACTCGTGCTTTAGGGATGGAGTTTCCTCCACCAGTATCTGCAGATCCCCCCTCCCTCTCCCCCTCCTTCAGATTAGAGTTTGTTTTTATGTTATAAAGTTTGTTAAATAAAAATATGATTTTTTTTCTATTCGTAGTTTCTGTCTCATTATAAAATATAAATAATATTATATTTTGAAATAACAATATTAATATGAATAATAATATTATTTATATTTTATAATATTAAATTGTATATATATATATTAAAATGTTATAATATTATAATTTAATTTTTTTTAATATTTGAATTATTTTAATATTTGAATGTATTATAATTTTATTATTATTATATTAATTAAAATAACTTATTAATATTTTTTTTATTTATGAATTATAATTCTAATATTATTATATTAATTAAAATCATTTATTAATATTTTATTATTTTTTATTTTTGAATTATAATTATTTTATTATTATATTAATTAAAATAATTTATTAATAATTTATTATTTTTATTTTTGAATTATAATTCTATTATTATATTAATTAAAATCATTTATTAATATTTTTTTTATTTTTTTATTTTTGAATTATAATTGGATTATTATTATATTAATTAAAATAATTTATTAATAATTTATAATTTATTATTTTTTTATATTATTTGCGACAAGATACTATGCCCGTCGCAAATAGTATTATTATTATATTAATTAAAATAATTTAGTAAAGTTTTTTTTATTTTTTTTAAATATAACGACTAATATTTGCGACAAGAATATTTCCCGTCGCAAATAATACTTTTATCGACGGGCCCATCATAAATAATTGTTGTTGCGACGCTGTTTTCTGCTACGGGTTATTTGCGACGGACCCCCGTCGCGAAAGCACATTAGCGACGGGATCCCGACGGAAATGGCCCGTCGCAAATGTCCTTATTTCCAGTAGTGATTTATTATCTTGTTTATGTTTAAATATCATATTTTTTTAACCTTATTGATCATCTAAGATCACCCCTTTTTATGTTTCTTTTCCCCATTATTTGAAGAATGTTATTAAGTAAAATGTGTGAGAAAGGGGTTCTAGTTATGAAGGATAAAGAAGAAGAAGATGTAAATTTTTTAAGAACCTATTGTTTATGTTTCCTAGTTTCCAAATACACTAAACTAATACGTCTTTGGGTTTCTTTTTTTGGAATGTATTAAGTATTTTAAAAAAGAAATGTAATGTCTATTTACATCAAGATTTCTTCATTAGAGTTGGTATCAGAGAAAAGGTTTAGTCAACCTTTAGAATATAGGATGAGAAAACTTTAGTGAGATCCTAAGAGATATTTCTAAGGATATATCTAGGGATGTCCTAAGGATAAGTCTAAGAATAGGTTTCAATCCTAGGGTTTTTGTTATAATCATGACTAAGCTATGGTTAAATTGAAGATATAATAGATTGAAATAATATTCTTAATTTACCTTACTTATGAGTTTCTAATATCTGATATGTAATTATCACAATTTTCTTTCTAGTATTAGTTAATATGTATAAATAAATAGAAAAAAGTTAACCATTGAATGTTTTAGATGTGGAAATTATGGGGATTATGAAGATCGATTTCCTAAGTGGAAATATCATGGAGAGAATCATGATGATGGTATGAGTATTTGTCATACTACAGAGGATAAAGAGATTGTAAATGACATGTGAAAGTTATGTGATGTTCTTCCATTATTTTTTACATTAAACGTAAGAATAATTTGGTTGTGAAACATTAATTCATGATTCATATTTTATAAAATACGAAGAATATGGATCCTGAGTAATGGTTTGAGAATAAAGTTGGATGATTGAGGTGTATATGTTTGGTAATTCAATGATTATGTTATATGAATCATGAAATATATAAGTATTTTCTGTATTATTTTTTCATTAATGATAGGAAATGATAAGTTGAATAGTTATAAGGATCCAAAAAAGTTATTTAAGGGTAAGATGATATACTTATATAACACATGATTGAGGGAAATAAAACACTTAATATATCCCTTACATTATGATAATGATGTTTGGATAAAGATATGTTGGATTTGAATAAGTAAATTGGATGATACTAGTTTATTGGGAACTAATTATAGAGTTGTTGACATTAGGGTAATTCTACCATGGATGAAATATACAACTTTTTTGAACTTTAGAAATATGTCCAATGTTTTTTGGAATAAAGAAAATATGCAAGTTTTCAATAAGGATATCTGATAATTTGGTTGTTACCATGACTCAAGATAAAACATGATGAAGGTGTTAACATTTTTAGAATGTGACCAACAAGAGATACCTTATTATATGTGCGGGAAAAATTTTAAGTTGAGTTAGTGAACCTTTTTCTATAGTTTTTTTATTTTTATGTTTTATAAGGATTGTATGGTTATCAATTTTTTTGAAAGTTTACATTAAACATCAGATGAAGTTTGTTAGAATAAAGTATTTTCTCACCATATATGGACTTATGAATGTTTGATAACTTTTGATAACCTTTTTGTGATAAGTATAGATCAAATAACCCATCATTAAATTTATGGATTACATGATCACATAACACTTCAGGAATGAAAAATTCAATTTCATTTTTCTGAATAAGATATAAAGTGGTAATTTTTCAAGGAATAACCAACGGTGATATTTTACCGAAATCAGGTAAGTATTTTATCTCATGAAACATTATTCAACTTTAGGAAAAGGATATTGAAACCAAAATTTTTATCCTAGTACCTTCTTATGTGATGAATCAGATGGTACCTTAAATCATCATAAATTTATGGCTTTCAGATTTTTAACATTCGCCTAATCTTGTTCTCTATCACACTCCCTCAGAAATTGACGGTTAGATTTTTTTCTTCAATATCCATGTTTTTAATTCAAACCTATGTTCTCATATGTAGAAACCAAATGACGAGTTACTTTAGATAATATTTATGTTTCTAACTTTAATTTTTAAAATGAAGTTTTAGTATTCCTTTTTACAATATAGGTTTCCATGAAAAAAAGTTTCAAGTAGTAAAACATTTATAACCCTGATGAATTTAGAGGGAGAAATTAATTTTAATGGGGGAAGACTGTAACACCCTGAGTTTTATAGAACATTTTTTTGAATAAATTAAAAATTTCAATTATATCTTGTAATTAACTAAGTTAAATATTCATTCCACACTAAACAGACTTGTTATATGTTAAATAAAACACCGAGTTGGCATAAGATACACACAAAACCAAGTATAGATTTTACTTAATGTATAAAATAAATATGTTGGATTATGTTATATGCAACACCAAAGGAATCTTTAACTATATGCAACACTGACCGGGCTTGTGTTGCATGCAAGATCGACCTTGCTCGATTGCATTCATTTTATGCAATACTGAGTTTCACTAAACAATGATATATTATTAAAATATTATTATTTAATGGGATATAAACTAGCCATTGTGAATATTATTAACCAAATTTTTAATTTTATATAACATTAAAATTCATCTTATGTATTTTCTAAACATGATATAAGAACAAATTCAATTTTTCAGCTAAAAGAAGTATTTTTCATAAAATACAATTTTGCCACCTTTTGATGGCACACCCATTTTAAATATAGTTATTAAAACTTTTATATATAATATTTTACAAAATAAACTTCTTATTTAGAAGTGGTAAATAAAAATTCACATTGGTTTAATTTTTGGTATTTTTCGGATAAAATTCATATTTTAATGAATATGAAAAATTAATATAATTCAATTAAAAATTGACTTTTCATCTAATTTATTTATATAGTTATATTATATTTTTAATTAGTTTTAAAGTTTAATTGTGTTATATTTTTATTATTTAATCCATTTTTTTCATTGGATGTAATTTCACTTTGAAATTAGATATAAACGCACATCAATCTTTTGATGGTTTTTACTTAAAAAAAACGTTTTCTCATTTTGACAAGAAGAATTAATTTTAAATTAATTACAGGAACTTCTATTTTTTGAATTTAAAAAAATGGATTCCATATTTGGAATCAGTGGGTCAAAATTATGTTAATAGGTTACTTTTATTTTTTGGAACATTATGAATAGTAACAGTAGTAATTTTTATTACCATAGTTAATGGTAAATCAGGTAAATTAGGGTGAAAAACAATATGATAAGAATAATAAAATTACCTTAACACCTGAAAAATCCTATTAAATGAATTAAAGTCTAACCATATCACCCAAGGGTCTGAATTTATTCATTTAATGGCCTTTTTTCCATGAAAGTGATGCAATTATTATTAAAACAAAAGAAAGTGACGACATGTCAGTCTCTTATCTCTTATAAATATAATAATATTAATGTAGTGATAAAATTTATTAAGCATTGAACATAAATAGTCTCAAAAAATATAATTAAATTATATACATAATGGTAATTTATTTTTAATTTCTAGAGATTAGATAATTACCATAAATATTAACAGAACAGTGATATAGTAATTATTTTATTAAGAGAAATGTCAAATAAATGATATTACAAATATTAAAATAATTATTATATGAAATAATTTATGTCATCCAAGAATTTAATATATTATTATGACATTATAGGATATATTTAATGTATTTTTTTCAAAGTAATCAAGTTTTTATGAATTTTTGAAAAAGTCATGTATGAATAGTGTCAAAATTGACATATTTCATAACTTAAAATATTAAATAGTTTATTGAATGCTATAAAATTCTTAAAAAAATATAATATTATACCAAATGGTTAATATAAGTTCGAATATGTTATAAATACAACGTTTTTTGGTCTTTTGACATTTTATGATAATTACATTAACAAAAAAATTATATTTAACATGATATCATGATATGATTAAAAAGGGTAAAATAAGGGTTAAACAAAAAAGATAATGATTAAAAAATATTCAAAACATGTCAAAAAATTATTGGATTATTTTAGTTCAACCCAAAAGAATACTATATTTGAAATAAATTAGTTTGGTACCATTAGAAATCGAAAATAAATTTATAATAAATTAATATTTCAAGACTTTCCTAAAGTGTCCCTCACCTCTCCTATAAAAGAGAAATTATCCTTATATTTTAATCAAAACCCTAAAGCACCTTTTATCAGACATAAAATACAAATTTACTAGAAACATCCATAAATTCATCATATACGCCACACTTTGGGCATAAATACATTCTAGTGAGACCTTTTGTGAAAATCAAAAGGATATACTTGAAAAGGAGGTAATTGTTTTATCACATCTTTCAAAATTCTTTTCTTCTTATACTTACTATTCTTCTGTTTTTCTATAATAAAGTAATAAATCCAGTATATTTTATATGATGATATGGTATTAAAATTATGGGACAATATTATATCTCTTTTTATCCATCCTACGAATAACAATATCACCATGCATGTGTATGTATGACTTACCGTCTCCACGCCCTGATGTAATTTTTTATTCCACAATAATTTATTTCGATGTGTATATTGATGAGTATAATAGATTTAAATAATTATTATAAAATTATAATTATTCTTTATAATTAATATACCAACCAATTCTATACCATTTAACTATTATGTGAATGATATCGGCGCTCGTGCGTATGTATGACCTACCATATTCACGATGCGATGTGATTCATTCAACATGTTTTTCATTAAAACATGATTATTTACATGAATTTAACGAATAAATATGACATATATTATAGTAATATCATTATTTAAATAATATAACTATATCATAAGAAGTGAAACCTGAACTTATTCGACAAAACATGCATAAGAATATAAAGCAGTTAATATATGAATAACGAGTGACAATGAAATGTTACTAAAAAATAGATAATAATATAATCATATATGATATCATAAAGTTTATTTTTATTTTGTAATATTTCACTAACACTATTTAAATCATTATACATGAGGTTTGGATACATATAAAGGATATCATTCCTAAGGTGAGGGATAATTTTTCAATCTCATTTTTATACGATATTGTTTATACGTAAGTATTTACTGGGGGTATATTTTTCATCCATATACATGTTTTATAAATATGTTTCCATAAAATTTTTACTATTATTATATTTATTTTTAAAATAATTTTTACCCACTTTTTACTTTTACTACATGGTTTGGAAGGAATATTTCATTTGAAGTACTTTTTGACTTCTCCAGCAAAAGTAAGAGGAGAATGTTTTTTTAACTTATACCACATGAACAAATTTTTACAATTTCATAATGACTTATTTTCAAGAATATTACTTTAAAATACATAATTTTTATTTTAAATTAAATTATTTTTATTTAATATTTCAAGAAATTTTGAGAAAATAAAATGTTTTTGAAGAAGAAAGGATATTTTCCTCAATAATCAATTTCAAGTGTTTTATAAAAATTATTTTCCATATAAGATGGAATTATTTAATAAGGTTATGTTTCAAGTATACTATCCCTATTATTTTTATGGTTTTATTATATTTGTGCAATTTATGACATCCATTTTTTGTTCATGGATTATGTTTTTATGGAATTATGTTTAATAAACCCCTTTTATCGCTTATGTTATACTATGAGGAGTGATTTATGTTTTTGTGAAATATGTAAAAATGATTTATTTATGAGATAGGTGGGAACTTTATCTCCCTTCAGTACAATGTGTAAATATGTATAACTCATGACGTATGTATGTTATGTGTGAACCTGATTTCATGTTCACAATTATTTATGTGGACCTGGTTTTCATGTCTATAATTTTATGAGTAGACCTGGTATCCATGTCCATATGTTTATGAAATGACCTGATTTCATGTCCTTAATTTAATGAGTAAACCTGTTACTATTTATACATGTTCACAAAGCTATAATTTTATGTGTATTCCATAATTTCATGTCTTGTGTTATAGTTATGATATTATGTATTATGATCTTTGATTTTTCTTATTATTCATGTTTTTTCCATTGATATGCACGACATGATCTTCTAATGTCATGATCACATTTCATACCCTTTATGATATTGTTTATGTTTAAATATTACATTTTTTTACCCTTACTGAGCATCTGATCTCACCCCTTTGTATGTTTCCTTTCCCTAGGATTTGAAGAAGGGTATTAAGTAAAGTGTGTCAAAATATGGTTTTAGTTATGAAGGATAAAGTAGAAGATGATGTAAATGTTTTATAAACTATTTGTTTATATCTCCATGTTTAAAATGACACTAAACTAATACAGTCTTTGGGTGTCCATTTGTGTAATGTATTAAGTATTCTGAAAAAGAAATGTGATGTTCATGTATGTCAAGCTTGGTTCGTTAGACTTAAAAGAAAAATGTTACTTGTTTAATTTTCTTATCGAGAAATCAATAATCCTTTAACTAATTATAACATTATGGTCTTATGATTGTTATCTTTCACAGGACCATGTTCTCTATCACTATCTATTAGACCATGGGCATTATTTTTCTCTTCCAAGTCCATTTTTTCACTTCCCATTTATTTTTTATTATTTGGGAACCCATTTTTTTTGGGAAACTTATACTTACAATTCCTTCTATTCAAGAGAATATTTATTAACACATTTTTGAGATGTGGGTTTCCACAATGGAATTTTCAAATTTCAAACCTTTGATTACTAAGAACAAGTTAAAATTGGGAGGAAACAATTTATTAAATCGGGAAGGAATGTAACAACCATAGATTTTATGAAATATATATTTCATTTTAAATTTAATGTCTTTAATATCTTTCATTACACACAACACCGAGCCTAAACAAACCATGAAATATTATTATTTAAAAATGACCATTATAACCTAGCCGTTATTTTGGATGGTATAAATAGAATTAAATACATTATGTTATATATATATATATGTGTGTGTGTGTGTCTATTTTTGTAAATTTCATAATCAATATAGATGTATTGATAAATTATTAAAAAAATAACTTAATTTTTTAAAAAATCATTTTATTCTTCAAAAATACATTTTCATCAAAAAACAATATTTATTTATTTTTATAAGAAAATATTATTATTAATATATAAATATTTTATAAATTTTATTTTATAAAATGAAAATAATTTTTTAATCATAATTGTAACATTATCTTGGGATAAAATTTGATAATTTTCTATAAAGATTGGTTTTAGAGTGATTTGTGAAATTATTGATTTTTATTGAAAAATATAATTTTTGTTTCTGAAATGTAAAAAGTTACATTTTATTTTAAATTAGTTTAAATTTAAAATTAGTTCTCTTATCTTTTAAACAATATAATGAAGTTTATTTTAATCAATTTTGTGTCATAATTTATTATAAAAACATTTTTATATTCAAACATGGAATTTTTCTAAAAAAATAATTTTTATATAAAAAATGTGTTTTAATTTTAATAAAAATTAATTTAAAATTATTGGTGCATTATTTTTATTAAATGTATATATTATATTATCAATTAAATTTTTAAAATTATCTAATAGTTTTAATATGAATGAAATAATAATAAATCCATTTTAAGCTTAAAAATGTATTTATTCAAAAAAGAATTTTTTATCACATTTTTTCACACATACATTAAAATTAATTTTTTACATTTATAGGTATTGAATTAGATAATATTAATTAAATATTTATAATCAATATGTTCAGATTTGGTAAATAGGACCCTGTTATTTTCGATCAAGATGAATAGTATCTATAGTAAAATTTATCTACTTGGTAAATGGTAAATCAGGTTGTCTAGATTAAAAATAAGTTATAAGGGCATAAATATTAAACCTAATTATTATTATATGAATGGAATTTTATCCTTAACACATAAGGTTATAAATTGAGATTTTTAATGGACACTTATCTATAAAAATGACTTTTATATTATTTAATCCAATAAAAGTTACAAAATGCCACCCTTTTTTTAATATCTCTAATGCATCCACATTAGAAAAAAAGTAAGTTATGAATTAATATAATAAAATATTTTGAGATTAATAAAATTATTTTCCAGATATAATTTACCTTTTAAATTATTGTAATTATATAATGTCCTTAATTTCTTTTGCAACACTAATATATTTTTTTACATTTAATAAAAAAGTATAACAGAGGATTATAAAAATATTGGGAGTCATATAATTAAAATTAGTTAATGTTATACATGAATTTTATTTATTTATAAGTCATATTAGGGAGGGTTGAAATCATTAGATTCAAATTCCATCTTTCTCTTAATGAATTTTAATTTAATTTAATTAAATAGTGTCAAAATTGAGAATAATGATATTTTATCAAAATAACATTCTTTCAAAATAATATTTTATTAAATTATTTGAAAATCATAAAAATGTTTAAATAATACAATTTGAAAAATATATTATCGAAATTTCATAAATTGGCTATTTATGGGTCAATTTTTACATTATTAGTAAAAATTACAACTCTTTAATATTGAAAAATGTGTCAAATTAGTTAAAATTAAAAATGGTTATCTAAGGGTTTAAAAAAATAAGGTTTAAAATAAAATCAATGATTCCTTAAAATATATTTTTTATTGGATTACAACCCTATATTACCTTATCTATGATTCCAAGTCCATTTGGAGGCATTTGTATTGAGAATAAATTTATTATAATTTAATCTTTTTAGAAATTTCAAAAGTGCCTATCATGTCAATTATAAAAGGGTAAATCCTCCCTCACTTATTCACACAAATTTAAGACTTATATCTCAACCAATATAGAAAAACTTTTTCTTTATACATATACATTACATAAATATTGTAGAATACATAAAATAGTATATAGACAGACTCCTAAAGACCGTACTAGTCTAGTTTCTTTAGCTACATGGAAAACATAAACAATGGTATATAAATGAGTTACATTATCTCCCACTAGGTTCTTCTTGACTACCAGCCTTTTTAGAAACATCAAGTATAAAACATATCATCATAACCTGAGGATGGAATTGTAAAAAGGGGTGAGATAAAATGCTCATCAAGGGTAAATAAGAGAGATATGTAAGAATAATCATGAGAATAATGGTATGATAACATGATCATGAAAATATAATATCATACTTTTCATATCAAAGATCATATACATGAATCATGGAATAAATCTTTGCAGTTCATACAACTTGAATCATAATGAAGTAATAAACATAATCTTTGAAAGAATAACATAGAAATAAAAACATGGAATTGTGGTAAACACATAATAATATAATAATGATTTCCATATTTGTCTAGGAATTTCATCCAATGCCATCTTGGTGGACAAAGACCATTACTGAACTGAGTTCACACCCCATTCTATCCCTGTATTACGGAACCGAGTTCACTCCTCGTTATAGCACTGTATTACTAAACCAAGTTCATTTCTCATTACAACCCTATAATACTGAACCGAGTTCACTCCTAATTCTATCCATGTCTTTATCACGATATACAAATCTTTACCCAATGCATTGGGGGGAGATATAGGTACCGCCCTTCTCATAATGAAATCATACATACATGTGCCTCAAAATAATAAACAATCACATCATAACCCATGAAATGAAATGGGTATCCTAAAAATGTAATCATGTCATAACCTATGGAAAAAGATACATGTTTGATAATAATTTCATCAAAATCATAACCCGTGAAAGAGAAAAAAATTTCATAAACATATAAACCATGAAAGGGAAACAAATTTCATAAACATATAACTTGTAAAAGAGAAATGGGTTTCATAAATACCATGACATTAACCATAACCCATTCATAGAAAGAATATAAATGGAATATTTAGGCCATTTCCTAGAAGGGCATGAGTAATATCAAGGAATGTCTTCTTTTATAGAAAATAATTTTAAAATATATTTCAGAAACATTTCTTGAGGAAAATATCATTTCTTATTTGAAAAAGGATATTTAATGCATACAACCATTTGTAAATAATTTTCTTAGAATATAACATGAAATATTATAAAGAAGACTTCATATAATTTTTAAAAAAGTTTTCCTTGAATAATTATAAAATAAGATTGAAAATATTTTAAAAATCTTTTTATTTGAATTTTTTTTAAAAATTTATAAATTAAGATTTAAAATTTATTGAAAACCTTTTTACTTTAATAAAAATGCATGAATATTGAAAATGTTTTGAAAATAATTTCTTTGAATATTCTTTGAAAACTTATAAATAAGTCTTCAAAACATTTGGGAAACAAATTTTCTTAAAAACCTAAAAAAAATTTGAAAAAGTTTTGAAAATAATTTTCCTTGAAAATTACTTTTAAAATCATTTTCTTAAAAAATAACCTAAAAAAAATGAAAAGGAAGCTACAATGAAATGATGTTTGGTAAAACTGTACATGTCGTATGAGGTAAAAAACATTCCTTTTTGCACAAAAAGAAGGATATAAAATGCCTCATTTGGAAATAGACAAGAATATTCCTATAAAATATATGATGAAAGAAGAAAAAGGGTAAAAATTTATTTTAATTATCAAAGGATATTATTAGAATATCATTGGAAAAACATTTTAGAAAACATGGATTTAAACGAACATAGATTTCCGACTGAAGAGAGGTTAATGTCAGGTTTTCTTAGAAACTATTTCTTTACTCTATTTTGTAATAAAGAGTATAAATATGGTACTAATACATTAATATATTATGAATAAATAGAGGATAAAAAATTAATTAATTTTTTTTGAGATATGGGTTATAATATTTCATCAAATGAATAATAGAAATTAACAATCTTGAAAAGCGATGAGATTATTACAATATCCTCCAATAACTTGGTAACTTTGGATTATATTTTCTATTTAAGAAAAAGAAAATTAAATGAATATTAAAAAATCATGAAAATATAGATATTTAGGATATATCATATAAAAAATAAGTATATACACCTCAATATGAATTTATGCACATAACAAAACATGAGTCTCAAAGAAGGTAAATTAAGACCAAAATATTTTACAGATTTGGTATCTTTTGAAACTTAAAACACATGAAATAAATTCCATATAATGGATATGTAAATACACGTAAATTTAAATCTAAGGATCAATGATTACATCCATGGGTATTATACACACAACATAAAAATAATGGGTGGTGAATAAAGCATGTATCTCACATAAATAAAAAGTGATATGAAATCCCCTTACATTATGTCTTGAATCTCATCGTAATTATTCAAAACTCCTGTATGATAAATATAAATTTATTATAAATCTATCATAGAACTATATTCTTAATTATTGTTTGATTATGGATTTATATTACCCTTTGGTTAACAATTCTATGTTAAGGATTCACTTCGGGTAATATCCGCTTTGTTTTTTGCATGTGTCTTAATTTGTTATGTTTTTTGTTATTATATTTATATCTTGATATCCAGAATTTAAATAATTATTTAAATATAATTTATTTTAATTATATGTGTATTATAATATTCCATAGGATATAGAAGTATGAAATATAATATACTGTTCATGGAGACGGTAAACTGTACGTATTCCTGAAGGCTATATCCGTTTAATTGTCATGTTGAAATAAAGAATGTAAATGATATATATGTATATATATTTATGTATTTATAATTATTAAATTATATTTATTATATCATGTATTTCATATATATTCACTAAATACATCCTTAATACATTCCATTTAGTGTATTAATGAATCACATCACTTTGAGGGGTGGTAGTCCACACTTACTCAAACAAAATTATCGCATTAACACAAAATAGAAAGTATAAAGATATGTATTATAAAATAATTAAAGAAGATTAAATACATAATAAATATAATATTTAACATATATAAAGAAATTTTCCATCATAATTTCCACTATGAGAGATACTAAAGGATAAGAGAACAATCATTATTTTGTGAGGTAATAGTATCCCGTACACATAAACAACATGTTTGTTACCGATTAAATGGATGTGTGTGTAAGTGTAGGTAAAACCATAATAATAACAACATAAAATTATATTTAGTATAATGGTGTTTTTATAAAATCATATAATAAATATATTTTTGGGGGTAGAGAAAGAAAATATAAGAAATGATATTGAGAGAACACGTTACCTCTTATTCGAGTAACTCCTTCTTGTTTGTACTAAAATGATTCCTTGGATTTTTTTAAGCCCAAAGTGAGTATTAAATGAGTAACTCAGGGTTTTTTGGAATTGTATTGGGTAGATTTTGGCCAAAAATAAGTTGTTTTAGAGGTGTAAATAAGAGGGAGTGGGAGTGAAATTTTATATAGAAGGAAGAGGACACACTTGACATTTTTAAAAACAAGGTACGTATACCCACTTTATTACCTAAAAGAAGTCTTAAAAAACCAAAAAACTAAATAATTGAAGGTCCATGGACGAATAATGGTCAGAAAATGGGTTTTTTACAGGTTTACAAGTCTTTTTGTATCTCAAAGTTAAGGATTAGTCCTTAGTTAAGCTTAATTTTACCTTAATCAATGTAATTAATTTTAACTACTTTTACTAATATTTTTTGTCATAAAATAAGTTGACCTTATTAGAAATTATAAATTATATAGATTAAAAATATTGTATCATTTTTTATAAATTCTAATAAAATAATTGTAAGAAATTAATTTAAAATTAACCCATTGACAAGATGACAGTGCGGGTTTTTAATGTAAAAACATCCAAACTTTTGTAAGTGTTTATAACCAATTTCAAAGTAAAATTGATTCCAATGGAAAAATTTGGATTAATTTATAAAAATATTATCAAATTAAAATTTTAAAACAATTTAAAATTTAATTTATACTTATAAATAAATTAGATGATAAAGTAGTTTTGAATTAAAATCCGGTATTTTTTACTATTCGTCCAAAAAATGAAGTTTCTTAGAAAAATCCAAAAAATTACTCCTAAGATAATTTAGACATTATAAATTAAAAAATTATGTTTATTTTATCAAATTAAATTTCTAAATGTTTTTAGAATTATTTTTCTTATTTTTCAGAGAAGGATTTTAAAAGCAGTTCATTTGAGAAAATATTTTTTTTAAACATATAAATAATTTACCAAAAATTATATCTTCCAAAATTAATATGTTTTATTTATATAAAATCATTATAGTTTATTTTTAAAAATTATTTATCACTATTCATATTACTATGTTTAATTGATATATTATAACGATATCATTTGAATAGTTATAATAATAAAATGACATTTCATAGAGACTCACTGTTGCGTGTCACGTACGCCAAGCTAGTGTTGCATGTAACTTTTGACAAGTCACAAGATATCCTTAGTGTTTAGTGTTGTGAAGCTAAAATATTTATTTTATGTAGTTCATGATTAACTTGGTGTTATGTATAACACAATCCTAACATAGTACTTTTATATAAAATATACTATTTTAATTGTTATGTGAAATTAAAAATATCACAAAGGTTAAATAAATTAGAAAAAAATAATTCAAAAAATTTTGTGGTGTTACAATATACCCCCCTTAAAATTATTTTTCCTCAAAATTTATCTGAGTTATCAAAGGTTTAATACTTGAAAGGTTTATTCATAAAAACCCACATTGTAAAAATGGATACTATAATTTCCCTTAAAAAGGGAAATTTAGAAACATAAAGATTACACAAAGTAACATATAACTAGGTTTAAACATATGAGAACATAGGTTGGGGGCGAATATTAAAAAATGGGGGAAAAGTGTAAATATTTATATTGGGTGATTGCGGTTATCAATCACAAACAAGTGAATGGTGAAAGAAATGTTGAGGGGCTCAATGTCATAAATCCTTGATGATTTAAAATGACATTGGTTCAAAAAAA